>CM042013.1:74244493-74844493 GCA_023525715.1 Cichorium intybus
CATTCTAACATCAAATTTTAGTTAAAATAAACCCGGGTGGGATGGGAGTGGGGTGGGTAGATAGTGGTGGGTGGGGGTTGGTGGTATGAGTAAGGGGTGGGTGGGGGGTGGCGGTGGCGGTAGGGGTGGGTGGGCGGGCCTGAGGGTAGGGGTAGGGGTGTGTAGGGTGGGGTGGGGTGGGGTTAGGATGGAATTGTTGGATTAGGTGTCTAAGCCATGAATTTACAACTATATTTATCTTGTTAATTGAAGCAAAGTCCATTTGGGTTGCCCTCATAGCTGGAGATAGAGTTCAGTAGAGTAAAAGATTGATTTATTAATTGTGTAATAAATCAATAGAATTAATTAAATGGTTTATTAAGATATTTAAGTGTTAATATATTAATAAGAAACCATAATACTTAATTGAGATTTATTCTAGAATTAATTGGATTTAATTTAGTGATTAAATTAATTAATTAAAAGTGCAGGGACTGGTTTTGTAATTATTCAATAGTTGAATAAAAGGCTGGCCAGTGGACAAGGGCCATAAATGGCGCCAATTGAGGAGTGTTCCTCAAAATGGCGAAACCCTAATTAGGGTTTAGAAGAGGCTTGGTCCAATTGGTTTGCAGGCTTGCCCATTTGGAGGCTCCTTAGGGTTTCAGCTGTAACCCTTGGAGGCTATAAAAGGAGGCACCTGGCATCCTCATTCTCTGCGCCAATTCTCACAAGGATAACTCTACTGGACTGTCTTCTCCATTGCTGTGGGTATGACTTGCATCTGAGGCAGGATACTTTTGCTGCTAGCTTCAAGAACAAGATTCAAAGGTTGGTTCTTCTGATTTAAACTTTAAAATTAATTGTTGGCGTTTAGATATTAGTTTATTATCTTCATAGAAGAAAACATAGATCTTTCTAGGGTTGCATGTGAACCATAAGAGTTTTTGTGTTCATTGTTTGCTAGAAAACCCTTCAGTGGTATCAGAGCTTAGGATGTTTTCTTGTGTTTGATATAAACTGCTTAATCTATGTTTGCCTTGAGGTTTTGTGTGAAAAATACCTCTTGCATGAGGCTTTGGTCGAAATCTAGGCTAGGGTTTCCTAACCTAGCTGCCACGCCTTATTCCCCCCTTTATTTGCTTGATTTACTTGCCTTGATTAGGATTGTTATTTATGGCAATTGTTGATTAATTAGATAACTAGAATCCTTTATCTATATAAGGTAAATCTCGAAATCTAGGGACAAATATAGGTAATTAATTTGATTAATTTTGTGATGCCTATATTTGATTTAATTAGTTTAATTAATTGTTAATTAAAAGACCAATTAAATCAGCTTAAGGAATTAATTTAAATTTTCGAAAAATTGTTTAAAATTTGAGATAATTAATTCTAAAATATTTTAATAAGATTAAAATATATCTTATATATTTATGATTAAAAGTTAACTATTTATATATAAGAAAATTGGTTAGTCTTACCGCAAGTAGGCCTCATTCACAAAACTGTCCTATAAAGAGGGTATAAGGCGACTGACTATAAAATGTTAGTCTAATGGGTATCCACTCTTACCCACCGCTCTCCTGGCCAGTCGAGTGTCGTTAGCCGAACTGGTTTGATAGAACCGCTAAGCCTCTTAAAAGTATAATGCTATAATTGAAAGTACTAGAACCTCAAACAAAACCCAATCTAGTTACTTTAGGATAAAAATGTGAATTGGTGCTAATCCATGGAATTGCACATTGCACTTTGTGGAACGTTGGTGGAGCGTGTGTGGTTTACCGGCACACCAACTGGGGTCCGCAAAGAGTTGCAATAGGTTTCTCGATTTTGTCATTATTAACGGAGCGTGTGTGGTTAACCGGCACGTTAATTAGAGATGGCAATCGACTTCGAGAGTACCAAGCTAATTTGCATGGTTATTCACACCCGGTTTGTGATCCTCGGCTTCCCAGTCACAAACAGTGGGGCACATCCGAGACTAAACATGCCATTGAACAGTTCAATGTGTCTCAACAGATCTAGGAATTTCATAAGATGAAATTGATAAGTGTATTATCTACCTTAATGACCATTATGTTGTGATTACGGCATCCCTCTTCACACCATAGTTGGGGCATTTTGGGTCCTAGCCTTAATAAATAATATATTGGGTAATTATTTAAAAGGAAAAACTAAACTAATAAATTCTATTTATTGTAGATGTATGAATCAAGTGTCTATTCTCCTCCCTCTCCTCCTTCACCCATTTCTGAGAGCATCAGAAAGCACCTGCTTAATATGGAAAGGCTGACTGGCCTTAACTATAAGGAATGGATTCGTAATTGGAGACTGGCTCTCGGCATTGCGGGCAAGCTTCATCTCACCGAGTATCCGATACCGGTTCCACAGGAACAAGTCATCATAAATAGTTCTTATGATGAGGGTGACTTCTTAGTTGATGTATCCGAAGAAATTCGTGACCTCATGTTGTTGACCATTGACCCCGAATTCCGCAAGGATTTTAAATCCTTAGGGCCATATGAGCTAATGCAATCGGTTGAGGAAAGGTTCCGAAAACCGGTTGAAGAGGAACGAGCTAGGATCTTCAAAAGACTTGCAGAGTGTAAGTTAAAAGAAGGAAGTAGCATCGATTCGCATGTTCTTCAGATTGAAGCGTACATAGGCGAATTGTACAAACTTGGTTATTCCATGAGTCAGGAGTCGAGTGTTAACACTCTACTCGCTTCACTGACTGGTAAGTACGATCTGTTCATACAGACGTATAGAAAGGAAGACCAGAAAAAGACCTTAATGGAAATGCGTCCACTGTTGACTTTGTACGAGTCACTCTTGGACAGGCATAGCTCCATTGGTTCAGCTACTTCTGGATTAAGTCCAGTGGAAAGACGCAGCAAGAAACGATCCAGATCGTCTGGGTATGTCTTAAGCTGAGAATCCACAGAATCGGATACAGTCGCGAAAAGATTGAAAGACGCTCCAAAGTCAAAAACTCAGGTATATCTAAAAACCTCAAAACTCCTGTTCCATAATTCCTTGATGCATAATGTGATAGTCACATTTTGGTTTGTGTGCAGGGAATGAGTAAGGTACGGGACATTGGCGCATAGGAGCACATTTGGATTGGATTTCCGGCTCATTCCGTTTTGAAGTTTAGTTAGATATTGAAATAATGTTATTAGCTTATTAGATGTGTATGACATTGTCTATCATATGATACATTGTTCAAGGATTCTGTTTTAATAAAATTGTCTATTTTCTTTTAACACATGTTGTTTGAAATATCCTTGAAATGTTGTATGATTGTGTTGAATGCATAATTAGTAATAACTTGAATGTTGAATGCATCCAAAGTGTTTGGATTTTAGGAATTGTGTCATTTTATGATTGTTAAGATAAATGTCATAAGAATCAATTCAACCAAAGGTCTAGTTGGACAGGACCCTTGGAATCACTTGATGAGTTGAGTTCTTAATGTGCAAAGAAATGAATCAACCAAAGATCCAGTTGGACAGGACTTTGGAATCATTTGGCTTAGAGTCAAATGATGATTAAGTTCTTTATAAAGCACATGTGGCAAGAAATGAATCACCCAAAGATCCAAAGGATAGGATTTTGGAATCAGCTGACTCAGAGTCAACTGAAGATTGCAAGTCTTGAACAGAATTAACAAAGTCATAAGTTTACATAGAGATGTAAAAGAGATTGAGATTAGGAGCAACGAACACATCAGTTGCTGTGTGTTGCTCGAATCTTCAAATAGAACACAATTGTTTGTCCTTCGCAATATTTGTCATTCCGTATGACGAATATGGCTTCGCTTATCAGAATAAGCGATTGAATTGAAACCTTGAACAGCTCAAGGACTTAAAAGGAAGTACGAGATCCACAGAACCTGAGTGACACCATAAACTGGGGAAAATGTTTCATAGTTTATTCTCTTCCAAGAACATTAATAGTTATAATGTGTCTTAGGGAAGATGATGGAGTGTTGGTCGAAAGAGTTCGATCCTCAATGTATGAGATACATTGTCAATTAGTTTCTGATACATTGAATACTAAACCAGTCAGACCATATTCCAACCACATCCTTCGACTAAGTAGGTTTTGCAGACACTGTCTGAAATGTAAAGCTGGGATTGTCCCACTTGTACATTAAAGGTCCACGGTCTTGTAGTGTTCGTCCGAACCTCACGACTGGCCTGAACCTAATCAGAAATGTCATTTCACTGGCTATCCCGCTGTACCTGGAAAAGAAGGAGCTCTTTTAGAAAGAACTCATGTTTTAAGGAAACAGTGGGAGTTTGGGACAGTCCTGAATGAGTTCAGGATTAGCCAAGTGAAATAACCTTTAGTCATCGCTAGGCTTAGAGCAGAAATCAGATTTCTGTTTTAATACTGACATAACCTTCTCTTGACCAGTAGTACTGATCACCGTCATAAGTAGTTATGATCGCGGTGACATACCGAATAGTGGTAAAACACTATAGTTGGTACGGATTTTCAATCCGACTACATGGAAGCATTGGTGAGCCCGGTTGCTGTCAATTAAGAGAACCTTAGGACGAGATATAGTCTATGTGACAGTTTGATTGATTTTGCAACTGGTCTTAAAACCAGTGGTAGTAATCATCAAAAGAAAGCAGCATGGACAGAAACGTACCTTCTGAACATTTGGTTGAGTGAGACGATGCTCAGAGTCAAGTAATTGACTTCGAGAGAAGCATTCTCAATAGAAGATGAAATCTGAAAGGATACTGCATAATGTAAGTCGTTAGTGGAGCGCGCGTGGATCACCGGCACACTAATGGGGACTCACAAGAGTATGCCAGTATAAAGGTACATGGGCCCGGGATATCCCCGCGGGCATCTCGTAAGAAAGGATATTCAGATTCTCGAAATATGCCAAAGGATTGGGTTTTGAGAATGGGCTGAAAGATTTCCATTAAGATGTCAGAAAGGTTTGGATTCTCAAAATGTGCCATAAACTCTGGATTTTGTGAATAGTCCATAACCGTGTCAAAGCTAGTGGGAGTATTGCTGTTATCTATCTCAATATGTGTGTTACATATTGTTTCTAGGAAACGTCTCTTTTCATTACAAAGTGTAATGACTTGGTGTTAAGAGACAGATCTCTATGAAAGACTTAATAAGAGATACGGCATACTCGGGTGGTTATAAACGTCTATGAGATAGATCGAAACTCTGCCAAAATGATCTTGATGAGACTCAAGATGCATTGCCCTAGGAAATAGTTTCCTGTCATTGCAAAGTGAGATGATTTGGCATGAGAGATATGAAAGGTGCAACGTACTCACATAATCCATTGACAAATATCAGATAGATAATGTCATCAGTATAGACCTGGCCATAATAAGCATGATCTTGATAAGATTCAAGATGCATGAGAAAAAGTCTCCGAAAGGATATGGTTATTAAAAGTCGTGACACAAGGATTATAAATAATCCTAAAATTCCAAAAGGGTTTGGAATAGGACTAGATCGAATCCAACAAGTTTCTTGGATCGATCAGAAGTGTCATAAACATGTCTTGATGACTTAATGCTTAGAGCATACTGAGTCAGATTCAGGATATGACCTGGCTGGGAATACTTGATGGATTTTGAACATACGTGAGAGATCATTGGAAAATTATTGGGGTGAATATTGATAACAAATTTGAAAATAGTTTTCAAATAAGGACTTAATGGTTAAATAATTTCGTTGGAATTCCGATGGAGCTCGTGTGGCTCACTGGCACATCGTAACACCTCGAAATAGTCTTAGGGCGCAGTCATGTGGACTAAAGATCCCGAGAACCATGGAAAGTCACAGTACATAGAATGGAGTTGTTAGTGAGAATGACGGTATGACCAAATTGAAATATCATCGGAAGGATATCCGATCAGATGAAGTGTATAAATGTATAACATTTAGATACACAGAAAGAGTGAAAGGTCAAGTAGACATAGATACATAACACGAATTAAATAGTTTAAAAGGAATCTAGAAACCGATAATAGTTTATGTAAAATCCGACTTGGTGATTACCTCGTGGAGACTTGGTAATTAGGCGAGAGTAGCCACCAGTCAGATTTTAAGTTTCAATTTTGCATGTTTCACTTCCCGAATAATTTGATTATTCAAAAGGTCCACAGTTGCTCATACTTTTCGGGAGTAAGTATGAACGAAGACTGTCGTGAATTGGTTTGTAGATTGTCTAAGGAGTTAGACATTGCAGTAAGACTGCTACAATGTTCATGAGTACTTAGAAATAGAGATTTGAGTATTGGATAAACCCGCGCTCAACAGATTGCTTCATGGATTACATCACGAGCAATGTTGAGACGATAATATCGTATGATCTTGAAGCGGAGACATATGAGTTGAAATTTACGAATCGGTTGTGCATTGATAATGTGAAAACGCATCGGTAACTCGATGTTACAAATGCATTGTTGTGTACGATTTGATAAGTAAAAGACACAACCATATGAGTCAAAGCTTATTCGTTCCTTGACCCTGATGGGAAACAGATATCTGTAGGCCGCTCGATGATTTTGAAGTTGACTAAAGTGCTGGCCAGCCGGGACTAAATTGATGTGTTTAATTAGAAGTCTGAAAGTCATAAGCAGAATCGAAAATCGGGAAACAGAGTATCAGACAAAGATTGATCTCAATCCATGTCTCGTGTCTGAAAATATCTTGTTGGACGAAGGATCATATGATCACTTATCTTTGGACGGAACTGACTAGGTCAGAGTTCGGCAGCAGTTTCTAGGAAGCTGCAGGTTGTTTATTAATCAGAAGATAAATTAAAGTCATAGACTTATCCAAGTGGGAGACTGTTGGATTAGGTGTCTAATTAAGCCATGACTTTACAACTATATTTATCTTGTTAATTGAAGCAAAGTCCATTTGGGTTGCCCTCATAGCTAGAGGTCAGGATAGAGTTCAGTAGAGTAAAAGATTGATTTATTAATTGTGTAATAAATCAATAGAATTAATTAAATGGTTTATTAAGATATTTAAGTGTTAATATATTAATTAGAAACCATAATAATTAATTGAGATTTATTCTAGAATTAATTGGATTTAATTCAGTGATTAAATTAATTAATTAAAAGTGCAGGGACTGGTTTTGTAATTATTCAATAGTTGAATAAAAGGCTGGCCAGTGGACATGGGCCATAAATGGCGCCAATTGAGGAGTGTTCCTCAAAATGGCGAAACCCTAATTAGGGTTTAGAAGAGGCTTGGTCCAATTGGTTTGCAGGCTTGCCCATTTGGAGGCTCCTTAGGGTTTCAGCTGTAACCCTTGGAGGCTATAAAAGGAGGCACCTGGCATCCTCATTCTCTGCGCCAATTCTCACAAGGATAACTCTACTGGACTGTCTTCTCCATTACTGTGGGTATGACTTGCATCTGAGGCAGGATACTTTTGCTGCTAGCTTCAAGAACAAGATTCAAAGGTTGGTTCTTCTGATTTAAACTTTAGAATTAATTGTTGGCCTTTAGATATTAGTTTATTATCTTCATAGAAGAAAACATAGATCTTTCTAGGGTTGCATGTGAACCATAAGAGTTTTTGTGTTCATTGTTTGCTAGAAAACCCTTCAGGAATGAGGTAAAGTGTAGTTGAAAAGTTTCGAAAAGAGGTTCAAAAAGCTAAAAAAATATGTCTTTTTGAAAAAGAGATGAAAAAGTCTTTTTTAGATCTTTTGTCTTCTAAAAAACAAACGGTCTTTTTGAAAAACATCTACCCTCCCACAGATGTTTTAGAGGAAAAATACTTTTGGGGAAAAAACAAACACCACCCAAGTCTGCTGCCTTCTCGACCCGAGTATGTTGGGTTTGAAGTCCGTAATCTTGGTTTATCATTAAACTCGATCGCGCGAGATACTAACTCAGTCCGAGTGGTTGTGCAATTCGTTCCTGATCGGGAGAACAAAAGAACATGGTTTGTTTGAATCCAGGACTCGACTCGAGTCAAATAATAAGCAACATACTCAACTCGAGTCTTTACGGTTCACTTTTACCAGAATTTGGGCATTTTGACTTTTTTGACCAAGGTTTAAAAATCTGGGCTGTTGACTTTGGTTGACCGCCAGAATTTTTGCGACTTTTACGTCAACCAAAGCTTTATACAACTTCATAAATTTCAAGCAATACTCACTCTTTTTAGTCTCTGATTCCGAAAAAAATTCCAAATACGCCGAATTCAAAATTAATCGTCGAGAAAATTAGCAAAATTTCAAGCTTGGGGTGGTTACCTTTCAAACTTTCAAGGAAAGCGACACGGATTGCGTACACAACATTTCCCGACTTCTAATTTTGAGATCAAGCAACACATTCGACAAAATATGGTACATCTATTCCTTATTTACGTTTTTATACCTTTTTATTTGTCGTATAATTGTATGGAATGTCGTTGATTTTTGTAAAGTTTCGGATGTAATTTTTTTTACCCTTTCACCCAAGCATTAAGGAAAATGCTTATTTTTAAGATTGGGATGTGATAATTCTATTTTATTTTCATTTTGTTACTGCATTTTCAAGGCATAAAAAATTTCAAATAGCTGATGGGTGTCGATACCACCAGGTTAATAACCCTGTTACTTGCACAATAACTGTGTATAGTGGCAAAAGGATCGTATCCATGGAGATTGGTTCAATTTAGACTATCCCCATTAGCAACCCAACCCAACCCACATTTCTATTAAAAAACTAATTTCTTACTCTTCCACCTACACAACCCAATCTAACTTATTTTTTCACACCCATTAGCAACCCAACCCAATCTAATATCTAATTTAAAAAAAATCATAAAACATATCAATATTGGTCTCATTTTGTTGACAAAAATAAATCATATATTTTGGTATATTTTATTTTATCTTTTACTAAATATAAATATAGTAATTAACAAAATTAGTTTTGGTTAGGAAAATTAATTTATATGCATCAATACGTGTCATGGAGTAAAGAGCCGAACTAAGTTCGTGTGTACGAGCGGATTGCAAAGGGTTGCTGAATATTTCTTTTTTTTATTAATATTTGTTGGTGAGCGGATTGCCTTGGCTCACCAATGGCAATGGTCTTACAATTTTATGCAATCCATCCATAAAGGTAATTATAAAACAACATAAATTAAATAACGAGGGTTTTGAAGGTTTTGAATTATGTTGACTAAAAATAGAGAAATATAAAATAAGTTGCTATTTGTGAAAATGTTAATTTGATAAATTGGGAGAAAATGAGTTAGCATTGAGTTCCATCTCTTGAATCAATTAACTAGTTTATCATTATGGTCCTAGGTGCAAGATCTTTTCTCAAATCAAAATAGTTAGAACAACTCTAAAGCTAGAGTTTTCTTGATTCTACTTAGCTTGTATGGATATCAAGAAAGCTCTATGACATCCTTTTTAATTAAAGTCATAAATCAAATAAGCATTTGGTTTAAATAAGTTGACTAGCATTATACTTTAAGAATCACCAAATCTAAAGGAAGCTAAAAACTTAACTTCTACCTCAAAGATTGAAACCATATGATTTTGAAATGAAATGAAAGCATCCATAAAAATCACTTGTTACTAATTTGTTACTAAGATCGATTACGTAATCCTAAAACAAATAACAATAATCATTCAATACTTATACTCATGAAATCAAAGCATCAAACAATATGATAATAATAAGAAAAAAGTTTCAATCATGAATTTTACAAAGATTTAAGAGCCATTCAATCTAGATAATGATCCAAGAGATCTTACCCAACACTAACTATAAGGAGTTTAGTTACACATAACCAATTAAGAACAAAGGAAAGAAATATCAAACATAAGTTGTAGCAAGAGTACAAATCCAGGTGAAAAAATTGTTGGATTAGGTGTCTAAGCCATGACTAATAATTAGTATTTACCTAATTAATAGAAGCACAGTCCATTTGGGTTGCCCTCATGGCTGGAAGTATGGTAGAAAATTCGGTAGAGAGAAAGGATGATTTATTATGGGATTAATAAATCAACAGGAATTAAATATATGGTTTATTAATATATTAAAGTGTTAATATATTAATTAGAAACTATATTAATTAATTAGGAATTGATCCAGAATTAATTGGATTTAATTTGGGGATTAATTGATTAATTAAAAGTGCAGGGACTGAAACTGTAATTATTCAATAGTTGAGTAAGTGGCAGTGTGTCAGTGACTAGTTGAATTTCGAATATATATATGGATATATATATATATTTCGAAATTAATATATATATATAAAGGATAATTAGGGTTTTTGAATTATAAGATAAAAGGTTTATCTTATTTGAATTCAAAAAGGTTTATCCTTAAGGCTTATCAACTGGTTATTCTGCAATTTTAAATAGGGCTCCCTGGAACCCTAATTCCTGCGCCACTTTTGACTCAGATACTCTCTGGAATTTTCGATCTCCTCTCCTCTGGCTTGGGTGTGACTTTCATTTGAGGCAGGATAATTTTGCTGCTTAGCTTCAAGAAATAAAGGTTGGTTTTTTCTGTTTTGATCTTTAGTTTCTTTTTATTGGCCTCTAGGTTTTTGTTATATGTTCAATTAGAAGAAAACATAGATCCTTATAGGTTGCATGTGAACTTAGGTTATTTAGTTCATGGTTTGCACAAAACCTTTCAGTGGTATCAGAGCCTGTTTTGTTTTCTTGTTGAATTGCTATAACTGTTTTAGGGTTTAAAGCCTATAAACCCTAATATATATGAAAATCGATTTGTAGGATTAGGGTTTTGGAAACCCTAACCCCCCCCCCCTTGCTAAATTTCGAAAATTCCATTAGGGTTTTAGAAGGTTTTCTATTTTTGGTAACTTTATTTGTTAATTAAATGGATAACCTTAAACCCCATTATTTGAAATCGATTTTTAGGGGGTTTAGGATAGGTTTTAATTAATTTGATTAATTTGGATAAACCTATCTTCATTTGAATTAATTTAATTAATTGTTAATTAAAAGATAATTCAAAAAAGGATTTAATTAATTTTAAGGTTTCGAAAATTAATAGAAAAATCCAGAAAAATATTTTTAAATGTTTAAAATATTTAGATTTAATTAATTTAATTAATTGGTAATTAAAATTGATTAAATCGAATTTAAGGTTTAATTTAATTCAAAATTTAATTGTTAAATTTGGTAAAATTAAAAGATAAACCTTGAATATTTTAAAGGGTTTTAAAATACATCTTATATATGTTATTAAAAGTTAATATTATATATATGAGATAAATTTGGTTAGTCAAATCAATAGTAGGCCTCATTCACGAAGCTGGTCTATAAAGTGGGTATAAGGAGACTGCCTATAAAATGGTAGTCTAATGGGTGAACACTCTCACCCACCGCTCGCCTGATCAGTGGAGGGTCGTTAGCCGAACGGTTTTGACAGAACCACTAAATCATTAAAAGTATAATGATCAAAGTACTAGAACCTTTACACAAAACCCCAATCTAGTTACTTTAGGAAAAATGTGAATTTGATGCTAACCCATGAAATTGCACATTGCACTTTATGAAACGTTGGTGGAGCGTGTGTGGTTTACCGGCACACCAATGGGGGTTCATAAAGAGTGGCAATGGGTGTCTCGGGTGTTATCATTGTTGATGGAGCGTGTGTGGTTTACCGGCACATCAATTTGAGATGATAATGGACCCCGAGAGTACCAAGCTAATTTGCATGGTTATTCACACCCGGTTTGTGATCCTCGGCATCCCAGTCACAAACGGTGGGGCATATCCGAGATTAAACATGCTATTGAACAGTTCAATAAATCTCAAAAGAAACTAGGAATTCCATTTATAATAAGATTATTTTTCCGCGGTGGAATCGGCTGAATCGTCATTCGCCTACCTTTATAAAATTTGCTTATAGATTACGGCATCCCCCTTCTATGTTGCAAATTGTTATAGTTGGATCCTAGCCTTATTTTATATTGGGTTATTATAAGGACCGACAAGTATCTAATTAAACTTACCTTCTTTTATAGATGTCTTCTGCTGATCAATCTGCTCCCCACTCAAACTCCAGTGTTCCCTCTATCCTTTCACTGTGTTCCAAGGTTCAATTGAACGGGACAAACTACAATGACTGGATTAGAAACATCAAGATGGCTCTGAGGTATGAGAACAAAGAGTATGTTCTCGAGACCGAGCTTGTCGATGTCGACCCCGAAACTGCTACTCCCGAGGAAATTGCCTCGTACCAAAAACATTCTGATGATGCGACCAAAGTGGCCTGCATCATGATTGCCACAATGAACCCCGAATTGCAGAGGATATATGAAGACTACTGGCCCTATGAGATGCACCGTGAGCTTGCGGAAAAGTTCCGTAAGCAAGAGCGCATCGAAAGGTGCGAAGTGGTCAAGGACTTCACGAATAGCAAACCTAAAGATGGAGAGTCCATCTGCGCCCATGTGCAAAGAATGCAAGGTTACGTGGAGCGGCTTACAAAGCTTGCGATGCCTGTACCGGAGGAGTTGGCCGTTGACATAGTGCTTAACTCCCTACCGAGTTCTTATGACCAGTTCAGGCTGGCTTATCATTTGAACAACAATCAGGCTAACCTGACTGAGTTGCATCGCATGCTTCGGGTTGCTGAGGACGGGATGAAGGGTAAAAGTGTACCCTCGATTAATCAGCCCGTCCTTGCCATTGGAAGTGGCAAAGGGAAAAAGAGGAAGGGCCCTCCTAAGCAAAATTGGAGGGAAAAGGTTCAGGTCGGGTCATCAAGCAATGGCTCAAGAACCAAGGCTTCCCATATTCCTTGTGTGGCCAACCCCGATGAAGCCAACTGTTTCTACTGCAAAGAGAAGGGCCATTGGAAGAGAAGCTATCCCAAATACTTGTAGGATGTCAAGGATGGGAAAGTAAAGCCATCGACAGCAGGTATATACACTATCTCTAAAAACTCACCATCTTCTAATTCTTGGGTCCTTGATACAGGATGTGGTTTTCACATTTGTTCTGATCTGCAGGGCCTAAAGGAAAGCAGGGAGGTGGAGCACGGTAGACTGAACTTGATCATGGGCAATAGGAGATCGTCCCCTGTTACCAAGATTGGAGTCTATAGTTTAGTGCTTAGTAGTGAAGTTTGTATAGATTTATTAGATTGTTGCTATTCGCCAGAAATGGCAAGAAATATTATTTCATTTCACGCATTATTCAGACAAGGATTTCATTTTTCTTTTGATAATAATATTGGATCTATTTCTGTGTTCAAAAATGGTATTTTGAATTTTACTGCTTATCCTTGTGATGGTGTGTATGAAACTGTGAAATGTGTTGACAATCTAGGACATAGTGTAAATTATATTGATTCTACTAGTGATGTGGAAAAGGCATGTCTGTGGCATAGTCGGCTCGGGCACATCAGCAAGAAACGCATCGCCCAACTCCAAAAGGATGGAGTGTTGGAATCATTCGACCTCAAGTCGGATGATGTATGCGAATCTTGTCTGTTGGGCAAGATAACTAAATCACCTTTCAAAGGGTCTTTTGAAAGAGGTGAGGGTCTATTGGACATTATTCACACGGATGTGTGTGGTCCATTCAGATCAACCACAAAGGATGGCACGCGGTTCTACGTGACTTTTACCGACGATTTTAGTAGATACGGTTATATCTACTTAATCAAGCACAAGTCGGACACCTTTGAAAAGTTCAAAGAGTTTAAGAATGAAGTAGAGAATCAACTAGGCAGGAAGATAAAGATGCTCAGATCCGACAGAGGCGGAGAGTATCTAAGTATCGAGTTCCTAGACTATCTAAAGGAATGCGGAATAGTTTCGCAGTTGACACCTCCCAGGACACCACAGCTGAACGGTGTTGCGGAGAGGCGCAACCGAACCCTGTTGGACATGGTTCGTTCCATGATGAGTCGAGCTTCACTTCCCATTCACTTCTGGGGATATGCCTTAGAGACTGCCGCCCATATCCTCAATCTTGTCCCAACTAAGAAGGTTGCAAAAACACCTCATGAGATGTGGACGGGGAAAGCTCCCTCGTTGGCACATATCAAGGTCTGGGGTTGTGAGGCTTTCGTTAAACGAGAGACTCAAGACAAACTCACAGATAGAAGCGAAAGGTGTTTCTTCATTGGTTATCCCAAACAGTCCTTTGGATATCTATTCTACAGACCAAGCGAGGACGTGGTCTTTGTAGCTAGACGAGCGGTCTTTCGAGAGAGAGAGAGCTCGTATTCAAAGAGGACAGTGGGAGTGCCATTGATCTGGAAGAAATTCAAGAGTCATCAGATGACGCAACCTTAGGAGAAACTAGCAACCAACATGAGGAAGAAGTTCCTGTTGGTCCGACAGATGTATCCTTACCTCTTAGGCGTTCTGGTAGGGTTAGCATGCCACCCGAGTTTTATGGTTTCCATATAACTTCGGATGGGGACACGTTTGTCAGTGATAGGACACTGATAAATTTGGATGAACCAGCTAACTACCAGGAAGCAGTGGCGGGCCCTGAGTCTGCCAAGTGGAAAGAGGCCATGGATAGCGAGATCAAGTCCATGTATGACAATCAAGTTTGGAACTTGGTTGACAATGTACCGGGTCGAAAGACAGTCGGGTGCAAATGGATCTTCAAGAAGAAGACCGACATGGACGGAAAGGTACACACTTTCAAGGCAAGACTGGTTGCGAAGGGCTTTACTCAAACCCCAGGGGTTGACTATGACGAGACCTTCTCACCAGTAGCCAAGATAAAGTCTATTAGGATTATGCTGGCCATAGCTGCATTTCATGACTATGAAATTTGGCAGATGGACGTCAAAACCGCTTTCCTTAATGGGAAGTTGACTGAGGATGTTTACATGAATCAGCCAGAGGGTTTCGTCGATGCAAAGTATCCTAATAAGGTGTGTAAGCTTGAGAGATCAATCTACGGATTGAAGCAAGCTTCTCGCAGCTGGAATCTTTGTTTCCATGAGAAAGTCAAAGAGTTTGGCTTCTCTAGGAGCGAGGATGAGTCCTGCGTATATGTCAAGGCTAGTGGGAGTATAGTCACCTTTCTGGTGCTGTATGTCGATGACATACTGCTCATGGGAAACGATATTCCAACCTTGCAAGATGTCAAGGCTTGGCTTGGGAAATGTTTCGCCATGAAGGACCTAGGAGAGGCTGCCTATATTCTTGGGATAAGAATATTGAGAGATAGGAAGAAGAGACTAATTGGACTTAGTCAGGGTACATACTTGGAAAAGGTACTAAAGAGGTTTAGTATGGAAAATTCCAAGAAGGGAGAGCTGCCTATCCAAAGTAATGCGAAGCTGAGTAAGACTCAAAGTCCGAGTACAGACGAGGAAATAGCTGAGATGAGTCGAGTACCATACGCTTCGGCTGTGGGATCGATCATGTACGCTATGACGTGTACTCGCCCTGACGTGGCCTTTGCCTTGAGCATGGTCAGTCGGTACCAGGGTAACCCTGGAAGGGCGCATTGGATAGCTGTGAAAAATATACTCAAGTATCTGCGAAGGACCAAGAACATGGTGTTAGTCCTCGGTGGCAGTGATACCTTGAGAGTTGAAGGATATACAGATGCCAGCTTTCAGACGGATAGAGACAGTGGTCGGTCTCAGTCGGGCTGGGTATTCCTTTTGAACGGTGGAGCAGTAACTTGGAAAAGTTCCAAGCAAGAGACAGTGGCTGATTCTACGTGCGAATCAGAGTACATAGCAGCAAGTGAAGCGTCAAAGGAAGCGGCTTGGCTGAAGAACTTTATCGGTGACCTTGGAGTAGTCCCGAGTATTCAGGAGCCCTTGGAACTGTTCTGTGATAATGAAGGTGCGGTCGCCTTGACAAAGGAACCGCGAGATCATGGAAAGTCCAGACATATCGACAGAAAGTACCACTACATCAGGCATAGGGTAGAAGAAGGTCACCTCCTTGTAAAGAGGGTATCATCGGAAGATAATCCTGCAGATCCCTTGACAAAGGCTCTGAGTAGGATTAAGCATAATCAGCATGCTAGGAGCATTGGATTAAGAGATGATATAAGTTTTAGTAATTAGATAGGTTTCGAAACATGTAACAATGTATTGTATTTGACTCTTGTGATTTAATAATAGAGATTTATTATGGTTTACTACTCTTGTCAGTACTTTATCATTGTGTTTCATTTTGCATGTTTTACTTCCTGAATAATTGGATTATTCAAATATCCACAGTCGATTACGCTTTAAGGAAGTAAGTGTGAAGTAAGACTGTCATGAATTGGTAATAGATTGTCCAAGGAGTTAGACATTGCAATTGGATTGCTGCACCATTCGTGAGTACTTGGAAATAGAGATTTGAGTATTGGATAAACCCGCGCTCAATAGATTGCTTCATGGATTTTATCACGAGCAATGTTGAGACGATAATATCTTTTGATCTTCAAGCTAAGACATATGAGTTATGATTTGCTAAGCGGTTGTTCATTGATAGTACGAAAACGCATCGGTAACTCGGTGTTATAAAACGTGCTGTTGTGAATGATTTGTCTGGTAAAAGACATAAGTATATGAGTCAAAGCTTATTCGTCCCTTGACCCTAACGGGGAACAGATATCTGTAGGCCTCTCGATGATTTTGAAGTTGACTAAAATGGTTGGCCAACCGGGACTAAATTGGTAGTCTAAGAGTCATATGCAAATCGGAAATCGAGAAACAGTGAATCAGACCGGATTGATTTTATCCATGTCTTGAGTCTGAAAATATCTTGTTGGACGGAGGATCATCTGATCACTTATCTATGGACAGGACTGATTAGATCAGAGTTCGGCATTGGTTTCTAGGAAGCTACAAGTGCTGGTTAATTAGAGGCTAAATTTGTAATTATAGTCATAGACTTATCCAAGTGGGAGACTGTTGGATTAGGTGTCTAAGCCATGACTAATAATTAGTATTTACCTAATTAATAGAAGCACAGTCCATTTGGGTTGCCCTCATGGCTGGAAGTATGGTAGAAAATTCGGTAGAGAGAAAGGATGATTTATTATGGGATTAATAAATCAACAGGAATTAAATATATGGTTTATTAATATATTAAAGTGTTAATATATTAATTAGAAACTATATTAATTAATTAGGAATTGATCCAGAATTAATTGGATTTAATTTGGGGATTAATTGATTAATTAAAAGTGCAGGGACTGAAACTGTAATTATTCAATAGTTGAGTAAGTGGCAGTGTGTCAGTGACTAGTTGAATTTCGAATATATATATGGATATATATATATATTTCGAAATTAATATATATATATAAAGGATAATTAGGGTTTTTGAATTATAAGATAAAAGGTTTATCTTATTTGAATTCAAAAAGGTTTATCCTTAAGGCTTATCAACTGGTTATTCTGCAACTATAAATAGGGCTCCCTGGAACCCTAATTCCTGCGCCACTTTTGACTCAGATACTCTCTGGAATTTTCGATCTCCTCTCCTCTGGCTTGGGTGTGACTTTCATTTGAGGCAGGATAATTTTGCTGCTTAGCTTCAAGAAATAAAGGTTGGTTTTTTCTGTTTTGATCTTTAGTTTCTTTTTATTGGCCTCTAGGTTTTTGTTATATGTTCAATTAGAAGAAAACATAGATCCTTATAGGTTGCATGTGAACTTAGGTTATTTAGTTCATGGTTTGCACAAAACCTTTCAAAAATGTAGAATAAAGCTTCAAGAAATCTTCTCCAAAGCTCCAAGACTTGTTCTAGACGGTTTTCAGTGGAAGAGATGAAGAAAAACTCTATCTCTATGCCCCATATAGCAAACCCACGCGTAACATGACGAAAAAGCCCTTCTGACGTGGGTCGCGCAAATGAAGATGGGGAGAGTGTGTGGGAAGCACAAGCTCGTAGAAAGCCCAGGAAGACCTGTTTCGGTCCATTTCAGCAAAAGTCCATTTGGTCTCATTCCTTTTTGTGATAATCCCGGTTTTTACTTTATTTGACCACCATGTAGGCTAGGTAAGCCCATTAGAGCCCAAATCTTCATTCTTGATCCATTGCTTGCTCCAAATCCAAGCGATAGTGATCCAAGCATCTATAATTCTGAATTCGCTAATTTTTCTCCGCTCCGCTTCCGCAATATTCATCCTGCTCCCGATAGTCTTTAATAATAGTCTTTAATAATATCTACATTTAAACACAAAACGATTACAAAGTATCCCCGAATGATAAAAATATAAAATATAAATTATGAAAAGAATAAATAAAAACAAAGCCTACACGGTCAAAACAACGGACCATTAACCCATATTAAAAAAATATATTTGATGTTTTTCCCTATAAACACTAAATTATCGCCCACAATATTATCATACTATAACCTTTCATTCAATACAATTTCCACACAAATATTTCTCACTTGTAAACATGGAAAATATTTGTCTCATTCTCGTCAGATGATTAAAATTTTTCAATACGTTTATGAAAGTGGACCACAACAGCATTGAGACATGTGGTCAGTGTAACACCCGGTTTCTCATACAAGTACACCCAAATATTTTCAAACAATTACACATTTAATTGGGTATATTTGTACTCAAACCAAGGATCAAGATGTTATCATCACAATATCATCTATCTCAAATATGTATCAATCAAAAGAGGAAAAAGGAGTATAAACGGTAAATATCAACTCAATATTTACCGAAACCCCCAATTCCGCGGTTCTACTCATTCAACCGTAGAAACTCGACAATACTCTCACCAATAACTCTAAAGGCATCCACTAACAATCTACTATCAACATATATAACAATATATAACGAAATCACGAAATCGAAGTTAGGGTTTCAAAAACCCCAAACCGAAGAAATCACTCACCTCGACGAATTAGGAAGCAAGAACACGTTTACGGGGTTAGATCCACGCTTCTATATGCATCCCTACGAGCCTCCAGGTGTAATTTGACCAAAAATCGCCATAGATGCTCTCAAAATCGCAAAAGGGGCTGTTTTCTTCGAAATGGGTTTTGCTGCCCATTTAAATGACTCTGCAGGCGTAACCCGACCCGGGTTATAGAACCCGACCCGGGTCCATCTACGAAAAAAATCATGTTTTCAGTCCAAGGCGCAACACGGTCCGGCTTCTCCAACCCGACCCGGGTTTTCTCGAACACGACCCGGGTTCCTTAACACGACCCGGGTTACTCTTTTTCCATTTTCATTTCAACCCAACTCGACCCGTGTTTTAAAGCTCGACCCGGTTTGATATTTCAAGAACCAAAGTTGTTTCTTTTACTCTTTTTAACTTCCAACTTCTCTAAGATGGGTTTCTATACATTCTAACTCGTATTATAACTCATCTAATCTTGTTTATATAAAAATTAAAATAACTCTACCATAAATTAAAATTACGGTATTACAGTCAGTGCCACAAGGAACCACTTTAGGAAATGTTTCAAAGAGTCAAAAAATAGACCGTTAACCCATATTAAAAAAATTATTTTATATGTTCCCTAAAAAAAAAAACTAAACAATCGCCCACGATATTATCACACTACAATATTTGGTTCAAGACAATTTCCACACGCATATTTCTCACTTGTAAACATGGAAAATTATTTATCGTCATCCCTGTCATATGATGAAAATTTTTCAATATTATGAAAGCGGCTGCTCTTTTTTTCGATTAACAAGCAGAAAACTCTCTATGGTGTCATTAGAAGGAATATAACTTCTATAAATAGAGACCATGCAGCTGCACACGAATGTCTAATACATGATTACTTTGTTAATGATTTCTTGTACGATGATGGACATTCAAGTGTCGGTTTCATTTAGTAAATCATTATTCATATGTATAGCTAATGATTTGGAAGAGAGTTGTGAATTCTTTCAATTGAGATGGGATGCTAGAGGTAACTAAGGATTTACTACGTATCAAAAGTGTATGACTGCACTTTGGCTTTTAGTGTTAGGCATCAGTGTCGTGCAACGGATGAAAATATAAAGATGTTTGAGAGAACATCACATGAATGTACGTATTTGTTTGTTGAATAGGTTATCGAGCTTTGCGGCAATATATATTTGAGGAAACATACAAAAAGTGATATCGAACAACTATTTGAGGCACATTAAGCAACACACTGTAACGCCCCCGTTTTCTTTTAATTATATAAAATTTTAAATATATATAAGGAATAAACATGATATATGTAATTATAAATCATAATATATATATATATATATATATATATATATATATATATATATATATATATATATATATATATATATATACACACACACACATACACACACAATAAAAGTAATAATAATAATAATAAATATGAATATGTATATAGGTTAGACAATAGTCGAGGGACTAAGGTTGATATTATGATGATATTATATGTTAGAAATAAGTGGCATAAGGTGTAGTATGTCTTTATGGCATTTTCCAGGGGCTAAAATGTAAAAAAATGGTATTTGGGGAATAGATAGCTTGAGCCTAGAGCTAAAATGAGATTTCTTCCTTCCCCTTTGCGCTTCACAAGTTCTTGGAGCCCAAGGCTCCCTCTCCCTCCACACCCCCCTTCACATAGGTATTAATGCACACAAAGCCTATTTCACACCTTAGAGAATTATCGAGTGCAATAAAAAAGATTCGAGAGGGAGATCAGCAAGAAGTGAGAAGAAGGTTGAAGGAGTCGTGAAGTGTGCAAGACCTCCATTAACATCTTAGTAACTCACTTGTCTTTATTCTTTCCAAATCTTGAATATGGATTCAAAACCCTAGTTCTTGCCTTCTTTCTTGATTAACTAGAATAAACCATAGCCAAGATAATATTTTAATGAAAGTTTATATCATACAACTCATAGTATGATTATACAAAGGAATGAACAATAAAGGCATAGTTAAAAGTTAGAAAAAATACACCAAAATTCATACAACAATATGTTGTGATCGTGAGAGTTGAATAAAGAAAATACGACTCGTATTAACGAATTTTACCGGAGATAAAAGTCATAGGAAATTTTCTCTAGTTTCTAGGAAAGTTTAAACAAGCTCATTGGGGTTGTGGTTCAGGAGAGTTATGACCAAAACACTATACATGGCTCAAAATGTCCTAATCTAGAAAATTTTCATAGACTTATTTTAATTAAAATCAGCACACTATAAAAATAAAATATGCTATACATGACCTTACATTATTGCATCTTTTCAATCTCATACATTATACAACTTTTGATTTAATTTCCTTGTCCAACTTGTTCTTATGTGTATATTTAATGATGAACTTATTTATATTAAATTCTTGGTTTTATATATACATATGTACGCAAAAAAAATTAAAAAACACATAAAAATTCTGAAAAACCGATTATTCAACCCAACAATTGAATCGATTAAACAAAAAAAAAAACCTCTATACCGGTTTGATTCAACCTAACAATTGAACCGATTAAACCAAAAAAAATTAGCTATACGGGTTTGATTTAAAAACCGATTTTTAAAACTTTACAAAACAGAAAAAGATTCTGATCTCCGTCTTGATATTTATCTATTAGAGTTAAATAGTTAGGACTACAGAATTTTACGGGAAGGATTTACTACATTTTTTGTTAATACGTGGCAAAATGTGATTGGCCATAATGACGGGTAAACCGTCATTTACAGAAGGTTAGTCAGCCACTGATATAAACGCACGCCAAGAAAACAGAAGAAACAGGAGAGACGGCAAGCACGACAGATTTGGTTCTTCCGGATACAAAACCCCCCTTTAGATCACACAGCCTAACCCTAGAAATACAAATCCCCAACTCTAGATCTCCAAGTACCCTTTTGATTAACTAGCAGTCGAATCAAAATGGGTACATCAGCGTGCGTAAAGGAAGTGGATAGATCGGCATTGGTGGCGTTTGCTCCCGATGCGCCGTTTCTTGCCGCCGGAACTATGGCTGGAGCCGTAGACATGTCGTTCAGTTCGTCCGCGAATCTAGAAATCCTTAGCCTTGATTTCCGATCTGATGATCGTGAGCTTCCGGTATCCGGTGCTATACCAAGTTCAGAACCGTTTAATCGGCTGTCTTGGGGGAAATCACCGTCGTCGGGCTCGGAAGAATTCTCACTTGGTCTCATTGCTGGTGGCCTTGTAGATGGCAACATCGGTGTCTGGAACCCTCGCGTACTCATGAGGTACGGTACTGTTAGTGATTCAGTTCAGATTGCAGTCGTTTACTGAAGTTGCTTCAGTCTTAACATAAGATTGTTCTTCGTTGCTTTTGAATCTGAGGAAATTGTTTGTATAAACTTCAATTACGTCATAGAGAATGTTGAATTGATATGATTACTTGTAGCTCAGTTCCTACAGGATAACACACTTCAATTCCACAAAATTATAATACTATTTGCCATACTATGTTATTATCTTCATCAAAACCTCATTACCATATATTTTTGATTGATTCTAGCGAGGAAAGCGAAAATGCTCTGGTTCAACAACTATCAAGACACAAAGGGCCTGTGAGTTTCCTTCTTTGTTTTTTGGGATATAATATCTTATAGCGTTTGTTTTCCTGGGCACTTATAATAAACCATTATTGAAAGAGTGTGCATCATATCTGTTTTTTCAGGTTCGTGGTCTAGAGTTTAGTTCCCTTTCACCAAACCATCTTGCCTCTGGCGCTGAAGAAGGTGAAATTTGTATATGGGATCTTTCTAATCCAAATGAGCCTACACATTTTCCTCCTCTCAAGGTAACACCAGTTTTACAGAATCTGAACCAACAGAACCTACACATTTACCTTGTTACCCTTGTCCCTTTGAAACATCATTTATCTAGACAACTGAGGGTAAACTTGTAAAAAGCCGATTGACATCAAATAAACCTGTCTCTACAGGGGAGTGAATCTTCAACACATGGAGAAATATCATATTTGTCATGGAATAAGAAGGTCCAGCCTATTTTGGCATCTACTTCTTTTTATGGAACAACTGGTATGGATGTGAATATCCAGATATGTCTATAAATCTAAATATTTATACATTTTTTAAAATGTTTTTTTTTTCTTGTGGTTTCAGTGGTTTGGGACCTTAGGAAGCAAAAGCCAATTATAAGGTAATATCATATAGAAAGTTAGCATAATGAAATTTTAAAAAAGATTTATCAACCAAACCACCAATCAATTTGGTATTAAATTTTTTTTTTCCAATTTACAGTTTCTCAGATTCGGTTAGAAGAAGATGTTCAGTTTTACAATGGCATCCTGATTTTGCCACTCAACTTATTGTTGCTTCAGATGATGATAATTCACCTTCATTAAGGGTAATGAATTATACCTTTTTTATGCATCTATAATTTAAACTTTTTATTCTTGCAATTTATGTTATTTCTGGAATTTTGGCATGCAGTTATGGGATATGAGGAACACAATGACACCAATGAGAGAGTTAGTAGGTCATACTAAAGGTATTATACTGGTTTCTTTCTTACTTAATGCAGAAAGAACGACTTAATAGAGAACTTTCAATATAATATTTTCATACTTTTTTTATTTGTTTTTCACAACAAATTAATATAACAGGTGTTGTTGCAATGTCATGGTGTCCACATGATAGTTCATATTTGCTCACATGTGCTAAAGATAACCGCACAATTCTATGGGACACTAATTCTGCTGAGGTATTTAGATATATTTTTTTAGTTATTTTTGTCGTTCTTTTTCTTAGTTATTTTAGTGACATTATTTAGCAAACATGTGAAATATAATTTTTTAAAATTTGCAGATTGTGTCTGAACTTCCAGCTGGAACCAATTGGAATTTCGATGTGCACTGGTATCCTAAGTTACCAGGGGTAATATCGGCATCTTCTTTCGATGGGAAAATTGGTATTTATAACATTGAGGTTCGATATATTGTTTCCTAAAAAATGTTCTTATTTTAAATATTTATTTGTACTTTTTAACATTTTTGGAAGCTTATGTATGTATGTATGTTATTTCATGTAGGCTTGTGCTCGATATGGTGTTGGTGAGGGTTATTATGGCTCAGGTAACATGCTTCTTCTTGCTCGAATTATACTGTTCATGGGGGTATTTTGGTCTTTTAATAAAAAAAGAACAAAACTAAATTCCTACCACAATAAATTAAAACACACAATTCTAAATATTATGATGGAAGAATTTTGTAAATTTGGCAACCAAACACACCATGGAATGGAATCTCGAATTCCAATTCCGATACAATTAGAAGGATTATGATGGAATTGAATTTTGTAAAATTGGCTACCAAACACACCATGGAATGGAATCTCTTCCAATTCCGACACAATTCAAAGGATTATGATGGAATTGAATTTTGTAAATTTGGCAACCAAACACACCATGGAATGGAATCTCGAATTCCAATTCCGACACAATTCTTAGGATTATGATGGAATCGAATTCTATAAATTTGGCAACCAAACACACCATGGAATGGAATCTCGAATTCCAATTCCAACACAAGTCTTAGGATTACGATGGAATTGAATTCTGTAAATTTGGCAACCAAACACACCATGGAATGGAATCTCGAATTCCAATTCCGACGCAAGTCTTAGGATTACGATGTAATCGAATTCTCTAAATTTGGCAACCAAACACACCATGGAATAGAATCACGAATTCCAATTCCGTCGTAATCCACAAAGCAAAAACGCCCTTATTTTCCCTTACCATTCACATACATCAAAATTTCTTTCGAGTTCTCTCTTTCTTTCTTTTTTTTCTAACTTTTTCTTTACATATATCATATCATACACCAGTTTTTCATCATTTATTTATAATAATTTCTATACAGCACCTTTAAAAGCCCCAAAATGGTACCAAAGAAAAGCTGGAGTCTCTTTCGGTTTTGGTGGCAAACTCGTTTCTTTTCACACAACCGGTTCTTCATCTGGACACTCAGAGGTAATCTTAATTATTCTTCACTCCTAATTTCCAATAATTAACTACATAATTTCCCTTTTTCTTTTACTAATATCCGTAATGTGTTTCAATTTATCTTTATGTTTGTTTGAATATTGTTTCAGGTTGATGTGCATGAATTGGTTACTGAACATAGTTTAGTTAGCACTTCATCTGAATTTGAAGCTGCAATGTCTAGTGGAGAGAGACCTTTATTGAGGCATCTATGTGACAAAAAAGCTCAAGAATCAGAGTATGTATTTTACTATTTTTAATAAATCATGGATTTTTCTTATTTTGAATCAATTTTGAGGGCGTGTTTGGTTCGTGGGTTCTGATGGATCCGGTGGAATTGGAATTCAAGATTCCATTCCATGACGTGTGAATGGAATCCCGTTGGAATCTTTGAATTTTATGTTTTTATGGACTTCACTTCCATTCTTTTGTTTTATTAAATGGAAAATTACAAAAAAAAAAAAAAGAAACATATTGGGAAGTTTTGCGGTTTAACCCGTTTTACTTTATTTTTTCAAATCAAACGATAAAAGTTTCAAACATTTTTCCAAATTTACCATTTTGACCTGCTATTTCATGTTTTATCAGTAATTTTCCAAATTAATAAATTTGAATAATTGAAAAATTAAATATATAAAACCAAAATAAATATCTGGTCAAAATGGCTACCTGTAAAAAAGTCGGAAACTTTTATGGTTCAATTGGAAAAATTAAATATAAGTGGTTTAACCGCAAAATTGCTCAATATCTAATTGCTTTTCTGTAATTTGCCGTTTATTAAAAAACCAAAATACCCTCATTATATACTTTGAAACGAATAAAAATAACTATTTTTATTTACATATAAATTTACAATAAACGAGTGGTGGTTTTTTTTCTTATAATATTCAATAAATATCAAATTTTTTAAAATTTTCAAAACTTCATGTAAATAACTTTTCTATTTTTAAAAATTAAATAATTTTGTATCATATTTATATTTCAAGATTTTATGATATATTATTCTCTTTATTTTGTAACTTTTTTTTATAAAATTACAGATAATCTTTTTTCAACTATTTGCAGAACACATGATACGTATTTTGAATGAAATAAAACATTATACATAATTTATTTAAAGATATATCTTTATTCAACAGAAATTCTTTTATAAAATAACATTTTTTCTTTACCATCAAATTTACTATATTCTGTTGTTTACATATAAATTTACAATAAACAAAAATAGTTACAAACATATAAAAAACATGAATATTATCGAATTACATAAAAACCCTAAAATTCTGATTTTTCTAATTTTACCGAATTATTTTCACAGATCTGAAGAAGACCGAGAAACATGGGGATTCTTGAAGGTTATGTTTGAAGACGATGGAACCGCACGTACAAAACTATTAAACCATCTTGGTTTCACATTACCTTCAGAAACACAAGATGAAAAATTACAAAACAACCCCTCAGAGGATACACCTTCCCACATTGAAGAACCTAAAGAAGGACTAATAGAATCCACCCAGAAACTGAAATTACCAAACGACCCCTCAGACAACGGGGAAGATTTCTTCAACAATTTCCCGAGCCCGAAAGCCGAAACGCCTATGTCAACTTCTCGTAGTAACTTTGTTAGTGAAGAATCTGGTCCAGTTGTTGAAGAAGTAATAACAGAGAATAATAATAATAATAATAATAATGATTCGGAAGATGCTTTGTTGGATGATGGAATTCAACGCGCGTTAGTTGTTGGTGATTATAAGGGAGCTGTTGAACAGTGTATAGCTGCAAATAAGATGGCGGATGCTTTGGTTATTGCACAGGTTGGTGGTGCTTCCCTGTGGGAGACCACACGGGATCACTACTTTAAAAAGAATAATTCTCCATACTTAAAGGCATGTTTTTCTTCCTTCTTTTACTTTTTAATTAGTTTTAATTTACTCATGGGTTGTTTAGCTGTGTTTTATTTAAAAATTAAATGACTAAAAGAGGAAAGCTCATGTCACAAAATGACAAGCTTTTGAACTTTTATCACAAAATAACCACTGTTCTGTTAAATTGATTTATCAGTGGTCCCCACTAGAAAAAGTTTGCGATTCTTTTTTTCGCGAAGATAATTTTGTTTCTGTAATTATGACATCATTATTTCGCAGAAGTAAATCATTTCCACGGAAAATTATGTTATTTGTAGTGGGGACCACTGATAGAGCGATTTTTGGCTGAAAAAAAAGTATTTTGATAGGTTGTCATTTTGTGATATAGTCTTTCCATTTTTGGTCATCTTTGTGAGTAGGTATTTGTTTAAGGAGTATATGCAAGAACTAGCAACATACTTTTAATTATTTGTGTGTTATAAGTTTATAACATTTAACATTGTACTTTCATTTCTTACCTTTTTCTTATTAAAAACATATTTTCTTTAATTTTAGTATTGTACTTTTAATTTTTCTTCTTATTAGGAAAATTTACTTTGAAAAGTCTATTACCATTATAGCAGTGAAACTTGCTTTGTATTGGGTTGGTTATTCAAAGTATGATGCTGTAATAGAAAGAAATGAAAGTAGAATGCCATAGTATACAAAGCAATAAAAGTACAATGCTGTTTCTTGCATTTAACCCTTTATTTAATTATAAAAGTTTCAGTTGTTACTGTTAATTTTTAAATGCTCGAATTCCTCATTTTTATCTTTTTTTGAACAACAGGTTGTTGCTGCAATGGTAAATAATGATCTTGCAAGCCTAGTAAATATCAGGCCCCTGAAATCCTGGAAAGAAACTCTTGCACTTCTATGCACTGTAAGCTGCCAAAATTTATAACTAATAACAGAAAATTCAATTCAACAATAATAATCAATTATTTTTTATTTAATAACAGTTTGCCCAAGGGGACGAATGGACTTCACTATGTGATACCCTTGCTTCTAGACTCATAACTGCTGGTAACACATTAGCAGCAACTCTTTGCTACATATGTTCTGGAAATATCGATAAAACTGTAGAAATCTGGTCAAAGAAGGTTACAATTGAGCATGATGGAAAGTCCTATGTTGATCTTCTTCAGGTAACAACTATTTGCACTTTTTTTTTTTTTTTGCCATTTCTACTTTTGATAGTTGTTTATCTGACCCGTATTTCCAAAAGGGTAATAATTTCGTGTTAATAAATTGTGGAAAAGATGAACATATATTTATATCAAGAACAAAGGATAATTAATGAAAGAAGAAAGAAGAGAAGTAAAAAAATTAAGAAACAAATGGTAAATGCAAGAAATAGCAACATACTCTCATTGACTTGCTTGTTATAGCATCATACTTTCATTTCTCTGTATTACAACATTGTACTTTGTAAAATCTACCCGATTATAACATTGTCATCCAAATTCAAATCACATTCACTGCTATAATTGGGTATATTTTTCCAAGTATAATGAAAGAAAAAAAAAAAAAATCATATGTATAATGCAATAATTAGTTGACTTTTAAAGTAAATTAAGAAAAAAAAAATCATAGATGTCTTGATAAGAAAAAAATTCATAGTACAATGCTATAGTAGTGTAGATTTTTCAAAGTATAATTCTGTAGCAAGAAAACATTGGAAATATTAATATTGTGCTATATTTGGGTAGATTATTTAAAGTATAATATCCTGATAAGAAAAAAATTGAAAGTACATTCCTATAATTGGATAATATTTCATCGTACAATGCATTAATAAGAATAATATATGAAAGTACAATGCTGTAGGTGGGTAGATTTTCAAAGTATAATGTCTATCAGAAAATTTCTTGAAAGTGCAATGCTATAACTGGGAAGGTTTTTCCATGTACCGTTCCATAATAAAAAAAGTTGTAAGTACAATGCTGTAACAGAAAAATGAATGAAAGTTGGATGCCACATTACACGAATAATACATACTTAGCTATTTCTCGCGTTTAGCTTATACTCAAATGAATATCTTGTATGTGTTGAAGGATTTAATGGAGAAAACAGTGGTCCTTGCTTTTGCAACTGGTCAAAAGAGATTCAGTGCTTCTATATGCAAACTTGTTGAGAAGTACACAGAGATATTAGCAAGTCAAGGACTTTTATCAACAGCCATGGAGTACTTGAAACTAATACCCACCGAAGATCTCTCCCCTGAACTTATCATCTTACGCGATCGCATCACCCTCTCATCTCAACCAGGTAAACCCCAAACCCCTTTAAATTTGTCCAAGTAGGTGTACACATGGCCACTACTGAATAGGGATGTGCATGGGTCGGTTTTGGACCCAAAACCGAACCCAAACCGATCAATTCGGTTTTTGGTTGAACCCATGGCCATGGGTTAGTGGGTTTTGGGTTTGAACCCATTTTCCAGCAATTTTTAAATGGTTTTTGGGTTTAAAACCGAAACCGAAACCGAGTATTATTAAATATTAATATATTAAATGTATATTAATGGGTCGGTTTGGTTTTTAATGGGTCGGTGGGTTATACAGAAACTGAAACCGAAACTGAATTTTTCGGTTTCGGTTTTGTCGGTTTTTATCGATTTCTCGGTTTCTGGGTTCGGTCTTGCTCATCAGTACTGATTCGTAACAAATTCTTTCCTGTTTTTGTTTCTATAGACAAAAACGAAAGTGTGTCTACAGATTTTGCTTATTCTCAAACACATACCGGAGCTGTATACACTCCAAATCAACAAACAAATTCTGTATACACTCCAAACCGACAAACAAATTCTGTTGTGGAGCCCCATCAAAATTATTATCAGGTATTTTGTTCTCTATATTATTATTATTATTATTATTATTATTATCATTTTAAACAAAGTCATGTGTGTTTTTCTCTTTTTAATCGTCTTTTTGTTTTTGTTTTTAATTCAGGAAAACTATCAACAACCAACGGGACCGTCTTACGGTAACCAATACGAACAGCCACAACGCAACATGTTTGTTCCATCTCCCGCAGCTCCCACTCCTCCGGTACGTTACAATTCGAGCTAACAATATGCGTGAAATAGCAACATACTTCCATTTATTTCTGTATTATAAGTTTATAACATTTTACATTAATATTAATTTTTTTAGATGGGATTCAATCAACCGCCAGCTGTAAATCAACCTACTGCAAGACCGTTTGTTCCAATGACACCTCCAATGATGAGAAACGCAGACCAATACCAACAAGCCCCCACATTGGGCTCTCAGTTATACCCCGTACGTATTTTTTATTTTTTATTTTTTTTTCGATTTATGCTTCATTATACATTATATACAATTGTTGCCAGTTTAGCATTATTACAGTTTTGATCCCTGTAGTTTTAATTTGTATAATTACAGTTTTAGTCCATATAGACTTTAATTTGTATTAGTTACAGTTTTGGTCCCTATAGTTTTTAATGTATGATAATTACATTTTTTGTCCCTATATTTTTTAATTTTCTTTAACTACAGTTTTGGTCCCCATACTTTTCTATTTCAATAATTTCAGTTTTGGTCTCTGTAGTTTTTAATTTGCATTAATTACAATTTTAGTCCCTGTAGTTTTTAAGTTAGGATAATTACAGTTTTGGTCCCCCATTTTTTCTTTAAAATTGTTTGTTTGCAAAATTGATAAAAAAAAGTATTTGTTGTACTGGTTTGGAATTTTTGCATAGAAATTTATCCGCAGCAACGCGTGGAAAAATTACCCTAGTTGATTCTAACATAATGGATACTAGTCTCAGGTGAACGCCAACTCCAATTACCAAGCGGGACCACCGGGCCCCGGTTCCTTTGCCCCGGTCCCGTCTCCAATGGTCCCCACCATGGGACCAAAGGTGCCACATGACGTGGCACCCACACCTCCCGTAAGAGGATTCATGCCCATCAATAATAACAATACAGGAATGCAACGAACCGGATCCGGTCAAATGCAACCCAACACCGGTTCCGACTCCGCACCACCTCCCGCCACCCCGCCTCCGACAGTCCACACTGCTGACGTGTCAAATGTGCCAGGTATATATGATAGATTTTTTTTTTCAAAGTACAATGCCATAATAATAAAAATGGGTAATAAAAATGTTTTGATGTTTTGTGTTGCAGCCCATCAAAAGGCGGTTATTGGAACATTGACTAAACTGTTCAACGAGACATCAGAAGCGTTAGGAGGTTCGCGTGCGGTTCCAGCTAAGAAACGAGAGATCGATGACAACTCGAAGAAACTCGGTGCTTTGTTTGTGAAATTAAACAATTCTGATATTTCTAAAAATGCTGGTGAAAAGCTTGTTCAGTTATGTCAAGCATTAAACCGCGGTGACTTCCCTACAGCCCTCAAAATTCAGGTACTATTACTACTCCCTCACAATCATCTTTTGTTCTAAGTGCCACTGAAAATTAATAAAATAAGACTTAAAGGGTGTTTGATTTGCTTCTTACTGACCAGTAAGAGGTTACTTACGTCTGACTGGTCCAAGTTAGACCGTTTGATAACCCCAAAATTTACATGACTCAGTCTCAAACCCTAAAATTTACATCTTACCCGGACAGTACTGGGCACACTGACCTAGTTAGCTTTTACTCAATCAGTAAGTATCAAACAGTCCCTTAAAATGAGTGGGTTTTTTTTTTTTGTGGTGGTATAGGTGGATCTTACGACTAGTGACTGGGACGAGTGCAGTTTCTGGTTAGCAACATTGAAACGGATGATCAGGATTAGACAAAGTATGGGATGAATGGAGCATGTGTAATTCTTTCGCGGATGTGGTTGTGTGGTGTTTTTTTTATATATTATAATTTGGATGTTTTTGATTTTAAAGAAGTTAGATCACAGGGTTTTGCCATAGTTAAATGGTTTTTGTTTGTGTATTGAAATAGATTTCTTTTTTCTTGATTAGGTAATGAGATAATTTTGTTGAAAATGGAGAGTATAGTTTTTACTAAATTCGCTTGGGTTGTTGTACTTGTATTAATTGCTACATAGTTGGATATTTTCATGCTTTTTTTTTTTCACATGAGTGTATCGTTTTGATTATTTCCTCTGTCCCTTTTATTGTATAGGATATGATTGATAATATAGAGTTACCTTATTACTGTGTTTGACATGAATGTGTCAATGAGACAAAATCTACAATTATGTTCCACCCAAAACAAATGTTAAACCCCAACATGTAAATCACATAACAAAAACTTGTGTTTTCGTGTTTTCATGTCCATTGATCCCAATACAGGATATGAGGAGGTGTTTTGTGAATTGTGAAGGCCTTGAAGGACTTCCAGTTGCTCTTGGAAAAATATAGTATCCGAAAATCAGCCTATGACATTACTATAAAATTGGTCTTCGAGAAAAACTAAGTGGTAATATATTTATTGTAAAAATGGTACCCACCTTGAAAATATACAACCTAAGATAAATTTTTTTTGGGATAATTTCATATATATCTTAATTAAAGAGCTAAATATCATATTTGTCTTATCTATGATTTAAATATATTTCTTAAACTCTTTTTTAACATTTTTAATCATTATTTTTTATCAAATGACTATTATACCCTTATTATAAATTTAGGTTTAAAATATCATATATACCCTTTAGGTTTAAAAAATCATATATACCTTTTAACTTGTGAAAAAGTAAAGAAATGCTTAATGTCATCTAAAACATTGTTAAATATCAAAACATGAATGAACACCATTAAAGATAAAAAAATGTCACATACCCATCCAATTTTAGAAAAATTTAATCAAGCGTTTTGACACATGCCTCAAAAAGTTTACCAAGTTTTGAAAAACAAAATACTTTAGACAAACAAAAAGACATTTCAAAACAAGCAACTATCGTGGACACTTGTTCATTCTTTTTGAAGTGGATGTTTGACTTGGATCCAAATATTGAGATGCGAGATTCTTGCATTTCTTTTGACGGTGTTCGTACTCACCACATCGTTGACACTTTTGCCTTCTTTTAGACTCATCCGATGATTCAATTCTATTTTTTTTGGTCGTCCAATCGCGCATTTGATAATAAGTGGATATATCTTCTCCTCGTATTTTTGCATCCATTGATCGACTCCGGGCATCAGAGCAATTTCAAAAGCATATGATTTTTTAACTTTGTCTATAGTATAACGTGAATAAACATGCTTGTCCCAATTAACATCCATTGTAATAGCAATAAAAGCTGCTGCATGTACACATTGAAGACCCGTAACTTACCACACTCGACAATTGCATTTTCTTTCATCTAAATAGGCCTCCTAACAATTTCCCTTGCACTTCACTTCAACATGATTATCACCGCTTCTACAAACTTCATATTCACCCAAGTTCTACATGCAAAAACAAGATATTTCTCATCATTATATATGTCATTGAACTATAATAAAACATACTTACCTTAGAAATGTCATCGAGGTGATTCTTAGCAATAAAGACTAATACGCCGTTCCATTTTTTTAACCAACATTCTTTTCTTGTCAAATCGTTTCATTAACTTTTCCTCTAACTGCATCAAGTAGATCAAACACCAGTTGATAGCGTAAATGCACCAATCCAAGAATTAAATGACTCCGAAATATTATTAGTGACATAATCACACTTAGAAGTTGTGCCAAACTTTGCTAGCCGGAGGGAACCGTCGTTTTTCAATTTTAGCTTGTACTTGCAAGATGGTATACTTGTAGACACATAGTCGATTATCGGAGACTCGACCATGTTCTCCCATACCGATTTCAATGTGTCATCAAGGGTAATATCCAAAGTAAATTCCATTTTTGAAAATCTAGTATAATTTGAACCAACAAAATAACAACAAAATAAGTTCCAAGTAACCGCAAAATTAGTTCCAAAACATAAGACAAACGTAAATTTAACCCCCTCACCCATTTTTCTTGAAACCACATATACATCATAAATTCATAATGTCATAGAGGTATGTCTAATTTAGTGCTAGTTTTCAAAAAATGTATTTTTTTATGAAGTGTCTTACATCAGTCAACCAACCACTTAATTACCATCAAATGAGCTAACAGTATGTGATATATATGCATACTAATTCCAAAAGCTTCAAGTGTCACAAACAAAATGAGAATCCTTTTGTTGAATGCAAAGTTTGAAAAGATAAGTTAAACTTTGGTGGATCGATTTGCTCAACAATAATTTAAACAGGATAAAATTGCGGAATAATATTGACTTGAATTTAAAATGCAATATTTAAGAACAAGGAAAGTAATAACTCGAAATTCACGGTGTTTGATGGAAATGAAGATTGTACTGATATTTCATTGAAGTTTTTGCAAAGGTCTTCAAAACCATGAAGATGAAATGAAGAGGTGATCTCCCTTTTATAGTGCAAGAGAAGACCACAAGATATTATCCTAAGGACTGAAGAGGGGACAACACATCCCTCTTCAGTCAGACAAGATGGTTCTAGCAATAAGATAATACAATGTCAGACTAAGGCGGCCCATGCTTGAATATAAATATAAATAATACAATCAGTACAAGCAGCATGCTTTCAAGAGAACACACCTGATCTAGCCTAATCATACTCTATAACTTGATATGCTTATCCATTTGTCTTATCTTCATCTTCAGTCTTTTGTTATTTCATTACTTCTGATAGTGACCGAAGTTGAAGACTGAACTTCGGTGTTGGCTTCAACTACTGATGATCTGTTTGGGTTAAACTTCTGATATTCTTGCATTGCTAATAATGTTCCAAGTGATGATACAAAAGGTTAATGTTCAACTTCGGTTATGAGAGAGCTTGGCTTCGATTTCTGAGAGTGTTGGTACCGAAGTTCAAGGCTAAAGTTCAGTCATGAGGCTCTTCATGACTTTGATCATTTCCAATTCTAAACTCTTCTACTTCTGTGTATGCTGGCACCGAAGTTCAAGGCTGAACTTCGGTCCTGGGATTCTTCTCAGCTTCGATCACTTCACTGCAGTACTCTCTTGTTGCTGATAACATTATACTTAGAACAATATACAAGAATAATAGTGTTGGGACAAAAGTTGTTCATTAATAACTTCACGATATGACAATCAAATACAAGAGTTAAGTTCTGAACAACATAAGTTTTACATTTCAAACATCCAAAGTAACAATGTCTCATCCAAGCAAATAAGTTGGTCAACGATTCCTAAAACCTTTTATCATGGGCGACGAAGACTTCTTGTCATAAGCTATAAAATTAATCCCGTAACCGAACTTTTGTAATATTCTAATGGGTGAAGTACACAAGATTCCATCAAGTTGCAGCTATTGAATTTCATGGAAGGCTAACACCCCGGTATGATACATTGCTAAGTTTTACGCTTTTTGAATATTAGGTTTGTTAATTTTGATTGTCAGTCATGATGTTGCCATTTGCCATTATACATTAGTACTGAAACGAATTCAGTTTAAGGATTAATATGAAGATGAAAAGAACATAATTTGTACCACAGATGCATTCATCGTAACTTGTATCATTACTCGCCTTTAATCGACCACGTGGTAATCCTCTTTTCATTCAAAATTTCATATAAGCATCGGTTCCCAAAAACAACAAGAAACGGAGGAATAAGAAATCAGAAACGGTAGCATCATTTTCCGACAGCAACAAGAAATAGAGGAATAAGAAATTGATGAAAACAAACCTGATGGTGGAGCAATCAGTGGCCAACGGCACAACGACGACAGCGGGGACGACGATTGCTTGCGTCGATTGGCAGAATGGCCGTTGACTTACGTGAAAACGGGAAGGGTTCGCAGAAACCCGAAATGTTAATGTCGATCATAGAAAAGGTAAAGAGTATTATGGTCCATTTTGATTGTTTTGAAATTAAACTGTTTTTAAATAATCAGAAAATATTTAAAATATAATTTAAATTGTTTTATAAATATATCTAAAAAATAGATTTTGGATATATTTGATATTTATTTAGGGCAAATATGATATTTAAATTATAAATAAGGTAAATATGATATTTAGCTTTTTATTTAGGATATATATTAAATTATCCAACTTTTTTTTTTCTGGAGAAAACATATATTTCATGATTTCTGAATATATTTTCCTGTTTATGATGTATTTCACGACAATGTATTTTTTATTTGTTAATATATTACACATCATTTTTTTGGCCTTTTCTATTTTTCAAAGTTTATAATTAGTTGTTAAAAGAATTTAGAATAAAAACGTGATATATTACACATAATTTTTTTTGGCGTTTTCTATTTTTCAAAGTTTATAATTAGTTGCTAAAAGAATTTAGAATAAAAACAATTCTATAATATCATTCTTGTAAAGAAGAAACAACGCAAAAGAAAAACAAAACATTCTCTCACCTTTCTCGCCGTCTCCCTCCCTTCCTCGTTGACTGGCCTTTTACCGGCCGACCTACCTACCGCAGTTCGCTCTGTAATTTTCAACCGTCGAAAATCATCACCACCCTTATTGGTCGCGACTCTGTTGGTTCGTCGGCTTTTCTCATCGCTTCCGGTATCGCTGTCGTTCTGTAGCAGGTAACTGTGAAGGCATATTTTTACAAGTTAGTTTCACATGTTGTCAGACAAAATTTTCTTATTAATGATAAATTACATCACAATCATTTGTTTGCTCATTAATCGGATCAAAAAGAAAGGTTTTGTAGGTTAATTGAATAGTTTGGCTCGATATTTTTTCTGCACCAAACTCAACCGGAAAAACAGGCTAACTAATTCAATTATGACCTAGGTGACCAATTTTTAAACAATTGCCATCTCAATGTGATGGTGATTCTATATCAATAGATGATAGCTGTATATATGTTGGCTATTTTTAATGCATATTAGTTCACTTAGAAACGTCTGGAGGTGCATATGTATAATTTTTTAACCATTTAAAAATTTTATTTTGAAGAATATAAGGTATTACGGTTGAGTTGCGTAAGGTATTAATAATGTGAATTTTATGTAGAGACATTATGTATGCTACCTTGAGTTTGAGGCACAAGTGAAGAAAGCGTGGGATCTAAAAGCTTCTGAACACAATACAATACTTGCCTTCTGAGGGAACCAACTTTCATAAGTGACGATTCCTGTGGGAAACTGAGTTTCAGAGCTTATTAGGGTGTACCAACATATAATGAGAAACAAGAATTAGATACACAACTCATAATGGTTGTTCTGTCTGAACTTTGTGAAGGATCTTCATCTTCTTCATCAACTCATGGTGATAGATATGATGTGTTTTTAAGCTTCAGAGGTGTTGACACTCGTAATAGTTTCATAGCTCACCTTTACAAGGCCCTCATGGATGCCAATATTACTACCTTCTTGGATGACGAAGAGATTGAAACCGGGGAAGATCTGAAACCGGAATTGGAGAGTGCTATCAAAGCATCTAGGACTTCTGTTATCGTGTTGTCTAAGAATTATGCTACGTCCACGTGGTGTCTTGATGAATTGGTGCTGATCCTTGAGCAACGTATGACATCCAACCATATTGTTTTGCCTATCTTTTATCATGTTGAGCCAACCCATGTCAGAAAGCAACAAAGTAGCTTCGGAGATGCAATGGCTAAGCATAGACAAAGGATGGAGGCGGAGACAAGTGAAAATAAAAGAAATAAATGGGATCAAAAGATGGACCGATGGACTAAAGCGCTTACAGAAGTTGCGGATTTAAAAGGGAAGGATGTAAATGGCAGGTAACCAATTTCTTACCAATATTTCCATTCTTGTATAATTTGGTTTAATTGCATGAAAAGTCTATATTATCACCTCCCTTTGCTTTTTAACAAGTTTCTTGATTGTCATATAATAGGTTTATAGTTGATGTATCTAGATCAGATATAAAAAGCTTTATATTGAATTAGTGCATGATGCACTAAATTTAATTAAATATATAGCTTAATATGGTACAACGTTAATTTGGATCTTTGGATAAATTAAATCTCCAATCTGGTATGTTAGTTTTTTGGTTTTTAATAAAATAAAGTTTCAGGAAAGAGACGGAGTTTATTCAAGAAATTGTTAAGGACATCTACCGTAGATTACACATATCCTCAAGGAGTCCTCAGCCACAACTTATCGGGATAGATTTTTCCATTGAATTCATCACTTCATGGTTAAAAGATGCATCCTCACATACGACAGACATACTCACTATTTTGGGTTTGGGTGGAATTGGGAAGACGACGTTAGCCAAATATGTCTATGGGTTACATTCTCATGAATTCGATGCAAGCAGCTTTATTGAAAATATCAGTAGGAGATGTGATGAAAAATTTAATGGGTTGCTTGATGTACAAAAACAACTCTGTGGTGACATTTCTAAATCAATTTCAATTCAAGTTCATGATGCTTCTACATACACCTTAATGATAGAGAAAGCGATAGCCCATAAAAAGGTGTTTCTAGTTCTTGATGATATTGATAGTCTCGACCAGTTGGATGCACTACTTGGGAGCAAAGGTTTTCATTCCGGAAGCAAAATCATATTAACAGCAAAGGACGCATGCTTGACAGAGAGTTGTGAACTATTCAAGACTAATGTTAAACCTAGGCATTTAAAGCACGTGCTGCACGGTTTATGTAAGACCCAATCACAAAAACTTTTGTGTTTTCATGCATTCATGTGCAACAAACCAAAGAAAGGGTACAAAGAGTTGTCAGAAAAGCTTGTAAAGTATTGTGAAGGACATCCAATGGCTCTTAAAATTTTGGGCAAGTCTCTACATAATCGAAATGTAGCTTATTGGGAAGGGTACTGGGATAGGCTAAAGAAAGAAAATAGATCCCCAATAAATAATATTTTGAAAGTGAGCTTTGATTCTTTGCCATTCAAAGATGACAAGGATTTGTTTAAGCATATTGCTTGTTTTTTTGTCGGAATGGACATAGATTTTACTTTAACAATATTAGAGGCATGTGATGTAGAAACAAGAACTGGAATTACAAATCTCATGGACAGATACTTTCTTAGTATCGGACCAGATAACGAATTGGTTATGCATCAGTTGGTTCAGGAGATGGGAAGATTCCTAGTACGTGAAGAATCACCAGATAAGCCATGGGAACGGAGTCGAGTATGGTGTCATGAGTCATTCAAAGTGTTGAAACAAAAAAAGGTTAGAGGCCATGTATACTTATTCAAAGTATTTTGTATTTTCTATATACAAGTTCATAAAATTATAATTTTTTTTTTGCATCCCCATTTTTCTTAGGGTACAGAAAATATTCTAGGTCTCACCCTTGACATGAGAATGCTTGAGAAAGAGAAGTTACGTGGGTCATGTGAGTTGAAAACAGATGCACTAAGGAAGATGGATATGTTAATGCTGCTACAACTCAATTATGTGCAAATGACCGGCTCTTATAATAATTTTCCAGAAGAATTAAGATGGTTGTGTATGCATGGGTTCCCTTTGAAGTCTATTCCTTCAGACTTAGGGATGGAGAATCTGGTTGCTCTTGACATGTCATATAGCAATATTGAATCATTTGGCATTTATAAAAGGCAAAAGGTAACTTATCTCCATTTATTATTTTTCCATGTTGAGTTGAGTTGAAATTTACTAATATTCTAACGGATCTTCATTTTAGAAATCGGATGGATCGTTCTCAAAAGAAAAACGATTGCTTAGATCATTGAAGATTCTTAATTTAAGTTTCTGTGAACAACTTAGTAGCGTGGGTGGCTATGACGAACTCCCTGCACTTGAAATGTTAATACTTACACATTGCAGTGGTTTGCTTGAGGTTTGTGAATCAATTGAGGCATGCTAAAGAAAGTTAAAACACTATTGCTAAATGGTTGTAATCTTGGTGAATCTCGAATCAAGATTACGGATATGGATTCATCGGAAGTGCATAAGGCTAACAACATTGGCATAAAAACTATAACCTCTTCCTCAACTGTTCTGGAGGCTATACCAAGTTATTCGAAGTTCTTTGCTATTTCTTTACCGAGATCTTTAGTAAAGTTGTCACTTGAAAATAATAATTTGTCCACCGAGTGCTTTCCCATGGACTTCAATTGCCTATCCATGTTAAAGGAATTATATTTAGATGGGAATCCCATTATCTCCCTGCCTAATTGTGTGAGAAGCCTTCCCAGGCTTGAGATACTTAGTATGATAGGGTGTAATATTTTGACGTCAGTCGAGAATCCTCCACATACACTAACATATCTGAACCTCTATTCTAACAGTGAGCGTTTGGTATGGAAAATTGTATTTGATCCAGAATTGTCCACACTCCCTTTTTTAATATTGCCGAATATGTTAGCACCTTCATCATTTGAATTTGAAGGCATGATCAAAATCCAACCAATGGCAGGGGTTGAGGACAAGGTATTACGTGGTTTGGCATGGACTAAACTAGACTTCCTTAATACAAGGGGCATGTGGACTTCTTCTTGGGATGGAGGATATGTAGAATCTAAGATCCAGGTTTGCTTTAGTCAACTATCCAACTTTGTCTGAATATTTATATATAATTTATGGTTGTTAGTTAAGGTGGTTGTATGGAACAGATGTATTACGAATTTGGAATATTCAGCACAATTTATGGAGGTGAAGAAGAGATGCCAAATTGGATTAGGGATAGAAGCACATGGCCATCAATATCATTTATCATCCCATCATCTCCTAACAACCTCACAGGATTGAACTTCTGCTGTGTGCAGATGCCTCTATTTGTGAATGAGAGGCGTGGATTTGTCGAGGATAGATTCCGTCATTTGCCATTGATCATAATTGAAAATATAACAAAGAGTCGCACCTGGATGTACGAACATTACATTGAGAAAGTCAAAGTTGGTGGACAGAGTTTGACGTTTTTAAGCCATTGGATGTTTGGGATGAATGAGATGGAATGTGGTGACCGCATTACCATTACCGTGAGGGATAACCCATATGGTACTGGTAATGAAGTTATTAAGGAGTGTGGGGTGAGTTTTGTGTATGATGATGGAGAAGAAGATGTGTTGGGTTATTACAAGTCATGGAATCACATCATTGGTGGAGATCTTACTGGATTTCAGTTAACAACAGGAGAATACATTCTAAACAACACACGATTTACATTGCCCGGTGTTCAAATATTTTCATATTATCGTCAATGGGTCACCGACGAAGCCAGATATAAAGGTAGATGTCCTTTCTGTCACACATTAGTTTTTCTGTGTGTTATGTATTAGTCCTTATCCAGGAATTGTGTGCCAACATTAATAAGTTGTTAAACATAATGGAAATCACACAACTAATAACTAATATCAGACTGGGATTTTCATGAAGGAAAATTATCTATCTCCTTACATGATAACATCCATAAGTTGTTAACAAAACAATTTCCGACACCCTTAATATTGTATATATATGCTACAAATAATGTTACCCAACTTCTTTAAATAAATGGATCTACACTTATTTATTATAAATAGATGGATCATGACCCAAATTGACACATTTATTATTGATTTTGTGAACCTCTAATAAAAGAGTTGATTTTGTTTTAAAAAAAAGTAAAAGTAGTATTTTTTTTTTAACGTTTTAATGCATCAACCAAGTATTAATGAGTCGATTTCTTGGATTAATTGATCAAAACCACACTCATTGAGAAGCCTAGCTACAACTACTTATGTAAATGATGATTAACAGATTACTTTTTATCTGTCTTCATCAGAGGAGCAAGTGTGTTTCAGAGCTTTTTCCCCAAGGAAGACTGACATAGTTGGTGGTGCACGTGAGGTATGCTTTTTGACACCCGAACCTTCCTCTCTTCAAATGAATAAAAGGCACACACAATCAAATATCTTATTGTATCATAGTTGACTTTTTTCTCTTCTCTCATTGTTGTATCATAGTTGACATAAATGAGCTACAAATTCTAAGCTATGTTGGGGTTGGTTAGACCTATAGATATGGCTGCTATATGAAATAATAATATAGTGGGAAGTTCGTTGCATTGCTACAGACCAAGTGACCAACCAAAAATGATCATGGAAAGCAATAACTCGGTACATTCACCTTGCTTATTCCATTCCTTTGTCATCCCATTCCATCCAACGAAACAAACCCTTAATTTATTTAAAATTTTTAATCATAGAATTTCCGGTTCTCATTAAATGCTCCAGTTTCTCATTTTTATCTTTTCCTGCCTACAGGTTGTTGCTGCAATGGTAAATAATGACCTTGAAATCTTGGCAAGAAACTCCGCACCGTGAACTGCAAAATTTATGAGTGATAACTGAAAATTCATGTGATATTGCACAAATACGTTTAAATATGTGAAAATAAATTTCTTTTGATCCTTCGATGATGATAGTTATATTATTCCTTTTATGACTCAGAAGTCATAACTGCTAGTAACACGTCAGAGGCAACTTCCTGCTATATATGTTGTGGGAATATTGATAAAACTGTAGAAATCTGGTGAAAGACAGGTTAACAACTGATCATGAGGGTAAGTCCGATGTTGATCTTCTTCAGGTAACAACTGCCTCATCTTGATTTGTTTGTTGTAGCATCCTACTTTCATTTCACCTTATTACAGCATTGTACTTTGAAAAAGCACCCAATCAATCATTCAAATACAAAGCAATTTTCGCACTAGAATTTTCAAAGTATAATGGAGGGATAAGAAAAAATTGGAAGTACAATGCTATAGTTGGGAAGATTAAAGTATACACCTTAATAAGCTTAAAGTTTGAAAGTATAATGTTGTAATAGATAGAGATGGAAGTAGGATGCTGTAAAATACAAATAAATTAAAGTCCGTTGCTATTTCTTGCGTTAATCCTGATTATGTAATATTTTCTTTTTGGCGGCATTGCTAATTATATGTTGTATGTGCTAAACAAAAAGAAGAGAAGAGAAGTAGATGTAAAAATAGAAGAGAAAAACAAATGTTAAATGCAAGACATATCTTCTGTGGCGCTGCTTCCTTGGCACAATTGAGTCTCTCGGTTTATCTTAAATCTCTCTGTCTTTGCTAACTTCTCTTCCCTTCTCGCAACCATCGATCAATTTTACCCATGCGATCATTGATTGTTGGTAGATGTTCCCCTTCACTCCTGATTGTACACACTTGACATAAGAGACCTAATTTTTTTTTTTTGACTTGGTTTGAATCATATAATCGGAAAAAAAAAAATCAACCCGTTTTCTTTTAATATCCCATACAACTATTTAAAGAGATATCCTTCTTTCATCTGTTTTAATTATTTTGTTTCTAGTTAAATAATTGGGCTTCGATAATTTCTAAATAACTTAGATTGCTGGTTAAATCTTTTCTTAAAACTCAATTAGTTCATTCCTTGTCTTTTACATAAAAGGAAACAAAACTATGATGTCTCTTATTTTATAAATATCAAATTCTTTAGGAGTTTTTGATATCTACTCGGACCTAGATGTGCACAAAACTGGTTAAAAACCGAAGCGTACAAACTGTTTTACTCAAAACCGGATTGGTTTCCACCCAATTTTCTAGGGAAAAATAGTGAATCGATCTAACCGGTTCGGAACGTTGGGAAATCTAGTTAACGAGTTGGGGAAAATGGTGAGCCTAAGTGACACTAAAAACTAATTTCCAACAATTATTTGATTCCTATCAATCATTTATGTAATGTTTATATTTGATTATTAATACCAAATAGAAAAAGAAATAGGTAACCAAATACAAAAAAGAAAATAAGGGGAAATTCCGTCCCTTGTTTTGTTGATTTAGAAGTCTCCTTATTATTCCACGTTCTATTGGTTGTCTTCCTTATCTGGTCGGTAGTTGGACTGTTATTCTTGGTGTTATTGCTTCATGTATTCATTGTTTGACTTGGTCATTTCCGTTATACATGTAATTCTTCAAACAAATGCACATGTCTATCGATTTAGAGGAGAGTCTTGACCTCCCTGTCAGTATTACCCAAGCGCTACCAGAAAAAGCAGATACAAAAGCTATGTAGAAGCTTGAATGGTTAGTAAGTCACGTGTAATGTTAGAACTGAAAATTGTGATTTATTTTCTGTCCATCAAGCCAAGATATCTAGGCTCTAAATTCTTTAGTATATCTATATAAAAAGTTCATAAGCCATATAATTTCCTAATTCGCTACTGAAGGAGGAAATTATGCATGTTTACAAAAATTACCTTTTAGCGTATTATAAAGTTGCATGCTAACATCCTACTCATGTTAGATGAACCCCTTTGTGGAGCCTTGATAAGGTCATGAATTACATTATTGTGTGAATCATATTTGCTAACATGAATTTCAATGATTTTTGAAAAGTAATGTGAAACTTATTAAATTGGGTTCGGGATTTTTTTAGGGGCGGTGGGGGGTGGGTGGGTCTTTCGGTTAAACCTAAAGTGTCTGCTATATTGTCGATTAAAATTTGTACCCCACCAACATTTACATTTACAATGGGTTCAAAGCGGTGACATACGTAAAAAAAAAGGGTTAACTCTATAAAGTATTGACTAAGCCTTTTAATAAGTGGTCTTATCATTCCAAAAACATAGAATTTTTATTGTACTAACCAAATTTTATTAAAAATTAAACAACCAATTGTAGTAACCTGATTTCTAAGTTCACACCAAATATTTCCTTTTCATAAAACATATAAGCAAACATTTACTTCATTACTACCGTTACCATATTTATAGTAAAGCCTTCAAAAGCATGCATTGCATGACATATCACAACCTTTTCTAAGCTACTTAGTTAAATATTCTAGTCCCAAAAGGATTTACACAACTCTATAAAGATTTAGAAAAGTTATGATCACGAGTTTGTACAAAATAGACCAAAAGACAGTCTAGTGTTAGTAATGTAGCTCCTTATCTTTTGCAATTGAACGTATACATGAAATTTATCTTTAATTTAACAAAACATAAAGATTAAGGCTTATTGAGTAACCAATTATAACAATTAACATGTATGTATAATTCATAACTCAATTACTTGACCATTATTTGACTTGTAAATAGTCAACACACTTTAATTAACAACCTTACATTTTTATAAGTGTACAATGTACTGTTAACCCACAATAGCTCTTAGATTTTAGTAAAGCATAACTTCCCATAATTTTAGTTTCTATAAGGAAACTTTGTCCCACATCATACATAAACTCATCTTAGTAATCTAAGTCATTTTTCCCGCATAATCTCACAATTGAGTAATTATTGGTACGTTAGAGAAGGAAGATATAGAAAGTTACTTATTTTGGATGTAAGCTTGATGTTGAATGTCTTCCTCTAGCATAGTACTACACATCAAACTAGAAAAAGTTGAGAGAGAAGTATATATGATAGAGAGAGAAATAGAAAGAGAGTTGATACACCAAGATTAAATAAAGAGAGTTTTGAAGTTAAAGGAAGCTATGCATGTTGTCATTTCGGCATCTCTATGGTGAAGTCTTATGAAGATTACGAGAGATGATGAGAGACTTGCCTATGTGAAGTCTAGCTGAGCTCCATTCCATATTATCATACAACGAGGAAGCTTTGCGTGAATAGTGTGAGCGTATGCGCATGGCTATAAATTCGAACCAGCAAAGAGATCGAGAAAGAGAGACATGAGAGACGAAAGGCTACTAGATAATTTTTTCATGATGCTGTACCAATAATCATATGGTGTTCTAGCTTTTGTATGGAGTTACTTTCTTCGATAATGATACCGATCCAATGAGGACGATGATATTTGTTTCCTTTCAACCATGATCGTGACTTGATGATGATATGATTGTGCTAAACTCATATTGCGATAAGGTGGAATGGAATCAAGCATTCACATGTGCTATCGGGTGGTGAACGTTGTCACGAGGTTAAGTATTTATGCATGAACTATGTTTGGGCTATTCAAAACAAACCATAAAGAACCCTCGAATCATGATAAGCAGTGGTCTGCAAGTGATTCAAGCAGTATTATAGAGTAGACATATCCAATATGGGTCGATCAAAGAAGGTATTGACGGTTTTTGAGAATCCAAGAGATCGTCTATTTGAAAGCTGGTTCAAGCAGCCACATGATGGTTTTGCTTAGTGCTAAAAATAGTGATTAGATATGGAAGGAAAAGTTATGGATTGAAAGGTGGGGATAAATTGTAACTCATGCGAACAATTTAGTAAGAAGAAAAAGCAAAATTTAGACATTTTTTATTTGTAAAACAGTTATAGTCTTACACTTAAGTGTGAATCTATGTGGTCATGAAACAAGTGGCGAAAAAGAGGCAGTCTTTGTGCCAACCTAATGATGCTATGCAACGTGTCTACAGGTGTCTTTAACAAGACAGGGTGGTTACAAGTTGGAATGAAAGGGGAAATCCATTTACAAAGTAATAATGTGAGTACTTTGGGTTTTGACACACGTCCCAATAAAATAGAATGATTTCGAGTCTATTTGTACCTATATGTATATATGTGATCCATGTGAATTTATGATTCCCAATAACATTGTTAGGGAGTACTACTGTAATACCATATTTGCTAACCGATGTATATTGCTACCTTTCCGTAACTTCTATGAAAACGACAAATACCCTTCGAGGCGATTCGTCCTTTAATAGTCGTTTCTGTCCCAATCATATCGGGTATTTTACGAACTATCAATACCGGTGGTTGGATTAGTTCACAAAAGCCTCGTGACTAATTTTCCAATAACTCATACCTCAAGAGTTAATTAACCCTTACTATCTAGTTTACCTATCATTTTATAGTAAGTCTCCTATCGAGACATGTACTAGCATTCTCTTTCACAGTTCAATTCTAGTATCCTACACTTAAAGACATTGCTCACTTAAACCATGACTCTCTGATACCAACACCAACTGTAACAACCCAACTTATATACCGTTGAATTACATAAAAACTCAAGACCAGTGAAATACTGTCCTGTTATTTTCTTAACATATGCATAGTTTGGTGTATAATCGGGTGTTATGACATATATGCGAGAGTCACAACAAGCATCCATTTAGGTACAATATCCCTTGAAGGTCTTTTAGTCAAATACTTACTTCCTTTACAACCGGTTTACACTTGGATGCATGTCACACATAAATACAAGGTCAAATATAAGTCTGGCGAGTACATAATAATACGTCAGTATATTACTACTACGAGAATCGCATTCCATATGTTAGCCACATATCAAAACTTTTTCATACATGTGAAACATTTTCCCTTGTCTTACCATACATTCACATTTTACCAATATAAGGTGCACGTCCCTCATTTCGATTTCCCTATCATTACTCAATAATGGTGGCCTACGTATTCTCCGGACCATTTCGATTCTTCGTTTCCTTACCAAGTATCAAACATGGGAATTCGGTATTCCCAAGTCACAGTCCAAACCCTTACCACCTATTCACTAGGTAGTTCCCCATAAAGGTTTCCCATCTCTCTATCCACCGAGGCCGTTCCTCATGAGGATCTTACAACTCTATCCATTAAGGCAATCCCTCATGAGGATTTCATATTCCTATCCATCGAGGCAGTCCCTCATGAAGATTTCACATCTCCTTAACCATTGAGGCAGTTCCTCATTATGATTCCATAATTCTATCATTCCAGGAAGTTCGATCATGACTTCATATCTCCATCCTTTAAGGCGGTTCCTCATTATGTTTCCATGTCTCTATCCTTCGAGGAAGTTCCTTGCCATGATTCCATATCTCTATTCTTCGAGGCAATTCCTCGTCATAATCCCATATCTCTATCCTTCGAGGTAGTTCCTTGGCAAGATTTAATATCTCTATTCTATGAGGCAATTCATTGTGACACTTCTATATCTTTATCTATTGAGGCAGTTCCTCATTAGTCATTATGCATCTATATGTGTATCTATTGAGGCAATTCCTCATTACACATCTATATCTCTATCTATTGAGGCAGTCCCTCATTACCCATCTATATATTTATCTATTAACGCAGTTCCTCGTTACACATCTATAACTCTATCTATGAGGCAGTTCCCTATTATAATTCTATTTCTATCATCAAGGCAATTCATTGTTACACTTTCCTTTCTCTATTATCGAGGCAGTTCCCCGTTATAACCTTCCTTTCCTTATTATCGAGGCAATTCCCTGTTGTGATGTATATGCACGTTGCCTTATCCCCACAAAGGAGCTTTACCTACTTACACCCTCAAGCTTGACCCATCTATACATAGATCTTACTAGTTATCAACCAAGAATATAGGTTCTACAAGTCAGTGTCACATGGCATTTTTTCTACTACCTTACATTCTATTGCTACTACATACTAGCCATTATTGAAATCCAACAAGTCCAGTCCATGTCATGGATTCAAGGACATGTCATGCCTCTTTTCTCACTAGTTATTTAGGTCTATACATACTTTCTACCCATCTAACGATACACTATTCTCGTTGACTATTAACCTAGCAGATCTAGGTTCTAACACTGATACATTGTTATTTAGCATACAATCACAACATAGTAATCTATTATTACCATGCTACAAGCATTTCATATACAACACATTAACACAACTATATTCATGATGCCATACATTCAATATAGTGTGGTAGCATGTACTCACCTTACTAATGATGTAGTTTCCCCAGTCCAATCCATCTAGTCTACTTCTCCTTGTCTTAGAGGCTGTCAAAATCACATAACATTTTTATATGAGCATCACAATTCCTATACTAGTGGTCCAAGGCTACACCTCAGACTTGAATCAACTATGCCCTAAACTTAAACATGGAATCATGATCAACAACCCAATGCATTACCATCATGATTGAATAATGCGTCGCAATCAGCAACCCAACAAGTCACTATCATGATTGAACTATGCATCATGATTCTTGAACTATGTGTGGCGTCTCATGAACATTCAACTTAACGTCACTATCTATTAAATTAGCGCCGTCATCTATGAACATTCAAGCAACACATCGCTACATATGGGCTTCTAGACTTTGGTCTTGTCTATTTCAGACCAACCTATCCCCCATTAAGATGGCCTTTAAGTCGTTTGCAGTCACAATGGATGGGGTTTCAACCCTTAGGCCATAAAATCAGATTCAATTTATCTATAACATGTTTTTAACACAATCTATCGAGAGAATTTAGGGATTTACCTTGAATCCCATAATATGGCAATTGCCTCATAACCATCTTTGTTTCTCTTTGATCGCTAGCTCACCAGGGGTCATTCCTCTCCTATGATGTTCTCCACTTTTGGGAAAAAGCCCCCAAATGGTCTGTCTGGGGCTTTAAGTCATGACTGACCTGCATAAACTATCGCGTCATAACAGACCACTAAACGAGTCGTGATTCTTCATCACTTGGTGTTGCGATCTCCCAATTATCGTGCCGCGATGGCCTCATCCCATTGCGTCGTGCACACTAATACTACATATCGCATAATGTTGTCTCTGGCAGAACACTTTGTTAATTACCTTGTTTACAAACATTCCACACGACGTTGCTTTCTAATATTGCTATATTTATACATATATTTCGAGCAATATTAGATGCTTAAATCTATGTTTTGGTTGATATATAAGATAAAAGGTACTGTTAATGCTTGGAAATACCAAAATATAAGGTTACGAGACTTTGCAGAAGAGTTTAAGCTGATTACAAAGCATCTTAGAGCTAATGATACAAAGAAGAAAGAAAAGCTGAAAATCACGCTTGCGCGTCGCGTACATTGTGTGTACGCATCGCGTACTCGGTTACGCCCCAGATGACGTTTCTTTCATTTTTACGGGTCACGTAATCATCCTCGTACTAGTCGTGTAAACATCCCGTGTCCGACCAAGGACAGTGGCGTTGAAAGTCGATGCTTTCCAGCTGAAAAGAGCACACGCATAATTATGCGCCGCATAATTGTTTGATCCAGCACTATAAATAAATGTCTTCTTCTCTTGTTTGAGACACCCCCCCTCAACACCATTACACATATTCAGTCTCATATTACGTCCCAAAACCTCTTTTACGAAATATCAAGGTCGGGAGGAAGGCTCGGAGCTAGGATCGAGGAATCAAGAAGTCTTGTCACTCGGATGTCATTCAGTTTACTTACTTATCATGTTTAGCACTCTATTTATAATTATCGTGAGTGCATTGTTTCTGATTATGGAGTAGTTTCCTTATGCCTTTTGCTTAGATGTAGATGAACACTTTATAGGTATGATTTGATTGTTATATTCAGATATTAATTGTTATATATTTTATCGTGCATGTTTTCGTAGAACCATATGTATGTTAGAATCTATTTTTTTGCCGTATTGCTAAGTTATTCCAATTGTGGACCAATCTGATTGTATAATTTTAATCATAACTATTCAACTGATCATTAGATAGATATGACTAGTGATGGACCAAATCCTAGGGTTAGGTCACAAAGATAGAGACTATTATGTGTATGCCTATACTTGTACTAGAGGACCAATCTATATAAGTACATTTGATTATCATGACTATTGGGATCGCTGTTAGAATAAATCCTGCCTGATATGAACTTATTCAGTAGTTGTTTGGTATACATTAATGTCATGACCATTGGGTTAATAACCCTTACAACTATAGAACTAGGGAGCTGGACCAAGGTACTTAGATGACTTTAGGAATTAGTATATCACTATCAATATCCATTGCACAATATAACATGTTAATCATATCTATCTTGTTAAATCGAATCTAAGTGAAAGCATCCTTTTTTATCTTATCTTCAAAACTCTACTCTTGAGCCTTGCTATTTGTTACTTGTTATTTGTTGCATATTTATCGTATTATCAACAATCAATTCCCTATTTATTATTTACTATCTTAGAAATATGTTTATTAGCAATTGAATTTATTTGAACTAGAATACCTTTTCCCATGGGTCGATAACCCGGAATTACCTCAAAGCATATTATTTCCGATTAAGTACACTTTCGTAGTTGTGTGTTAATAATTAGACAAAGTAATCCCTTTTATAAATTTAAAACTAGTGTGGATTTCGTATAAAAACATATATACTTTGAGACACACCACTTTCCGTAATGACTATAATTCCCTTCTTGGTCACATGAACATTTAGCTGCTAACACATGTTCTCAATAATTGGTTAGTGACGAAACGAGCTTCACACATATGTACGTAGGATAGATTATGCTTGAAGGAAAACTAAATTTGGTGATTAATAAGGGTGTGTAGAAAATCAAAATCATAAAGAAAACAAAAAAAATAGAAAACCCAGACTATTTTGAAAAACTACGGGTGTGATTTTTGGATTATAGAAAAACCGGTTGTTTTGGTTTAATTGGATTTCTCATATATAATTAAAGTAATAAGCTTGTCTTGGTTTTGCTTTTTTATCTAAGAAAACAATGTGTTTTTATTAAATTTTAGCAACATTTTTATGAAGAAATCCATTAAAAAAATAATAACATAAAACCAAAAAAAACACCAAAACTAAAAAACCAATGATCTGACACTTCCGAAGACAAAAAGCAAAATTTTTAGTTTGGTTTTTTACTTTATTAAAAAGCCGAACTATGTTTATATATTGTTATAAATCATGTTAGTGTTTTGATTTTTTTTAAAAAGATGATGTTTTTAATTTATTTAATATCAATGATTTTTCTGAAATTCTTTAAAATCATAAGTGATTTTTATGAAAAAAATAAAATAATGATTTTGTTAATGTTAAGAGTCGTTGACCAACTTGAATAGTGGTTTTCAGTTGTGTAGTTTTCTTGAAAAATATTCTCATCTTTTGATGTATGTTCTGCATGTAACCGCTGAATATATTTGTGTTATTAATGAACATACATTATCATCTTCACTTGTGTTTGTTATTATGTTAATATAAATCCAAGAATTGGAACACCAAAATTCACATATGAATTTCGGTCTGTGCTACAAGAAGTTTCACACTTAGGAGTTTTACAAGTTCCAGAAGTGAAGTGATGGAAGACACTAAAATTCTCAATGAAATTCGGTATAAGAGACTTTCGGATTCAGCAACTCAAGTAACTTCAGAAGACCATAAGTTCGCAATTCCGAAGGTTGTCCCTAAATCTTCGGTTCCTTCAGAAGTTTGTTTCATGATAAGAGTTCAAGTCAAATGAAGATAAAGACAAAATATAAGAAGATCCGTTTATATAGTACAATTAGGCTAGTCAAATCACGTTCCCTAAAGTCGCATGACGCATGTACTGTTTAGATAGAGAACAATCAATCTTAGGCCAACCTAGTATGACTTTGTACTATCATCCTTAGAGTAATACGGAATGAACTGGTCTGTAGTTCATTCTACCCTTAGGTCTTTGTCTAGTGGAAACTCTCCTTGTACTATAAAAGGAGAGTTCCACCACTCTTTGTCTTCATGGTTTGGAAAACTCATCTGTAAATCTCTTTCTATGAAATACAAATATTCCATTCTATCAAACCTTTGTTTTAATGTATATATCTATGTTCTTCCTTTGCTACGTTTAATTATTGCATTTTGATCTTTAAGTCTTTCATATTCCGCACTTTTACTTGTTTGTATTAATTATTGTTGAGCATCGATCTTTTAAAGTATTTATCAAGTTTTTGAACTTGTCCTCTCTCTCTTTACTTTCAACAATTGGTATCAGAGTTATTGTAGCTGTTTATAAGGTTCTTCGTGCACATTCTACTGAAGCATTGGCTTTCGTAGTAACCGCTGAACCCGCTATAAATCTGCCGTATGCTACAACGCTCACGTTTCTAAACTCAAATATTTTCAAACAAGTTTTTCCGAAAGACTTCAACATTATGCAGATGAATTATTCGTTGAATGTTGCCAATAATGTTGGTAACTCCACAAGAGCTCCAATACTGATACCAACCGAGTACAACGGATGGCAATGAGAAAGAAAAATGATCTCAGACGTCAAGGAAAAGATGTCTTGAGGTCAGTGGAGGAAGGACCTCACGTTCCTATTCTTACCGCAAGAAATGACACCGCTGAAGGTGCTTTTGGAGGAGTTCCTCAAGCTAGACTGACAGCTCTGAACATCGAAAAGATGGACAACGATCAAATTGCGTTCACCGAAATCTCTTGTGGCATTCCCCCGAACTTTTTGATCTCATTCAAAATTGTTCCACTGTTCAGCAGCAGATATGGATACTATTGCAAAATATGTTCCATGGTACAGAAGAGGGGAAGGACAAGAATTTGACGACGAGCCTCAGCGAATATAACAACTTTTTAGCTATTCTTGGCGAAAGTCTTAGCGACTCATTCACTTGTTTTTCCCTCATTATCACACGCCTCCTAAGTGCAGGAGCGCTAAGGTCCAATCAAGAGATAACTTTCAGATTTCTTGAAGGACCGGGAAAAGAGTGGATGATGGTGAAGATGTTCCTGCAAGACTCAGGGAAGCTCAAACCTTCAACATGTATCGCCTGTATAACAATCTTGTAGGTCAAGAGGATGACGTGAAGTGCAATCAAACGCAGCTTGGTGGGCCTTTGGCCTTGGTAGTAGAGCGCAAGCTTCCAATGTTGGGTAACTCTCCTCAACAGCTGGTATAGTCAACAATGTACCAACAAGTTGTTTCCAACCCAACTTACCTTCCTACCAATCAAAGCGTTTCACAGGAGATAAGTCAGTACTCCTATCAACCACCGCCGGCTCGGCAGATAAGTCAACATACGTTTTCGTAACAGGTTGTTGTTCGATAGGAGTAAACCTCTTAAGGCGGCTTTGTGGGATTTTCTTCAATCCCAATCGTTTTTGTGGGTTTGTGCGCGTTTTCGTAAAATTAAGGTTTCTTGGGTTGATTGGGTGAGTAATCCTAATGTAACTATAAACTATATGTAATTGTGGTTGTTGCTAGTCTTTGCTAGCTTTTTATATATTGCCGCCGTTCCAAAAAAAAAAGATAAGTCAACATACGTATCAACCATCTATCCAGCAAATCACGTATCCCAACCACCATCAAACATCCCAAACGCATGTTCAGATTCAAGTTCTCCAACCTTCATACCAGTCAAACAAATCACCTACCCTTGCTCTCCTTGCTCCCTCCGAATCACATTATTCAGATTATGACGATGAATAGGAAGCAGCGTACCAGCAGGAAAATGCACTTATAAGCCAGACAAATCGAACCCCTTTATTCAGCAGTCCGAAAAAGAATTTCCGTTCAAGTCATCAACGACCTGGTTATCAGCCCAGAAACTATAACCAGCCAAGAAATTAGTACAAACCATCTTCACAAAATTATCAGCCTGCCGAAGATCACCATACCGAAAAACCAAAGACCGTGGCAGAGCCTGCTACCAGCCATACCCCATCCAAGGCACTAGAGAAAAATGAGATGGAAGTGATTAAATGTCACAATTTTGGGGGGTTTTTGGCACTATACGGCAGACTGCAGGGCTCCCAGGAATATTGGAAGAGAGAAAGAAGAGGAAAAGGATTTTGTTGCAACAGCTAGAAATATTGAGGTATGGTCCTCCGAAGATGAAGAAGAGCTGTACGAGAACAAGAGGAAGAGAGGCAAAGCGGCCGAATGCATGATGGTGCAGGAATCATCTGCAATATGAATTCCTGGTGTTGGAAAGGCCATAAAGATGCATGACATGGAAGCCACCTCAAACCCCAAAAACTACGCATTCATGGTGAACAAAAGCGGCAATAGGGTCAGCATAATCGAACAGGTATGCGACATGTTACACTGTAACAATATTTAATCTGCTAACTTAGAACCTTGTTTGGAAAGAATCGCTAATACTTGTGCATATGCATTAGTGGCCTACAGGAGGGTTCTGGATGAATGAGATGATGGATTTGATGAAGTTGTGAAGTTAAAGAGTCGGTTAGAGGATAGGAAGTTAATGTGTGATAAACTAGAATCAGATTTGAAAATTGGAAAAACATCTAGGATTATGACGGAGAAGTCTAATCAACTTTTGTCGTCACAACGAGATCAACCCCGTAGTAACAATGTTCGTTTAAATAAGTTAATCTATCAGTTGTATAAGGCAATTGAAATTTTCAAATCTCCAGCTAACTCTAATTCATCAGAAAACACCTTCAATTGGGGATGGGCTTGAATATCCAAAAACAAAAATTACCCAATATATTCAAAACAAAGTCAAATTTTCAAATATCCTACAAACGAAAATGATGATAAAATCGATTTAGACTTGAATCAAGCGTTGACCGAAACTCCATCGATTAACTCTGAGTCTGAAATCTCGTTGTCAAAAGGAGTAAAAATACATTTTTCATATTTTTTGGAGACCAATAGTCAACATCTTGACACTGTTGCAAGTAGTAAGTTGTCAACATCTTCTGTCCCGTTTCTGCCAAGACACATGACATCGGTCCCTATTGATGGTCCTTCAACATCTTCTTATCAAAGTTCTTTCTTCGCAATTCTAAAAGGAAACTGTGTTGCCGAAGAGTTTGACCCATGTCATGCTGAAGTGGAGGACAACTCAAATGAAGAGAAAATTGATGAAGAGATTGAGATGGAAAATTTTCCGGAAAACCAAATCATCATCAAAGCCGACTTTAATAAAATAACAATCAAAAGTGCAACTGCTGATCAACCATCAAATGTGACTGCTGGGACATCTGACCCGGGTATCAAGACATGTTGATGTGTTACAGCAGAATCTTCCAAAATCTTCAAAAGAAAAAACTCGTCAGACTTTTGACTCAAACAAATTTATGACAATAAAAAATGTAGAAACAACTCAGGAAGAGAGCAAAATTTTAAATGATTCTTTATCCGACTCTTTCTCTCCAAGAGAGATTTTTAAAAAGGGAAAAGGACAAAACTTAACCAAAAATGGAGTAAAACCTACACTTAACAGAAAAGATGTTCGATCACCTAGATATCATGCCAGAGAAGAAAAGAAAAACTTTTTTTTATAGTCAATCTCACAGAAAATCAAACGACTTCACTTCATCCACCATCTCCAAGTCCATCTCTTCAGAAAAAGTCATTTATGCTCACAAGGCTCCATACATTTACAAAGGCTTACTTCCAACTCCCCGTGTAAACTGTCGTGCTACTGGTCAAGCCAATACATGATAGAAGATAGAAGAAACTTTATTCACTACCAACAGACCACCAACTGTTTGGACTACTTTCGAATTTTCCCAAGACAGTCAACGTTGAGAAAACAACAAAGTCTGTTATCTCAACGTCAGTGGACCATGAAACTGAGCGTAAGAGATCCATCTCACCCAAATTGCAACAAACATCTTCAAAATTTGTCAGATATTCTGTCTCACCTAAAAGAGACTCACAACAACAAAACGCTTTTAAATCTACAAATGTTGCACAAAATATTTCTCAAAATTCCAATTTAGCTCAAAAAGATTTACGAAAAGGAAAGGCTCCTTTAAACGGTCAGAAAGATATTGAAAAATTCTCAAATGTCTTTCAAAAACCTACAGCACCGAAAATCCTGAAACGTGTTCAAAACACGATTTTCCGTCAATGTTGTAAACACATGCCAAAACCTTTTTTAGCAGTAACTTCGTTAATAACAAGCCAAGAAACCTTTTCAAACAAAACAAAAATACTTCTCAAAAAGTCATAAAGAAAGTTGTTCAAAGATAGGTTGTTAAAGTCTTAATTTTGGAATCTAAAATCTTTGACTCAACATTTCACAATACAGAAGTTGAAACTTCTGCTAAAAACAAGACCACCAAAAAGACTTTTAAATCTTTCAAGTCTGGAAAATCCAATGGCCCCAAGCAAGTTTGGGTGCCCAAACTAACCGTTTAATTTTCAGGCGTTATGTGAAGAGAACAGGATGGTGGCTGGTTAATTGATAGTGCCTGTTCCATACATATGACCGGAAGACTTGAATTTCTAAGAGACTACCACGTAGTCAACAACGGAGGTTTTGTCACGTTTGGAAATGATGAAAACGGAATTATCAAGGGATATGGGGTTCTCACAAATGGAAACTTCACAATTCAGAAAGTTTCCCACGTCCTTGGTCTAAAACATAATCTTGTAAGCGTAGGGCAACTAGTGTGTGCTGGTCTCCAAGTGGAATTCGATGACGAATTCATTTATATAATGACAAAATCAAAGACAAGTGCCTTGTGAAGTCCTTGAGGCACAATACCATGTTTCCACTCGACATTTCTCTTTTTCTTGGAAAACCTCAGTTGTATCTACTGTCAAAAGTTTATTCCGAGGTAAGTTGGTTATGGCACCGAAAATTGGCTCATCTTAATTTGCAGTACATGAATCGACTTATTACCGAGGAAATGGTTCATGGAATTCCTCTTCTGAAGTTTGACAACGAAAATCTGTGTGCTGCATGCGCACTGGGTAAGCAGAAGAAGAAGACTCATAAGTCCATCTCAGACTCCGGCATTTCAAATCCTTTGGAGTTGTTGCACATTGACCTTTGTGGTCCTGACTCGTCGCAGTCGTCGATGCGATAAAAAATACAAGATATAACCTTACAACTCACTAGCTAGCGGCAAGTAAGGGTCGAACCGTGGAGTACGTGGTTGATATTCTGTGTTAACAAACTCGACCGATCTATGGTGTCACTCTATAGATGGTTTTTGTCCATACACTTGGAAATAACCGAAAATACCGAAAACACGCAATTATTACTATCAAACAACCTTGCATCCAATTCTCTACCAATCAAAACCAAACTAATCTGATCCGAGATATAACTCCGAAATCAGAAACAATCAAACCGAAACAATCGAGCAAACGATAACGAATATTGAATCGAAACCGTAAACGAACATCAATATAACTAAAAACGAGACTTGCATTAAAAACTAAACCAAACCGAAAGCCGAATGTTTCTGACTTTGGAGAAAATCTAGATCTTAGTGGTCAAAGGAATTCTACAAATGAGAATCCTTGACACACATAAGAAACAAATACCGAAAATATGAAATAAATACTAAAAGTATCAAACTAGGAAGTACCGATCATTACACTATGAATTTTTGAGTCGAAGAAGCCTGAGTTCCACTCAAAGGTCGAGTCTTCGCTCCCGAATGATGAACCGGAGGCCTCTATTTATATTTATGAAAAATTCCTGGGCGCGCCGTGTGAATGGCTTATCTGCGGCGCGGATTGGTCTTATCCCCTGATGTTCGCACTTTGACTTTTCAAATCTCATCCGATGATACAGCTCACCGTGGCGCGTGACTCTTCTGGGCTCGCAACATGCGTCTTCCTTCGACTGAAAGTACCCTCTTCCATAACTTTGCCATTTTGTACGCTTTTCACCCTGTATTTCACATAATTTGCACAGAACACACTTGGCACAAAACGTGAGTAATATCACAGTTTAAGATATTTATTTTACTCAAAACAATGCTCAACAACGACTAAAATACTTGATATTACTTAGACCTGGCAATGGAGCGGATCAGCATTGATCCAAACCCTTTTAGCAATTTTCAAAAGCTAATCCAAACCCGATCCGAACCCGCAGGGGTTTGAATAATCAAACCCATACCCTTATCCACCGGATCAACGGATACCCAACCATTTTACCCGACCCATTTATGATATTAAAGTTACACAATAATTACACATTCCAACAAATATTAGACGAATCACATTTTTTACTTAATACTTATCAAAAAAATTTCATAATAAAACAAACGTTTAATATATACCTTAATACTTGAAATAAAAATTCAAAAACAAAACAAGTATCTACAATTGCAAAAATGCATAAGAAAATGTAGACATTGAGATACATTTTCAAAAAACCTATACCTTCCAAAGTTACGGTTAATTGAAGCAATCTTTGAACTTTATTCTTCTTGGAGTGTAATAATATTCGGGAATTAGGAAGTGGAACAACGAATGAATGACTACTCAGTCCTCGAGGACCTCGAATCTTGAGTATGATATATGCTTGTAAAAGTAATAATTTATAAATAATAAATTAATGTTATTATAATTTAAACGGGGCGGGTTATTAGCGGATCGGATCGATAGTGATCCAAACCCAACCTTTTTAGCAAAAGGGTTAAAGGGTATGGGTCGTTAACGGGTAAAAGGATCATAAATAATGATCCAAACCCATAAATTTTGCATGGGTTTGGAGCGGATCAGGGTCAAAACCCGCTCCATTGCCAGGTCTAATATTACTAGGCGTTGTCAAACAACCCACACTTGTGCCTTGCTTGTCCCCAAGCAAGTGAGTTTTTTAACAAATTCTAACTAGAACTCAAACATTTTTGATACCTTCAGTTTCAAAGTTTATTGTATTCGAAAAGTTAGAAAAAAATGATTTTATATGAAAAATGACCAGAATACCCTTTGGGAATCATGACTTTCTAAAGACCTATCCCAAACCATACGATCTTAGGTAGTAAGGTGCATAAATGCCCTTTCAAGGCCACCTTTTTCGGACCTACCGACTCGAACAACAAAGGTCACTTATTGATATTTCCCTCCTGAATCCCAATCCTAAGATACTCCAAATCTAGAAATTTTTCTAACTTCTAAACACTCAACTTATTTTAACTCAACAATAGCATGATAACAACTAAACAGTATTCCTTGAAAAATACCATAATGCTGGAACACTTAAAAGCTATCTGTTTTCAAGTTACAACTTCTTAAATTTTTTTGAAATTTGCTAGAAATTATGAAAAATGAGACTATTTTCGCAAAAATTCAAAAATCTTTTTGACCGTCCCCACGCCACACTTTAAACCGTACAACGTCTCCGTTGTACATAGAAAAATTCAAAACTAGGGAGAAAAGAGTTACCCCTTTTTGGAACGACGAACAGCTTGATATCAGGACCATGTGTAATAGAGTATCAAAATGCAGATCTTGGTTTGTTTGTCCGGAGTTGTGGTGCAACAGTGAACACGCCGACATAACACAAGTGTAGGGGTACCGTGACCCCACACTTGCATTATGCTACTCCTCGATAGATCTCATCGGTAGCTTGCAACATTCAAACTCAAAAAAAACATTAAAACAAAATAAAACAACTAAAGTAGCAAGTTTATGTACAATATTTTCACAAATAACAAAAAGGAAAATACAGATACTCATCATCATGCTGCGTCCCAAATGGACCAGCCTCCTCGTGGTCTCTAGTAGGGAAGGTCGTGGCTCCAGCCAGCGTGGATAAGGAGGGCTCGCTGTGACTCAACGATCCATCTCATCTGCTCTGTAATATCTGCCACTGCAGCTATCAAGTCACGCAACGTAGCCTGGACGTCTACATGCTGCTGCGCTGGCTTTGGCTGTGGTGGCTGCTTGACATCTTGTGTCACTCTCCTCCTCCTGGTGGGTCTCACCAACGACACCTCGTCCTCCTCCTCGGCCTCTGGCTCTGGCTGTACCTGCTAGGCTCCACGACGACGAACTAGAATCTCGGGTGCTATCACATACTCACCCTATCTCGTCGACCATACCACCCCTATCCTCTCCAAAAGTCGTCCCTGTGCAACACTGGGTGGCATCGGCCTCATGCGGCTAATAACATCGCCGTTAAGAATGCTGTAAGATACAATCCAGCCTCGTGATGAAATGCCTGCCAGTTATCGGGCTCCTCTCGGTATTCCCCAAGGCTTTGGATGTCAAAAAGGCAGCCAAAGTATGGGGCAGGTTGAGAAGCCCGGTCGAGTCGAAGATGACCCACATGTAAAACATGTCCTCCCGGGCACCTTCTCACTCCCCTTGCGATGTGCAATAGAAGTGGATATGATACGGTGCACGAGGTGGTGTAATAGGAAGCGAAACTGGTCTCCTTGGCCCCTGGCCTCGAACTGGTCATTGGACATCCATGCGCAAATGACCTCGTCAGTATCTCGTCGTGACTGTGCAATCAGACAGGCGTCCAAAAATGGCTGGAAGTGAACACTGTCTGTCTCCTCCCGCTTGTTGATTCCTGTATGTCTGGAAAACTCTCTAATGGTGCTTTCTCGGCTCTGCCCCCAACTCTGAACTAATGAGGTGGGTTGTGGGCTCGTCGGAGCCAGGCTCATATCAGAATGTAGCAAAGAACTCCAACATGAGCTCTCTGTAAGCAATATCATCTTCTCGGGCCATCAATTTCTCCCAGCCCCTGTATGTAAAGGTATGTGCCCCCTTCGAGTGTGTCCAAGTGCGGTGGAGGAGAGGTAGCAACTGATCCCAAAGTCCCACTGATGTCAAAAACTCCCGATCAAAGTATAACGTCGGCTGAATCAAACGTGTGCTCACTGTCCGTAACCGAGCCTTGTATCTATGCGTCTCCTCTAATGCCTCCGAAAATCGTAAAAAGGGATGCTCGGGTACATATGGTACTCCCTGCTGCGGTGGTTGGGCCATCTGCACAAAACATATCACAAAACAAAAAAGTTTGCAAAATCAGTCCTACACGCGTCGCATTTTAATGGCCACACGTTGATTCAAACGCCGCGTTGTGGCGTATGACTGCTTCGAAAACCCATATTTTTGGTGCTTGTTTGCTTCCATAAACGTGTATAAGGGCATTCTAAACACTCGACTAACCTATTTAGGGTGCGAATTTTTGCAAAAACATCACCTGGAAGGTCGACATTGCTAATTTTCTATGTTTTCCATTCAACCCCTATTTGATTCAATTTCCACCCCTAAACACATGTATTAACTTGATTGGACTAGCTCAGATGAACTTACCTCGGTAGTAGATCATAGAAATGCGAGAAAAACATGAAGATAAAGATGTCTGATCGGAGCTTTGTTCGTCCGCGGCATGGGTAATGTGGAGGTTGTGTGAAAAGTAAAAATGTACCTGATAAAACCTTTCTGACCGATCAAAATCCGCGGCGCAGTGAGTAGTAATCCACGACGCGTGCCTTCGTGAGAAACCCTACGCATCAGGTTCACCCAATTGCCCACGACATGGATATAGCTTGACCACGACGCGTATCCAATCTTCACTTTATTTCTTGAATTTCAGCCCACACTTGCTTTGTACCCTGTTTTCCAAGACGATGATGATAGAAATGCTCCTAATTGTTACTGAAAACAAATCTTAACCTACCTACGAATAGGTTGCCTCCCACCAAGCACTAAGTTTAACGTCTTCAGCCAGACCGTGATGTCCTTACTTTTCTTTTGACACAAGCTTTTCCATCTCAGGCACGATATCATGAACTAATGTCGCCATTAATGTTGTCAAACACGTGAGTCAATCACTTACTTGATTTATCCATTGTTCTTGTGCATCCAAGATTTGAAATACTTTTGCTTCCCTACATCTCACAACCTTTGAAAATGCTTGATTTTCATTTTCCATCATCTCAATCATGTCCAAATAGTGTAGTTTGTCCATTGAGTTGAGCGGATGTCCCTTTGCTTTCCAGAGGATCACTTCATCCTCAATTTCTTTATATTGCATTCGATTTTCATCTTCTCTTCCCCTGCCATCCATTTTCTGCATCATAAGGGGTCTACTAGTCATGTGCTGGTTTTCGTATCCCGGTGGAAGAACCAGCATACATCCAAACATGTTCAACCTTCTTTTTCTTGATGCAAATGTGATATCCATATCACCAGTTTTGTAGTCCATTACCGCTTCAGTCGTAGCTAAAAAAGGGCCTCCTAAGATCAAAGCAGGTGCATCTTCCAAGCTCTCATACTCCATAACCAGAAAATCCAATAGGTAAAAGAAATCCCCGACCTTTACTATCACATTCGTTAAATTGCCTCTCGAAACGTTGATAGATTGATCCACCAATTGAAGAACTATTTTGGCGGGCTCCAACTTTTCATATTTATACTTGTTGTACAAATAGTTGGGCAGCACATTCACACTGGCTCCTAAATCTAGTAAAGTATTTATGATGACTACATAACCAACAGTGACGGTGATGTACGGGGTGCCATGATCGTTTTATTTCTTGCGTAATGTCCCCAACAATGCCTCATTAGCCTTAACGGTAAGACAAATTTTTTCTGGTGTTGAAACCTTGACTTTCTCCTTCTCCTCGCAAATCTCCTTTAAGATCTTAGAGTCTCCTGGTGTGTCCTTCAATTGTTCCAGCAACGGTTGATTAATGGATGACTTACCCGATGTGCTTTGCTTTTTCTTCGCCTTGGAGGTGTTCTTTTTCTTAAGGGTTGTTACAACCGACTGCTCCTCCTCCTGAATGCTCTTATCCTTATTTTCTGTCTCAAAAAGATGTTCTACTTTCATATTTCTCCACACCTTTTTTGTCGCACAACTTTCTATAGCATTAATATGCTCCTTCCCTGCTCGTTGTGTGTGATTTGGTTTGACTTCAGTGTTGCTGGGAAGTTTACCATCATCCTTTTTTCTTGAATTTTCTGCTAACTAGGCAATCTAACGTTCGATGTTGGTTATAGATTTTGCATTCGTTTTTGTTTGTTGATCAACCGATGTCACAAAACATATATCTTGTCCCACTTTTGCGAGTCAGTTAATTGGTTGGCGTTGCTGTTGCTGTTGCTTGTTCCGGCATTGTTGTTGGTTGGGCCGTTATTGTTGTTGACAGATTGATACTATCGTTGCTGATTCGGTGATGGTCCATGGTAATTATTCTGACGGTTATTATTGTATTGTTGATTGTTGCCAAAATTTTGACCTCCCTGATTGTATGGCCTGTATGGTCGTCCATTGTTATTGTTGTACTGTCCTTGACCATACACCTGATTAACTTCTTGAGTCCTATCTCCTTAACCATGTTGCTGCTGATTTGGTGGTCTTTGCTGAAGTGTAGCCATCAATCGATCAAACTTCCTGTTGAGATCTCCGATTTCCTTTTTCACCTCCTTTTTCCACTCATTGTCGATTCCCACGACTGATGCTGACGATGTGTTGACAGGTTTCCTTGCTGAATAATTAGTCTTAGAACCATTGCTTAATTATTCTAAGAATCTCCATGTAGCTTCGGGGTCCTGCATCATAATTGTGCCTCCTGATGATGCATTAATCATTACTCGGTTCGTGGTGTCAACGCTATCATAGAAGAAATTGACTAGCTGCCATCTCGGGAACTTGTGATGCAGACACAAACGCAATAACTCCTTCAGTCTCTCGAAAGCATTGTGAAATGCTTCCCCGGGCTTCTGATGAAAGTCTTGAATCGCCCTCCTAATCTTTGACGTCTTCCTAGTGGGATAAAATTCTTGCAAAAACTTCGTTTTAAGTTGCTCCCACATCGTAATGTTCTTTGCTTGCAATGATGTAAACCAGTATTTTGCCTTATCCTTAAGCATGAATGGGAATAACCTAAGTCTAAAGAAATTCCTATTAGCGTTTCTAGGTATATTCGCGTTGGCAATTGCTAAAAACTTGTACAAATGATTGTACGGAACGTCCTGTCTATAACCCTTGAATTTGGGCACTCCTAATAGTTGCGGCCTAATTTCAACATGAAAATCTACATTCTCAGGAAAATAAATAGGCGACACTCATCATATTCCCGAGGTTGGAAGTGTGATGCAACCGATTGCCCAATCGGCTATGCAAAATATAGAGGGGGAACGAGATTACCATCATTGTACAAATCGTTATTATAGTACCGTTGCCCTTGCCATTGGTTGTTGTACTGCTGCTGCTGGCATGGAGGTGCTCGACCTTGATTCCACTACTGATTCTGGTTGTTAGGGTTGTTTGGCATCCAACCCTCATCATCGTCCTCATAACCCACGTCTCCAACTTGAGCCTGGTACTGCTGCTGTTGTGGTTGTAAAATTGGTTGCTAAGGTTTTTGGATTTCTGGTGGTTGCTGTGGTTGGGGAATCTGTACTGGCTGGCGTTGGTGTGGAGCACCATCATGGTTTTGTACTCCCCACATTGGCACAGTAGTTGCAGAATTCCTACCAGGGTTGGGAATGGGTTGACTCACAGGTGGAACTACAGGATGAATACATGGTGGAAGGGATGTAAGGGCTGAAACTGCACCACCACCAATACTCGTGGAAGCTACATTAATGTTCATTGGAACCGGGGGCACAAACGGCTGTCCCCCTGTTACCTCGCTTAGTGGCTCATTGGTAACATGATCGACTAACACATCATTCGAAGTCATGTTGAATAGCCGCTTACGCACACGATTCTGTCGTGTGGTCCGTTCAATTTCTGAATCAAAAAGCAAATGTGACATTTGTTCACCTTGACGCGTACGCATGCACAAAGTACAAACGACTGTCCAAAACAATCAAATACCACAAATTATCAAAAACGTGTTCAACTAATCACATTATATCAAGCGCACAACTCCCCGGCAACGGCGCCAAAAGTTGACTCGTCGTAGTCGTCGATGCGGCCAAAAATACAAGATATAACCTTATAGCTCACTAGCTAACGGCAAGTAAGGGTCGAACCATGGAGTCCGTGGTTGATATTCTGTGTTAACAAACTCGACAGATCTATAGTGTCGCTCTATAGATGGTTTTTGTCTATACACTTGGAAATAACCGAAAATACCGAAAACACGCAACTATTACTATGAAACAAACTTGCATCCAATTCTCAACCAATCAAAACCAAACTAATCTGATCCGAGATATAACTTTGAAATCAGAAACAATCAAACCGAAACAATCGAGCAAACGATAACGAATATTGAATCGAAACCACAAACGAACATCAATATAACTAAAAACGAGACTTGCATTAAAAACTAAACCAAACCGAAAGCTGAATGTTTCTGACTTCGGAGAAAATCCAGATCTCAGTGGTCAAAGGAATTCTACAAATCAGAATCCTTGACACACATAAGAAACAAATACCGAAAGTATGAAATAAATACTAAAACTATCAAACTACCAAGTACCGATCACTAAACTACGAATTTTTGAGTCGAAGAAGCCTGAGTTCCCCTCAAAGGTCGAGTCTTCGCTCCCGAATCACGAACCGAAGGTCTCTATTGATGTCCGCACTTTGACTTTTCAAATCTCATCCGGTGATACAGCTCACCGCGGCACGTGACTCTTTTGGGTTCGCGACGCGCGTGTTCCCTCGATTGAAAGTAGCCTTCTTCCATAACTATGCCATTTTGTACGCTTTTCACTGTGTATTTCACATAATTTGAACAGAACACATTTGGCACAAAACGTGAGTAATATCGCAGTTTAAGATATATATTATACTCAAAACAATGCTCAACAACAACTAAAATACTTGATATTAATAGGCGTTGTCAGGTCCATCAGCCGTTGCAAGTTTAAATCACAATAAATACATCTTAGTGATTGTGGACGAATTCTCTCATTTCACATGGTTCTTCTTTTTAAGATTGAAATCAGACACTTGCTTGGAACTCAAAAATTTCATCACTTCTACAGAGAGGAAAGTTCAGCTACCAGTTCGAAGAATCAGAAGTGACAACGGAACTGAATTCAACAATCGTCAACTAGAAGACCTACTTGTTTAAAAAAGAATTAAACATAACTTCTCTGCTCCTTAGACACCGCAACAAAATGGTGTAGTGGAAAGAAGGAGCAAAACTTTAGTTGAAGCAGCCAGATCCATGTTGAATTTTGCCAATCTGCCTCAATCTTTCTGGGCAGAAGCCGTTGCTACTGCATGTTTTGTACATAATCACTTCATTCAATTTCATGGCATAGTATGCTTCTTCTTTCACTTGGGGTTTCTTCTCGTTTTTATTTTTGGGCATGCAATCCTTGGTGAAATGGTTCTTGCTATGACAATAATTGCAATCATAGCCAAAGTCTCCTACAACTTTCTCTTCACTCTTCTCATTTTTGGCTTGTTGGTTGTCAGAAACCTTTGCAGCTGAAGGCTTCGGAGAGGAAGAGTTTTCTCTTTTTGGAGTTGAGTTCTCATAGATTTTAGGTTTAGGTTGAGGAGTAAACGAAGATTTGTAGTTTCTCACAAAGGGTTTTCCAGATCCTTGCCTATTTGCAAAGGGCTTCTTGAATCTTCTATTGTTCGCAGCATACAAGGCAACAGTATCACTAGCATCATTCACCATGTAACCATCAGGTTCGTCTTCGTCCTCTTCATCATCAACATTTGAAAGTAAGGCTAGAGATCCAGCACTTGCAACTTTACTTCTTTTTCCCACCACATCTGGTTCATGTGATTTCAACAAATTGTATAAAGCAGCAAGTTTGTACGTCTTGATCTTCTCATGCGACTTGACGATTAACATTATAGGACGCCACTCCTTTCTCAAACAGTGTAGGAATTTGACATTGACATCTTGTTTGTCCATAGAGATGCGCTGATTCTCATGTGTACTTAATAGGGATTAAGTATTGGAGTAACCTGTACTTAGAGATTACTTCATGGAATCTGTCACGAGTAATTCTAAGATGGTAATATCTTATAGACTTCAAGCGGAGATGCATTGATTCTTAGTCATGCAGTCTGTCAACGTTGTCCGTAACTGGCAGCCATACAGGGAATGTCCATATATGACATGATGAGTAGGCGAGATCCATGTAGTCAAAGTTTATTTGTTTCTTCTGCCCTAATAGGAGAAGCGATATCCGTGGGCCCCTCGATGATTTGGTGCTGACAGCAAATGTACGACCGTACTCGAACTGAATTTATATAGAATCAATAAGTTCAGTTTGTTGAGGTCATCACAAATCTCTATCAGGAAACGTAATCTTGAATGTTCGTGACTGACAGAATTCCATGGCAGACGTTCATATGGATATCTTGTAAAACAAAGGAATATTTGATCACTTGCCTAAGGACTGTTTCATTAGATGAACACGACACTTGTCTAGGATGACATACACCTTACAAGGTTAGGGAATATTATACCATAAAGTTGTTATAACAAGTGCAAGTGGGAGACTGTTGGTTATATTCCCATCGTTATAACAAGTTACACACAAGAGATGATTTAGCTAAAAGAGACCGGAAAATAAACTTGTGGGGTTAAGTTTATTAGTATACCAAAGTAAATGTTTATTAATTAGAAACTAATAAGGATAAAAGACTAAATTGAAATTATCAACAGTTTGAATTTCAAATAGTTATTATCCATAAGGATGAGTGGCACTATAAATACAACCCTAGATCTGAGAACCCTAGAATTCATCACCCTCCACCCACCCCTCGGTATACGGCCGATTTCTTCATAAACCCAAAGTATTACGTGCTAAAACTTCAAGCAAAGGTATACATTACATCAACGGGTGTTGGATCATTGTATTGGGTGCAATTACATTAGAGGAGTTCTACTTTTGGCTCTCGTCATCCTAACAAGATCAGATCTGAATCTGACAATTCGTTTACAGTTACAAAAGTGTGCATGATTTTGTAATCCCGGTTAAATACGATTTTGTTTTCTGTTTCTGCTGCGTTTGTTTTATGTTATCGTATTCCAACAATTATGACCAAACTACCCTTGATAATTCACATTCCCTATTTGGGCTTGTTTAACATACTCTCATACTATATTAAACTCATGGTAATGATTTGAGACCAAAGCAATGGGTGAATATCAAAATATTAATTATTCTTGCTTCTTGATCAAAAACTCAACTCGAGTCCATTAACACTAAAAGGACTCTACCCGAGTCGAGCAGAAATGACAATGTACTTTGAGACTTAACTCGAGTCAAATGAGCCTTAAAGGACTCGACTCGAGTTAGAGCAGCAGGTGACGAGATTTAGGAAATCTTCTACTATAAGTCCAATTCCTAACATATTAAGCTCTTAATCAAGTGGCCAACTGTTAATAGGCAACTTCATACAATTTTTCAACGGTGGAATCATGGATTCCACTCCATTCCAAAAAAAATACCATTTAATGATTTCTTATCAATATCGGTTGGAATTAAAATTAAATAACACCATATGATTTCTTCCATTCCACACATCATTTATGACTAAACAAAACCTTAAAATCAAACTAAAATGAAATGAAAAGAAATCTAGGCTTCTTGAGCTAAATTTAAAAAAAAACATGATTCTCACACATCCAACGGTTGGAATGTGAACCGATACTGGTTAGAAACATGAATCAAGGACCAGAAATCATAGAACTAACATCCTCCATGACTGAATTTTCGGATTGAAGAACATACCCAATTAAAATGGGGGTTTCAAGCTAGAAAAGGCGATTCCATACCTTAATATGACTGGGGATCTTCAATTACTTGATCAATTCTTCAATTCCAAGCTCAAATGCCTCAAGAACTCAAGAGATCTCCATTTCTCTCTTTCAATTTCACTGAAGTTGTTTTACAGTGAAGTGTGAAGATATTTTCTCTATTTATGCTTCCCAACTATCAAAGTATGACCATTTGACCATTCTAGATTCCGTAAATGAATACACATGTTCATTAAAATACGGTGTTACAATTATTTCAATAGATAGTAATAGACACATATTTTGGATCCATTAGTTCAACATGAGTTTTAAAATTAAATAAAGGATAAATATATCATCAAAAACCTATAATAAATGTCAAATTGGAAATCTACCATAGTTAGGGTTTGAAGCTTTTAAAACACTATTTGATCTTAATTCTAACATTCAATGAAGGAATTGAAGCTAGAATTTCATCCTTAGCCTAGAATCAACCTTTAAACTTCATTTTATTACATTAATCCAACTTGTTGATGAATTTGTGAAGATATAAAGGAGTTAGGGATGATGTTAGAATTACCTTCATTGAAATGGAATGCAGATTCAAGCTCTACTTCCTTGTTTGAACACCAAATTGTAACACCATGTTCCCTTTTGGTAGGTGTTTATGTGTTAATCTTAGTGTGATTAAGATTAATTATGTTGAAATATGTGTCTAGGTGGTTAGAAACCTTTTTGGATGAAGTTTTAACGATAAAAATGCCAAAAATAGGTTACATGGGTCGTGTAAAATAGATGAAGAAACTAATCCGAGACTATTCCAAACTCACACGGGTTGTGTTCACCCACATGGGTCATGTAGAATGTGATATGGGCAAGCAGTGGCTTCACACAGGTCGGGTAAAGCAAAACGGGTTGTGCTACTCAAGTTAGCAACATTAATGGTAACATTAGCAGCGCTAATGGTAACATTAGTGGCGCTAATGTCGTAGAGGCCCTTTTTAATTGTTGGTTTTTGTTCATTTTGGGAAATGTTTTCTCGAACCAAAACCTCTCAAAACCCTAGAAAAAGTCTCGAAAACGCTATGGATCGAACTGGAGCTCAAGACCTTGAATGATTGAAGTATGTTGTAATACTTTGCATCTATGAGGTACGATTGCTTGTTGTTGTTCCTAATTAGGACTTGATTAGCTTGAATGAGTTAGGTTGCAGGTGGGTGTTGATGATCCACTTGTAACTATTGAGAATAGAGGATGTAACTCTTGAATTGAATGTGTAGTAGGGTGTGATTCAAACTCTAAGTGAGAAATAAGCTATAGTTGAGTGAGTAGAACTATAGAAAGTAAGTACAAGGTATTCACTTATGTGTGGTGTATATGTAATAAGGTGTAGGTGCTGAAAGTGGCGAGAAGACACTTTCGCTTACCAATTGTACCATCTAGAACGGTGTAAGCTACTATATCCAGGTGAGTAACTCTACCTATCATGTTAGTTGTAACATGTTATGTATGTTATATGTGCTTATTTGTTTGATACATATAGTAGAATATGTGTAAACTAGATAGACACATAGGGAATCACTATGTGATTATATGTGTTAGAAAGTTGTGATTATAATGAGTAGTAACCTGTATTGATATGAGAATCTCGTATCCACTTGAAGTAAGGTTTACAGATCACTTAAGGAGTACTTTGTGATTATGTATAACTTAGATATTAGTGGTTTGCTTAGAAAGTACTTAGTAACCATGGAGGAGTGTGCATAATAAGTATATATATTGTTAAGGGTGTCAATCCCTAACAAATATGATCGGAAATAAATCTGACCACTCACTGCTGTTCTGCACTGGATTAGAGTACATGGCAAGCAGGATCGAACCACAAGGACAGGAGAAATAAAATTTATGCCTCCTTAGTACAGAATACTAAGGTTGATATAATTGGGGGGGGGGGGGGGTTTAAAGTAAAAATAGCAATAGAAAAGCAAGACATGCAAATAGTAGATTTTTGGGAAAAACAATAAATAAAAGGCCTAGTCCCAAGTCTTCGATGTTCATTGAAATAGAATGAATCCGACTGATGTGCTTTAGAATACAATTCTAAGTTGGCTTTTGAAAAGCATAAAATGCAATCTTTATGATAATAACTTGCTAAAATATTTAGATAAAGGTCCGCTTATTATCTAAACCTAGTTTCTTTTTACCCGACCTAAGGTCCGCTTATAGGCCGAATGCAGAAACTACATAAGGTGTGCAAGTACCAATCAATGTCCAATTCTTCTTGTCCGCTGGGAAGTGTGTGGACATATGACCAAATTCTAAACAAGGAATCAGACGCTTGTTTTTGTTACGAAACATCGATTATGCAAAACTATTAGGTGCCTCACACAGTCAATTAACAGTGCGTGAAAAAGATCTATTTAAAGTGATCAGTCATAAACAAATCAAATTCAAGGCTAAAATTGCAACAATAAATTGATCATTAGAATTATTCAAAAGCAATCATCGAGCCGAATGTTTCAAACTACACAATGAACATGTCCAAACTCAGAACTAGAGTACGGTTCTAGCCAGACATGGCAAGAATGGAATAAATAAATACAGAAATGTAAATAAAAATGTTGCATATAACCAAATATATGTTAACTGAATCTTGAAAGACGTGATCCGACCTTCTAAACCTTCAGAAAGTAGCCTCGGAAGCTCTCCAGCGTCACTAACTTTGAATTTCCGGAGGATTTGGTCTTGGTCAGGCCTGAAATCGTGACGATTAAATTTTTTTGGTAACCAACCACATTAGCGGTGCTACCATACATGTTAGCGGCGCTAATGTTCAAATACTTTGGCCTCTTGTCATTTTTACACCCTTTTCCCTATTTTTCGCGATTTCAGCAGTTAGCGTCGCTAACCAGTTGGAGTCGCTAACTTTAAAAGTTAGAGTCGCTAATCTGTAAATTCCAGCATTTTCGTTTTTGGCCCAATTTCTCCAACGTTTGCCAGTTTTTGCCCAAATGTCCAAAAATCCTGTAAAAAAGTCATTTTCCAAGTGTAGTGAGTCTTTTAGCCCTTTTTAACTTAATTTTATCCATAAAAACACTATGATAACGCCCGAAATATGTGCAAAATTAACGCATTATCATAACACCCCACACTTAGACTTTGCTTGTCCCCAAGAAAAATAGAAATTTTCAGCCTCTCAAAACAGTTGTTTTAACAAATCCCCGTGTAATTTACCCATATCCAAAATAATAAACACAAAAAGATGTCCAAACCATACCAGGATCGTAAGCATACATGTGTGTTGGCCCTCTCTAACTGATCATATTACAATTGAATATTATTCTTGTAAGCAATAAATCTCTAGTGTGCCAACTACTCATTTTTGCATTCCCTAGAAATATACTCTTCAAAAACCGCCTAGACTCAAGACTTATTGCTATGTTCCTAAGGTTACCTTTGTACTCATACAATTAAAATGATTTCATTAATTCATTCCAATTGCTGTTAAGTATTAATTTCCTTGATTTCGATAGCTTTGAAACTCTTGTGTGAAAGGTTACCTATGTTGTACCGATTGTTACCAATTTTATCTTCACTTGCACCTTCGGGACTCACGACTTTCCATGGAACTCTAGATTAAAAATTTTCGACCCTAGATTGTACGGGGTCTACTCATTCAAATTCCAAGGGCCATTAAGGAAATCCCATGACTTTCTATGGCACCTGTGTAGCAAACTTTCGACAACATTATCCCAAACCAGACGGTCTTAAGTAATGAGGTGAGAAATACAACCCTTTTCATGTCTACTGATTCGAGTACCATAGGCCACAAATTGGATTTTTCTTCCTGAGTCTCGATCTTATGGTGTCTTTTCTATCCTTTGGATGTTTTATTTTCTCGATTTTGCTTTATTCGAGGCTTTTTCCTCAGTTTAGTAACAACATAAGCTCCATACGTTTGAAACCAAGGGAACCTAACTCAATCTATTTTGGCTAGGACTTATCTATATTTACTACTAAAATGACATTTTTTGAAAGATATCATATGCTAAAAAGTTTTTAGAGAGGTTTATTTCGTTAACAATGCAAAACCATGTTGTAGAGACACACTAACTATCTACTAGCTTACAAGTCAGGAATTCAATCGAAAAATAAACAACGACATATACTACCCAAGAAAGCTGAGTATTGCTCAAATATCCATTCCCATTCATTATTCCAGATATATTTATAATTATTCGTTCAATTTTGGGAATTTATCAAGGCAAAATTTTTAAAAATTGCCGAAATAAACCTAAATGCTTATTTTAAGTGTAAACGCCCCACCCCACACTTAATTCATGCAATGTCCCCATTGTATAGTTTGTGTCAAAATAAAAGGAAGAAAAAGGAATAGACTCCCCTGGGATGAGTTGCAGCTTTTACATTTATTGGACAAGCACATTGATGTTTTGGACAACATCACGTTGTAGCTTCACGGTGAATACGCCAGTGACCAAATGAAGTGGGTAACGACCCCACACTTGCTTTCAGAGTAGTCTCTCACAGATGGTCACCATTCACGCGTATCCGGAACCATAATACTTGATGCCGGAATCTCTCACATTTTTTTGTTGAAATTTCTTTGTCGTTCATATCAGCTCGACACGCTTCCCGACTAATGCTTATACAAGGCATATTTTCTAGTTATAGAAAAAACAAAAAAAGGAATAACAAAAACGCAATGCAATAAAAAAAAAAAATGTCTCAAAAAGAAAATACTCCTGAGTTGCCTCTCGGTCAACGCCTTTGTTTTATGTCGTTGGCTCACCTAGCCCTTCAGAACTTTAATTGGTATAACTGGTATAACGTGGGCACTTCCACATCTCTGCTTTCTTTGTTTTTCACCCGGATCCTTCATAATCCTTCATAATAGGTCTTTTGTTGCAATTCTGGTACCTGTACCTGAAACATCTTTCGGTAAGCATCATGAAATTTTTTTTCCGATGTTTTGTACCTTGCTTTTTTCGTATATGTTTGAAAGTGGACGATTTCGTCAGCTGCTCCCCAAGCTTGAACTTCTCAGTAAGTTCTTTTGTTGTATCTTCATCACTCTTTCCATTTAATGGTAAAGCTTGAACATCATGATTGGATAACTCGAAAGATTTATTCATTCGTGGTTCAGTTGTATTCAGAAGATTCACTGATGAGGTACTTCTTAGATAACGAATAGCTTTACAAGTATTAAAATTAACAACTTCCCCATCAAACTCCATAGAAAGAGTGCCAGCGTGAACATCGATTTTCATTCTCGCGGTCTTAGGAACGGTCTACCTAGGATTATGGAAATTGGGTTCGTGACATCGTCATCTCCCATATCAAGTATATAGAAATCACTTGGGAAAACAAGTTGATTGACTTGTACCAACACGTCCTTTAAAACTCCTTTTGGGTGCGCTCTTGATCGATCGGCTAATTGAATAATGACGGTGGTCTCTTTCAAGGTTGCTAATTTTAACGATTTGAAAGTTGAGTATGGTAGAACATTGATAGAGGCACCGAGGTCTAGCATAGCACTTGGAAAAGAAAGGTCTCCCAACTTGCAAGGAAACATAAAAAAACTGGATCCTTGCACTTTTCAGATAATCGCTTTTGCAAGATAGCAGAGACGTTTTCACCAGCTTTCATGATATAATTCCCTTCTAACTTTTTCTTAGAAATGCAACGTTCCTTCAGGAATTTTGCATACTTAAGGACGTGCTTTATGGTGTCTAGAAGTGGAATGTTTACCTCAGCTTTTCTAAACGTCTCCATGATTTCTTCATCTTCCCTCTCACGCTTTATCAATCTAGAAGGGAATGGAGCACCGGCTATGTGACAACTATCAAATTAGGTCAACGAAAGTCAACCGAAACGTACGATAAAATATAAATTTCATAATCTCTGCGATATAATATTAAAATATTATAATACTATGTACGCTAATTCAAAACAATTATACGAACAAACGCTATTAATTTAGATATTTTTAAAAAATAAAATTAAAATATTTTCCGGCATGAATAGTGTCCAAGGTGAATAGTGATCCGGCATGAATAGTGTCCGACGTGAATAGTGAACGGTAAAATTATTTTTTATATCAAAACGTAGATAAAAACATGACGGATCCGAATATGTATTTATATTTTTACCAAACGTTATATATAAAAATTATGATATAAAAACGGTAAAAATATAAAACACTTCGAAATATTACAAATTTTATATCGAAACGTAGATAAAATTATGACGATTCCAAATATATATTTATATTTTTACCAAACGTTATATGTAAAAAGTTATGATAGAAAAACGTTTAATTTAACTTGAAAGCGACGTTTGATTTTATATATATATATATATATATATATATATATATATATATATATATATATATATATATATATATATATATATATATATATATATATATTAAGCTGTTGATTTCACGAGCTGTTGATCCGTGAAGTGTTTGTCTATATATATATATATATATATATATATATATATATATATATATATATATATATATATATATATATATATATATATATATATATATAAAGCGGGTCTCACTTTATTATTTACCCAAATTTACATATTTTATCCTTAAAAATTTATATATTCATTTTTAACTATACGTATTCAAAACGTATTGTTAAGTTTAATGTTATATCGTTTTATAAAACACAAAATATACCGTTACAACGGTATCGTCGATACGAACAACCTGACGTCAAAATTTCATATTATGGATATCAGTTTTATATTTAATATTTTCTTTTTCATTAAAATGAAATTGAATTTACATTTAAACCCTATATTTTTATTAAACTTACAATTAATACACTTTCGGTAATTCGTTAAAGAGTTTTAGTTAAAAAGTTGATATTATTAAACTACAATTTTCGTAGATTATATTTTCATAAACAAAAATCATTTATCTATTATAAAAACTATTAAATCTATTTAAAGAGTATTTTAAGGGTATGTTTTGTCATAAACAAATTCTAAAAGCTATAATTATCAAATCTATGTATCTTGAGGGCCGCTATACGAAAATAAATTACTATAAATAGAAGCTTCATTTCTCTCATTTCTTCACACCTCAGATCTCGATCTCTATATCAATAGATAGTATTGTTAGAAGATTCTTCGATATATATAGAGATATACGAAGAATGAGCTATAGAAGTATATATTATAGTTATAAATGTCGTGAGTTCGAGCTAGAAGCCGGATGAGTCAATCGATCTACCAACAGTTGGTGATAAGATCTTAGTCGACATTAATGTGAGTTCATACACCTTCTTTTTACCTTTATTCAAGTTTTTAGGGGAAGAATACAAGTTATACTATAAAAATGACTATTTATATCCATTTGTAACAATAGTAAACAAAATACGAACTTGGTAAGCGTCATTTTTATAACAATTCAATTATAATTCCAAAAATATAATATCGATTGATCTACTTACGAGAGCGGTGTCTAGGCCGATCAATTGGGTTAGGTTACTGGATTTTCGAAATGCTTATGCGCCGAAAGGGTCCTGCCTCCCCATTTGATATTCTACCAGGCCGTTCTTTATTTGATAGTCATGAAGTATTTTATTGAAATTAATAAAGAGTAAAACCAAGTTATTACATCACTATTGTGGAAAATATCTTAAAAGATGTTATTTATAATCATATAAATAAGTTATTTCACATATATTCGTAAATATATATTTTTTACAACGGAACAATAAAAATAAACAATTATAGGAATAGTTTGTGGATACAAAGGTTACTAAGACATTTTAAACAAGACAAATAATTATATAAAATATATAATTAGTATACATTACTATTTTACCATGGGAAAATGATAAATGTGAAAACAAAGGCTTTCTTAACAAATATACGTAAACAAGTTGATTTACATACATTTTTGTGAGACGGGTCTTCACTAGTGCTTATTGAAGCACGATACAATAAGTCCTGTATTTATAACCAGAGTCTCAGTAAGAGAAAATGATAATTGTGTATAGATCTATATGGGATTGATGTAACACTCGGCTTTTAAAACAAAACACCCCTGAAATTTTTTTTTTAAAACAACGGTTTCAATACATAAAACCATAACGAGAGGGGTATATTTTATTAAAAACGGGTACAAGTGTATCAAGGAGAGTATAAAATACCATAACCTCCTTTGAAGCCGGGCTGCTACTGACAGCATCTATAAGTCACACTTCTTTAGTCACGGACTCTATCTTTTCCCTTATCAGGATCATGCTAACCTGCAGGGACATTTAACAAATAACGTGAGCTATAAAGCTCAGTGAGTAATCGTATCAGCAAATAACATGTATAAAAATACATTCATATATCTGTCTGGATATCGGATCCAGACTCCTAGCCTTACTGGCCGACTACATATATCTTAGGATTTCACATCCTACTTCATAGCCTTACAGGCTAAACCATAATAACCTGAAATTATCAAGCCACGTCAGTTATTTTCACATTAAATCATATTTAACCATTTCTGTCCCATGTTTCTTAGTCACAATTGACCGCACCATATATCATGGCTATATAAGCCGCACCATGTGTCATGGCTATGTAAGCCGCACCAGAACATTTTTAATATACAAGTCATAGCCCGAAGGCCGCACCAGCTGGGCTCAGTAACCCGGTATCATGGTCAAAAGACCGCACCATTTGGACTCAAAGTCCAATATCGTAGCCATAAGGCCGCACCATTTTTATATAACAATATCATAGCCAAATAGGCCGCACCAGTTGGATATAGCATCCAATATCGTAGCCAAATAGGCCGCACCAGTTGGATATAACATCCAAGATCATAGTCATTTATGGCTCACGGGTTTACCCCGCTTTTGCTTAGACTCACGGCTCCGTTCTTGTCATTTCATTGACTCACAGCTTACCCGGTATTGTCTTTTTATTTGACTCACAGCTCCGTTCCTGTCTTTCTTAGACTCACGACTTATCTGGTATTGTCGTATTAATGACTCACAGCTCCGTTCTTGTCTATCGCAGACTCACGGCTTATCTGGTATTGTCTTTTCAATGCATCTGTAAACTGTCAAATTTCGTCCCCCAAATCTGTTTCAATCTGTAACAGTCCAATCAATACATATCATATATGATATAAGTGAGATTACTCACCTGGATACTTGCTGCATTTAGTTCCGGTTGTTTCTTGTCTTTGTATACACTACAACCGTTCGTCCCGTACCTATATATTCATTTATATACCAAATGATCATAGGTTAATTACCATTTCAGTTGACTCTACTACATAAGAGTCCTACATAATACAATTGGGGACCATTTCCAATCATTTTTAAGCAACAATCATCATCATAAAAATTTAATACGCTTCCCGAAATACGCATATTCTACTACAGTACTTTCGGGAGGTCGTATACGAATTCCGACAATTTTCCATGAGGTTTCACACCAGATTAGACATATGTTTAAAATTTCAGGTCAATCGGATAAGCCTAGCATCAAAATCAAAGTTGGAAATTGCTCAAAATGTTAACAGAGAAGAAACTCATTTCTGCCGCACCTTCGCGTCGCTACCAACCATGTGGTCGCGTCGCGATCGCTGCTGCACAGACCAGTGAGCTCCGATTTAATGCTATAAAATCTAATTTTCTTATATTAAGCCCTTATTGCATGACTTAATCAGTAGGGGTTTGTTCCAGGACCAAAACCCTTCATTTACCACAAGTTTGAAACCATGGAATTGGTAATTCCAATCCATTTCTAACATTTCCCGTTTTTCACATTTTTGGTCCAAAACCGAAATTACTAAGTTATAATCACTTCTACTGATTTATTTCATCACTAAGAACATTTGGAACTCATTAAAACTCATTAGAATCCACTGAATCATATAAACTTGTATTCTAGGGTTCTTGAGCAAAGTTCCAAATTTTCACTAATAGCAACATACTTCCATATTCTTGAGTTATGTTCTTAAAACATGACTTATTAGAAAGATTAAGCCATTATAACACATAATTCATGATTGAAATTTCGGTCATCAAGTTCATTTCATTAAGAACACTCAAGAACTTAGGTTAGAGATACAATTACTAACCTTTTGCTTGGAAACTTCAAATCTTCCAAACCTTTCTTCAAATCCTTCTTGATCTTTTTCCAGAAATCGTATGATCAAAACCTTTCCCGTATCTTCCAAATGTTCAGCTCATCAAATGGGAGAATGTTCTATCTTTTATATTTCCAGAATTTGCATTTTAGTCCTCAAAGTCCCTTTTCTTGAACTTTTGCAACACTTGTCAAATTTTATGACAAAAACTTATGTTTATAACATTTTAAGTCCAAAACTCAAAATATTATTACAAATTAAATCCTTTTCTGTCCAAAAGACCAAATTACCCTTCTAAGGTAAAATGACCAATTTACCCTTTTTATTATATTTACATATAAAGAGTATCTTGGTGTTACAATTGACAACCCCGCACCTATGGTTGCTAGCTACAACTACGACCGACGGGTCAAGGGTGACAAATGTCATAACATTCTGACGCCCGAAGAACGTCGCAGCAGGCCTACAAGGTTACAGTATGGTTATATGACGTCTCACATGGGAAAACAATCAACTTATTAAATTGTTTACATGGATAAATATACACTTCAAATAGTTTTATACTATAATACAACTTACGTTATACATTTTTAGTCTTTGGACCTTTTAAGATTACAACACAATTATAAGAAAATATTGGATTTTCTGGGTTACTTTACTACATTTTACAAGAAAATGGATTTTTCATACAAGTTTTATGGAATTAAAACTACATTCTAATGAGTTACAAATATAAGTATGGTTTTACTTATACACACTGGTTTTATGGAAATTAAAACTACATTTTATTAAAATATGAATATAAGTACGATTTACATATATATACGAGTCTTATGGTATTAAAACTACATTCTAACAAGTTACAAATATAAGTATGGTTTTACTTATACATACAAGTTTTATAGAAATTAAAACTACATTTTATCAAGATAAATACAAGTACAGTTTACTTATACATACAAGTTTTATGGAAATTAAAACTACATTTTATCAAGATATAAATACAAGTACAGTTTACTTATACATACGAGTTTTATGGAATTAAAACTACAACTCAATAAGATACAAATAAAATATGATTGTATCTACGTAAAGGTTTTATAGAATTAGATCTACAATTAATCTACGAATAAACATGTATTTCACATGGTTTCATTCAAGAATAATACTATTTTCAAGTATAGAACACTTATACATTTTCGGTCTTTGGGTTTTTAATACTATGACTCATTTATAAGAAAATATTGGATTTTCTGGTTTCAAACACTATCTCTTTACAAGGAAAAAGGACAATGGATTTTCTCATACAAAAATCTTATGAACCCACCAACGTAATGTTGACACTCTTTCAAACTACTTGAATTCTCAGGATATTGACGAATCAGCTAACTACAAGTTTTGACGATGGTTACTTATGGCGTCATACTATGTATTTGATATCATATTGTAATTGTATTTGAAATATACAATCTTTTGAACTCTTGTAACATTTACAATTATGTATATGATGGATGTATTTGCTTTGATCACTATTGTACAAACGTTGTTATGATACTGTTCATGAAGTCATCAACCCTCAGACAATTCTGCCATCGTGGTTTGGGGGTGTGACAGATTGGTATCAGAGCATTGTTTATAGTAAACTAAGTATATCAATCTATTTAAAATATACAACTATAATTACAATGGGACTAAAACTCTATAATACATTCCGTACAAAGTATACTTTTAAAATACAATGATATTTTTATAAAGTATAAGTACAAATACATACATACTAGAACAGTGTCATAACGAGAACAATACAAGAGTAATAAGATGAGTTGAACACTACGAGTAGGCCTAAGTAGTTATGTAATCATACCTAGGATAGATAGAGCCTGATCAACTCTATTGGTCCAAGGTATGACTAACATGTATTTAGGAATAGTCGTAGTAAACAACAAGTCTAAAAACTTACCAATAACCATATACAAAGAAACTCCAAAACAGAATATAAAGTTAAAATACTATAGGAGTATTTTATAATACTATAGAACCATACATCTAGACATTTTAGGTACATGTTATACCTCTACCCTTACACAGTCGACATGACATTTCGATAATACCTGACCAATAACTATTATCAAAAACCTACCATCATTCCATCTTTAATCTCAATGGCACAAGAATACCACCAATAAACATGGAACGATCACCTACGTTATTTATGGTTGGACCGGTGAACAATCAATGTGTTTGACAGACTACAATGATTGAGAGTTTTAGAGAATGAAGAATCTTCTTAAGACTCGCTGCAAATATTTAGAATACAACCACTATAGACATATAGATTACTTAAATTAAATCTTATGTTAATTTTATTAAAAGATAGCCACCATACATGTATTACAGAGTGAACAATGTCTAAGACTTAGATTGAGAGTTAAAGAAAATAGAACTAAGATCTATTGGATCTGGGAAATTCAAATCTTCATTAGAAGGTACTTGACTTGGACCTTCCTGAAGAATAGGAATGACCATACCTTCTATTATAGGATGTGAGCCTTCATCATTTACATGCCCAAGTAAATCAACATCTATAGTAGAACCAGATGGCAAAGATTATTTATGTGCATGGGTCCCTGATGAAGGTTCCACCATCTTCTGAACCTTTCGTTTCCTGTAAACATCTCTAAAGACAGCTTGCCTAAATCTCTTTGTGGTATCAGTCATCTTCGGACTGGAACCTTCGATTATTGCTCTTTTCTCATTTTCTATACCAAGTATTACGTCTGCTTCATTAGGATTATTATTCAATTCCTGTTACATAAATACCTTCATTCATTACAATCTCAATGTATTAAAATTATGAAATATATATATATATATATATATATATATATATATATATATATATATATATATATATAAAATAAAAAAATGCAATTTTTAACCTAAGTATGGTTAATAAGAGTGTCTAGACTCTTAAGTTGTCTTCGAGGCCATTTCGGTATGCTCAACTCCCTGCAACGATTCTTCAACTGGGTTGATCCAACGTTGAGTTCCTTTGCATCTTGCAAAAGGGGCTTGTTAAAGTGCTGAGCTATTGCTTCCTTACTTAATGGCTGTCTAGAACCACTTCCACTGCCAACTACTGTGGTTCTTGGACTCAAAGAATCAAATCCGGTTGTATTATTGTCATTCTGGATCATTTGAGTATGATCCTAATTTGTTAAACCAAAGATAAACTTTGGTGCAATAAGATTAGTATCTTCCGTCGACAATAACTGTTGATTTTCAGCTATAAACCCAGGGTTTTGAAATCCCTCTAGATTTCTTTGAATCATCTGAAGGTGATCCTGATATTGAAAGCCGCCCACAAACCCAGGATTCGTTGAAGCAAACCCAATAATGTCACCATGGATCAACTGCATTTGATCATGATGTTGAATGTTAGTTAAAAACCCCTGATTTGTTAAATCTACTCCACTATGCAGTAGGGGCGCGTTCATGCTTAGATGATCATCGGTAAAATCATCTACGAATGAATCTGTGCATAACATATGTTAGATAATTGAGCAAAACAGACATAAACTTAACAAAATGACTTAACCTGGAAGTAAGTTTTGAGATTGCTCATAAGCAAAGCCCAAAGATGAAGGCCCTGGATCTTCTGAGATAATACTCATCGGAGGAAAAACATCAAAATCATTTTGAAGTTGATCCAGCAGTAATATATCTGGAACACCTATACCTCACATAGTTTAAAACAAAAATCAAATCGCTAGAGAAAGGATTCAGAATATAAAAAGGGTTTAGGATAATATAATTACCAAACTCCAGTGGAAATATCTGATTAATCGATAGGTAGGTATCCTCTTCCCTTAGAAAATTCAGCTCAATGTCTGACAATTTTTCCATAAGAGATTTGTTTTCCATGCCTCGATTTGAAATCTGAGATGTTATAAGCATAAACTGGTAGTAAGAAAGAATGAGTCTGAGACTGAAAAGATGTAGATATGAATGATGATACATACACGTTTATATAGCATCTTACAGCTGCTACTGAAAGGACAATCCGCGTCTTTATTACCAAAAATTCAACCATCTACAGTAGATGCGACCTTTCGACTACCCAAGGTGACATTTTTTCAACATTCACTGCTTAACTTCGATAAGGACAGGAAAACGAAAAGACTTTTAAAAACCTTTCGACTACCTTAAGTGTCATTTTTCAACATTCACTGCTTAACTCTGATAAGGACAGGAAAACGAAAAGACTCTTTATAAAAAAATGTATATATCCTAAAAGCGGAAATAATTCAAAGAACAGTTAATTAAATAATATCATAATCTAATCATAAATAATGAATTAGAACCTACTCACCTGGCGTATGTACAGCTCGTGGTCCACCTGTATCTTGCATATTTTATTCCTCTTATGTGTATCAGTTATAAAATGACATCACATACATACATACATACATACATACATACATACATACATACATACATACATACATACATACATACATACACACATACATACACATACATATATACATATCTACATACATACATACATACATACACACAAACATACATAGATACATACATACACACATACATACAAAATCAAAGCAATTAAAAACTAGGAACGAGAGGACCAAATGAAACAGAAATACCGACATCTATTCCCAAAGCCTTGAAGATCTATTCAAAGTGCTAAATTTCGGGACGAAATTCCTTCTAACGGGTAGATAATGTGACAACTATCAAATTAGGTCAACGAAAGTCAACCGTAACGTACGATAAAATATAAATTTCATAATATCTGCGATATAATATTAAAATATTATAATACTATGTACGCTAATTCAAAACAATTATACGAACAAACGTTATTAAGTTAGATATTTTTAAAAATAAAGTAAAAATTAAAATAGTTTCCGGCATGAATAGTGTCCGTGTGAATAGTGATCCGACATGAATAGTGACCGACGTGAATAGTGAACGGTAAAATTATTTTTTTATATCAAAACGTAGATAAAAACATGACGGATCTGAATATGTATTTATATTTTTACCAAACGTTATATATAAAAAGTTATGATATAAAAACGGTAAAAATATAAAACTGTTCGAAATATCACAAATTTTATATCGAAACGTAGATAAAATTACGACGATTCCAAATATATATTTATATTTTTACCAAACGTTATATGTAAAAAGTTATGATAGAAAAACATTTAATTTAACTTGAAAGCGACGTTTGATTTTATATATATATATATATATATATATATATATATATATATATATATATATATTAAGCTGTTGATTTCACGAGCTGTTGATCCGTGAAGTGTTTGTATATATATATATATATATATATATATATATATATATATATATATATATATATATATATATATATATATATATATATATATATATATATATATATATATATATATATATAAAGCGAGTCCCACTTCATTATTTATCCAAATTTACATATTTTACCATTAAAAATTTTTATATTCATTTTGAACTATACATATTCAAAACGTATTGTTAAGTTTAATGTTATATCGTTTTATAAAACACAAAATATATCGTTACAACGGTATCGTCGATACGAACAACCTGACGACAAAATTTCATATTATGTATATCAGTTTTATATTTAATATTTTCTTTTTCATTAAAATGAAATCGAATTTACATTTAAACACTATATTTTTATTAAACTTACAATTAATACCCTTTCGGTAATTCGTTAAAGATTTTTAGTTAAAAAGTTGATATTATTAAACTACAATTTTCATAGATTATATTTTTATAAACAAAAATCATTTATCTATTATAAAAACTATTAAATCTATTTAAAAAGTATTTTAAGGGTATGTTTTGTCATAATCAAATTCTAAAAGCTAAAATTATCAAATCTATGTATCTTGAGGGCCGCTATACGAAAATAAATTCACTATAAATAGAAGCTTCATTTCTCTTATTTCTTTACACCTCAGATCTCGATCTCTATATCAATAGATAATATTGTTAGAAGATTCTTCGATATATATAGATATATACGAAGAATGAGCGATAGAAGTAGATATTATAGTTATAAATGTCGTGAGTTCGAGCTAGAAGCCGGAGGAGTCAATCGATCTACCAACATTTGGTGATAAGATCTTAGTCGACATTAATGTGAGTTCATACCCCTTCTTTTTACCTTTATTCAAGTTTTTAGGGGAAGAATACAAGTTATACTATAAAAATGACTATTTATATCCATTTGTAACAATAGTAAACAAAATACGAACTTGGCAAGCGTCGTTTTTATAACAATTCAATTATAATTCCAAAAATATAATATCGATTGATCTACTTACGAGAGCGGTGTCGAGGCCGATCAATTGGGCTAGGTTGCTGGATTTCGAAAAGGCTTATACGCTGAAAGGGTCTTGCCTCCCCATTTGATCTTCTACCTGGCCGTTCTTTATTTGATAGTCATGAAGTATTATATTGAAATTAATAAAGAGTAAAACAAAGTTATTACATCACTATTGTGGAAAATATCTTAAAAGATGTTATTTATAATCATATAAATAAGTTATTTCACATATATTCGTAAATATATATTTTTTACAACGGAACAATACAAATAAACTATTATAGGAATAGTTTGTGGATACAAAGGTTACTAAAACGTTTTAAACAAGACAAATAATTATATAAAATATATAATTAGTATACATTACTATTTTACCATGGGAAAATGATAAATGTGAAAACAAAGGCTTTCTTAACAAATATACGTAAACAAGTTGATATACATACATTTTTGTGAGACGGGTCTTCACTAGTGCTTATTCAAGCACGATACAATAAGTCCTGTATTTATAACCAGAGTCTCGGTAAGAGAACGTGATAATTGTGTATAGATCTATCCGGGATTGACTGTAACACCCCTTTTCTCAAACCATATTTAAATACAAATACAGTTTACGTTACAAACATATTTTACAACTCGTGACTATAAAGTAGCCACTTAATTTTTTTTTTATTTTACAAACTTAAACTCAAGGGGGTATTACAGACTCAATACAGATAACCATAATTTAAACTTACAGTATATAAACTGGTTCCAACTGCAACCTCCCCTCCTTTCACCTAAGTACATAGCATTTTAAAAATAGTATACGTGAGACATAAAGCCTTGTGAGTAATATGGGTTTAGACCCAAAAACCTTTCTGTTCAAAACTTGAAATATCACAAGTAAACTTGCTGAAAACTGATTTATGTCATAAATCCCAAAATTTCTTTTCTTCTTTACTTTCAAACTCTAAAAATATTTTCTTTCTCAATACTGCTTTCTTTCTCATTTTCTGATGACCAACTAAAACTCATGAATTAAGTTATTTTAATTCATTCTACTAGCTCCCCTCGTGGGACAGAACAGATCCGCCTGCTAGGTTATGCTCATTTTGTCTCCCCTTTGTGACCTGGAACGGATTCAAGCACAAGGGTATACTAAGCTAGACAACTACTTCGCGACGGGAGGTACCATCCCAGTAGTGTCTTCTGATCCCCCGGTTATGTGGGTGATCCTAGTCCGGACAACTGGCTCTTACTTCTTTCTTTCTTTAACTCTTACTTCATTACATCTCAAATTGGTCAAAATGGGACACAATTTATAAATAACACATACTCATACACTTTATAGCTCTTTACTAAAAATACTTTCAAAATTGATTTTGACATCTTAGTTCATATAAGGAACTTCTTTCAAAATACTTTGCAAACTATACTTCTTAAAAATCTGCTTGAAACACTTAGCCCTTGTATAGAGCTACTTTAAAAACTATTTTCCAAACTTTAGTATTTGCAAACATTTGGAAATCTTATTTTTCTGAAAATATCATTTTGCTATGTACTAGAGAAATCCTCATAAAACTCACCTTGATTCTGCTACGGTTCACTAAGCTTCACGTACGCCTTTTCCTTTCCCGTGCTCAATGGTATTTGAAGCACCTCCTACATATATCACACACACACACATATATATATATATATATATATATATATATATATATATATATATATATATATATTCTTAATTAATAAGTATGTACTATAACTGTTTCTATAGCTTAAGAGTCTCTTATGACACAACTTCAGGTTATAACAAATGTATAACCATTAATAAACTCGTTTTATAATTTTCTCCGAAATACGCGTATTTTGCTACAGTACCCCCGAGGTGTCGTATTTCAGTTCCGACACTTTTCCATGAAGTCTTATGCTATATTAGACTTGTGTTTCAAATTTGGAGTTAATTGGACAAGTCTAGCTCAAATTCCAAAAATCAAGTTTTGACATAAACTTGACAATTTGGGCACTGCCGCTACAGTGGTTTTCCGCAAGGTCGGATTACGAATTTGAAAATTTCCTATATATGTTTTCATACCATTTTAAGGCTATGGCAAAAATTTCAGACCAAACGGACATGCCTAGCTATGGTTTCTAACTTGAAAAATTGGGCAGAACTGAAAAATTTTCTAGCCGTGAGATCGGGTCGCGACCTGCCCTAGGATCGGGTCGCGATCCATAGTATGTTGCCATTTTTGGCGTTTTTTTCCAAACTGTAGCCCCACTTTTCACCCCATTAAGCTCTTAATACTTAACTTAATTGGTTTAGGATCATTTCTAGACCCTAAATACCAACTCATACTTAGTTTTAATCCACAAAAACATCAAATCTTCTTTAAAATCTTAAAAGTTCTTCCGAAAATACAATTTTTCACCAAAAATCGTTTTGTTGGATTTTCAAGCTTGGAACTGATTTCTTGCATTACTTATATCATGTTTGACTTAACAAGACTATAAGAAACATATAAAAATCAGTTTCATCTCTTTTACCCATTTCTAGGGTTCTTGAGATTAAAAACCCATTTTCACAATTGTTGCATCAAAGCTTCATTTTTATCAATTTGACAACCATTACATGTTCATTTCATCATTTCTAACATGTTAGGTTCATCTAAACCATCTGAACTTTCAAACCCGTGAATTAGGGTTCTTGAGCAAAAATCACCATTTCTTGATTTTTACACATTCTATGGTTAGAACATGCTTTTATGGTGATTCTTAAGCAAGATAAACTAGATGATAACTTTGGGACCATGATTTCTGGAAAATCAGAAATCAAAGCTTGATTCCCGTTCATAATTTGGAGTTTAGAGATTGAAAACCTTACCTCACTTGCTTAGAAACTTCAATCTAGAACTTGATCTTTGAACTCTTCCTTGATTTTCCCGTGCTCTTCTCTTCTCTAGCTCCCTCTCGTTCTCTCTAATCTTTCTCTGGATTCTTCTACTGAGTTCTCAAATAATGAGAGAATAACTCTCATATTTTATATATATATATATATATATTTAGTGTTTATAAATATTTTCACTTTAGCCCCCAAGCTTCTCTCTTTTATTCAAAAATAGCCCAAGAGTTCATAACTTGGCAGTTTATGTTTCATTAACTCCCAACTTAACATTTTATTGACAATTTGGTCATTTCCATGTCAAATGACCATTTTGCCCTTTTTTGTCAAATTTCACTATTCAAGCGATAAAATTCCAAATTTCACATAAACTCTTATTTCTTATAATATTATTCCACAAATACATATTACTTTACAATATGGTCTTTTAATTTGACAAAAGACCGTTTTACCCTATTGCAACTTTTTCACGGGTTCTTACATTGACAACCCCGCACCTATGTTTGCTAGCTACAACTACGACCGACGGGTCAAGGGTGACAAATGTCATAACATTTCGACGCCTGAAGAACATCGCAGCAGGCCTACAAGGTTACAGTATGGTTATATGACGTCTCACATGGGAAAACAATCAACTTATTAAATTGTTTACATGGATAAATATACACTTCAAATAGTTTTATACTATAATACAACTTACGTTATACATTTTTAGTCTTTGGACCTTTTAAGATTACAACACAATTATAAGAAAATATTGGATTTTCTGGGTTACTTTACTACATTTTACAAGAAAATGGATTTTTCATACAAGTTTTATGGAATTAAAACTACATTCTAATGAGTTACAAATATAAGTATGGTTTTACTTATACACACTGGTTTTATGGAAATTAAAACTACATTTTATTAAAATATGAATATAAGTACGATTTACATATATATACGAGTCTTATGGTATTAAAACTACATTCTAACAAGTTACAAATATAAGTATGGTTTTACTTATACATACAAGTTTTATAGAAATTAAAACTACATTTTATCAAGATAAATACAAGTACAGTTTACTTATACATACAAGTTTTATGGAAATTAAAACTACATTTTATCAAGATATAAATACAAGTACATTTTACTTATACATACGAGTTTTATGGAATTAAAACTACAACTCAATAAGATACAAATAAAATATGATTGTATCTACGTAAAGGTTTTATAGAATTAGATCTACAATTAATCTACGAATAAACATGTATTTCACATGGTTTCATTCAAGAATAATACTATTTTCAAGTATAGAACACTTATACATTTTCGGTCTTTGGGTTTTTAATACTATGACTCATTTATAAGAAAATATTGGATTTTCTGGTTTCAAACACTATCTCTTTACAAGGAAAAAGGACAATGGATTTTCTCATACAAAAATCTTATGAACCCACCAACGTAATGTTGACACTCTTTCAAACTACTTGTATTCTCAGGATATTGACGAATCAGGTAACTACAAGTTTTGACGATGGTTACTTATGGCGTCATACTATGTATTTGATATCATATTGTAATTGTATTTGAAATATACAATCTTTTGAACTCTTGTAACATTTACAATTATGTATATGATGGATGTGTTTGCTTTGATCACTATTGTACAAACGTTGTTATGATACTGTTCATGAAGTCATCAACCCTCAGACAATTCAGCCATCGTGATTTGGGGGTGTGACAGGCTATAAGTTCCACTTCCATTAGTTCTTGCTTTGGTTTATTTCGACTTTCTTTCTCCACTTCATCTTTCTTTCTAATCTTGAGTTCCTCTCCTTTGGGCATCTGTGGCCCTTCATACTCTTTCCTATTCCTCAAGATGATAGCACACATGACGTGCTTTGGATTTGTCTCCATTTGGGCTGGTAGTTATCATTTGGGTTGGCAAGTTGGGCTACTTGCTGCTCTAAGTTATTTATGCTTGCCTTTGTTTCTTGTTAAAAGGTTTTTGTTTCATTTTGAAAAAATTGAGTGGTCATGGCCAAACTCTTAACTATATCTTCTAACGACATCCCAGAGCCATTTCATTGTTGAGGTTTTTGGCGTGGCTGGTACTGTTGGTTTTGAGGAGGTGGTCTTGTATGGTATTCTTGTAGAGGCCATTGGTGATAAATTGCAGGCGGATTTTGATTCCAATTTTGATGATATGTCCCTGCAACTTGTGCATCTCCATAATCTTCTTGTAATAAAGGGCACATAATAGTAGGGTGACTAACTTGCAAGCAAACCCCACAAGGTCGGACCGGTGGTTGTGCGTTTCTTTCTTTCGTAAGAAGTAAAACTGCTTTCGTCAGTTCGTATATTTGTTTTTCAATTTGAGGAGTATTTACTTCTTTTTCCCGTCGTGGCACATCCATGTACCATTCTTCTTCTTGGACGGTATGCTTAGAGTCTTCTGCCATGGTATTTATCAATTCTTGAATTTGAGTTGGAGTCTTATTGGTGATAGAGCCTCCACTCGAAGCATTAAGTAACCTACGGTCCCAAGATGATAATCCTTCACAGAATTACCGAAGGAGTTGGTGATCTGTGATGCCATGTTTGGGACATCGAGCACACAATCGCTTGAATCGTTCCCAATAACTATGCAACGCTTCCCTTTTGTGTTGATTGATACCAATAATCTCCCTGTGTAACGGAGAAGCTTTCATTTCGGGGAAGTACTTATCGAGAAACATTCTTGCCAGCTCATTCCACGTGGTGACGGATCCAGGTGGAAGGTAGTAGAGCCAGTCTCTTGCGGAATCTTGGACGGCAACGGAGAATGCCCGAAGCTTAATTTGGTATTCAGTGACATCATGCGGTTTCATCCCAGTGCAAACCACATGGAATTCCTTCAGAAATTTGTGAGGGTCTTTGTTCTCGACCACTCTGAAGGTTGGTAGAAGATGGATTAGACCAGACCTGAGCTCGAAATTTTTCATGGCACAGTAAGTGATGCATAATCGTTCCCAATAACTATGCAACGCTTCCCTTTTGTGTTGATTGATACCAATAATCTCCCTGCGTAACGGAGAAGCTTTCATTTCGGGGAAGTACTTATCGAGAAACATTCTTGCCAGCTCATTCCATGTGGTGACGGATCCAGGTGGAAGGTAGTAGTGCCAGTCTCTTGCGGAATCTTGGACGGCAAAGGAGAATGCCCGAAGCTTAATTTGGTATTCAGTGACATCATGCGGTTTCATCCTAGTGCAAACCACATGGAATTCCTTCAGAAATTTGTGAGGGTCTTCGTTCTCGACCAATCTGAAGGTTGGTAGAAGATGGATTAGACCAGACCTGAGCTCGAAATTTTTCATGGCATAGTAAGTGATGCATAATCGTTCCCAATAACTATGCAACGCTTCCCTTTTGTGTTGATTGATACCAATAATCTCCCTGCATAACAGAGAAGCTTTCACTTCGGGGAAGTACTTATCGAGAAACATTCTTGCCAGCTCATTCCACTTGGTGACGGATCCAGGTGGAAGGTAGTAGAGCCAGTCTCTTCCAGAATCTTGGACGGCAAAGGAGAATGCCCGAAACTTAATTTGGTATTCAGTGACATCATGCGGTTTCATCCCAGTGCAAACCACATGGAATTCCTTCAGAAATTTGTGAGGGTCTTCGTTCTCGACCACTCTAAAGGTTGGTAGAAGATGGATTAGACCAGACCTGAGCTCGAAATTTTTCATGGCACAGTAAGTGATGCATAATGGTTGTTGGGTAACATATTGTGTTGCCTACTGGTGAAGAGTTTGTTCAGGTACTACCATGATGATAGGTGGGTTGATGGGTATTGGAGATGTTGGTGAGGTTGTTTCTGTGTAGGCTTCGTTTGTTATGACTTCTTCTGATTGGGTGGTTGTGATGGAAGGAGATGCAGAAGGTTAGGAAGTAGCTTGTTTCTGTCGAAGTGTTGTTTGCTTCCTTAGCCTCCTAGCTGTCTTTTCTATCTCTTTCTCAAGCACAACTGGTGTACCTGTACGAAGAGATCTTGGCATAAACGTTAGTATTGTCGTCTCCCCGGCAACGACGCCAATTTGTTAAGGGTGTCAATCCCTAACAAATATGATCGTAAATAAATCCGACCAATCACTGCTGTTCTGCACTGGATTAGAGTACAGGGCAAGCATGGTCGAACCACAAGGACACTGGAAATAAAATTTATGCCTCTTTAGTACAGAATACTAAGGTTGATGTAATGGGGGGTTTTTAAAGTAAAAATAGCAATAGAAAAGTAAGACATGCAAATAGTAGATTTTTGGGAAAAACAATAAATAAAAGGCCTAGTCCTGAGTCTTCGATGTTCATTGAAATAGAATGAATCGACTGATGTGCTTTAGAATACAATTCTAAGTTGGCTTTTGAAAATCATAAAATGCAATCTTTATGATAATAACTTGCTAAAATATTTAGATAAAGGTCCGCTTATTATCTAAACCTAGTTTCGTTTTACCGGACCTAAGGTCTGCTTATAGAACGAATGCAGAAACTGCATGAGGTTTGCAAGTACCATCAATGTCCAATTCTTCTTGTCCGCTGGGAAGTGTGTGGACATATGACCAAATTCTAAACAAGGAATCGGGTGCTTGTTTTTGTTACCAAACATCGACTGTGCAAAACTATTAGGTGCTTCGCACAGTCAAATAATAGTGGTTGAAATAGATCTATTTAGGGTGATTAGTCTTAAACAAATCCAATTCGAGGCTAAAATTGAAATAAGAAATTGATTATTAGAATTATTCAAAAGCAATCATCGAGCCAAATGTTTCAAACTACACAATGAACATGTCCGAACTCGGAACTAGATTACGGTTCTAGTCAGACATGGCTAGAATGTAATCGACAAATACAGAAATTTAAATAAAAATGTTGCTTACAACCAAATATATGTTAGCCGAATATTGAAAGACGTGATCCGGCCTTCTTAAGCCTCAGAAAGTAGCCTCGGAAGCTCTCCAGGTCGTGGGAATTGAATAGGGTTTCTCTACTCCTTTCTAGCTGAAATGAACCACAATTTATAGGCCTCAGGGACATTAGCGGCGCTAACGTAAGAGTTAGCGTCGCTAACTTTGAATTTCCGGAGAATTTGGTCTTAGTCAGCCCTGAAATCGCGACAATTCAGGTTTTTTCGAAACGCCGCTAATGTTCAAAGACTTTGGCCTCTTGTCATTTCTGCCCTATTTTTCGTGATTTCAGCAGTTAGCGTCACTAATATTAAGATTAGAGTCGGTAACAAGATAAAGTCGCTAACTTTAAAAGTTAGAGTCGCTAATCTGTAAATTCCAGCATTATCATTTTTGGCCTAATTTCTCCAACTTTTGCTAGTTTTTGCCCAAATATCCAAAAATCATGTAAAAAGTCATTTTCCAAGTGTAGTGAGTATTTTAGCCATTTTTAACTTAATTTTATCATAAAAACACTATGATAACGCCCGAAATATGTGCAAAATTAACGCGTTATCATATATATATATATATATATATATATATATATATATATATATATATATATATATATGATGAAATATATACACGGTATGATATTGTGTGTAAACAGTGCTCGTTATTCCACATGTGTACAAAGATCACTGTGTAATAAGTACCTTATATACCACGTGGAGTAAATCATCTAGACACATGATAAGTGTCTTGTGATTATGTGTTAGTATGTAGAGAGTTTTATGGCTAGAGCTATCCCATAATGGGATCCTTGTGAGAGAGATGCCAGGAACATCTCTGAGATCATATGGTGATTAATATATACTATATTTTGTGTAATATGTATTGATTAAATCATTATGAATTGAAGTGATTTCATATATTGGCTTTAGTAGCCGAGGATTTGGGGTTAATTATTCGACCCATATTGTAGGAACCTTTGTGGTTCATATACGGCCTTGATGGCTAGGAGGTTAGGTTTAATTACCCGATATATTGTGGGAACCTTTGTGGTTCATATAAGGCCTTTGTGGCTAGGAGATTGGATTTGATATCCAAATTATACGACCTTTGTGGCTAGGAGATTGGACTCAAGTATCCAAATTATAAATATCAGCCTCTGTGGCTAGAATATTGGACTCAAGTGTCCAAATTATAAAATCGGCCTTTGTGGCTAGGAGATTGGACTCAAGTGTCCAAATTATATATATCAGCCTTCGTGGCTAGGAGGTTGGGCTTAAGGGTGGGGGTGGGGGGGGGGGGGGGGAGTAAACCATTCCCATCCCACACATCCCACTTGCCACATCAACTTTTTCTCTCTCCTCTCACTTCCATCTTTTCCGATCCCACTCCATCCCACACCTATGGAAGCAGTTTCCACTGAACCCACCGAACCCGCGATGCCATATCCTATTTTTTATTATAAAATTAATTAATTAATTACACAAATTAATTTAACATTAAATTTAATATACAAAATAATATTAAAATGCAATAAAAGATTAAAAAAGCCAAATAACATTAAATTTAAAAGCACGCGGTTACAAGATTAAAAAAAACCTAAATTCGAAAAAAAACAACCTAAATACGAAAATAAAATGGTTAAGGTGTCAATTTTTTAATGGGTAAGGAAGTGGTATTTATAGGGAAAAGAGGAGGGTAATTTTTAAAAGATTAAATTTTTTTATATAATATGTGGGTTCAGTGGCATGGGAAACCCACAACCCAAACCGATTGAGCCATGCCACATGAAACCGATCATCACGGTGTAGTCTTCAAATTGGTACCACCGCAGTACTGGCGGTACCGTCGGTACCGAAGCCATCAAACAGCTGAACCCGCGTGAACCCCTGCTTACTCTGTCCACCCTAAGTGCCCAACATATTTGGTTAGAGCTTTTGTGCTTATACTACAATAGGGGTAGTGTTGAGTGTTAGTGACTCGAAAGCATGGAGGTTGAGGAGGAGATATATATAAAGTACTTGTGGCTTATGATCAGATAGGTCGTAGAGTGGAGGAATCCGTGTTGGAAGTCAGTGTGACAGGGTACCATGTAGAGGTACCGAGTTGTCATTTAGGTGTATGATTGTGTTACTTGTAATAGACCATGCTTGTTCAATTAGTAGTTTAGGTGTCGGGAGATACCTATGTGACTACATAAGGAGTATTTTTTAGTTATTGAGAATGAATTATAGCTAGTTGGATATGCTTATATTAACCGGTTCTTATAAGTTGTTGCAGGAAATGACTGCACCCATGAGTTGGGTGTTGTGTGTAGGTTAGTAGTTGTAGTGCCCGGCTCGGATCGTGGGACGATTCTCGATGATAACTTCTTGTAGTATCCAAAGCACATGAGTATCCAATTGTATTATTTAAGTTGTAAACGCGAAATTTTTTGGATATACTTTGTGCTGAAAACTGGGTGTTACACAAATCAACTCTAATTCACTACTAAGCCTCCAGAATTGCCAAAAACACACTTCAAACTCATATTTAAGTTCAAAAATAGGGGAATATAGGGAATACTTGGCTTAAGCTCATGAATTTGGTTACTTGTTACTTTTAGTCCCTCTAGAACATATTTTCCCCATTTACCACTAGTTGATCTAAAAAATTCACTAAATATTATAAATACCTTTTTTAGCCCTAGAAAAAGATTTTATAACCAAATTAGTCCCTCAAGGTGCTACTTAAGTAAATTCATGGTCACCTTAAGTTTCTCGAATTTGGCAAGTTTAGTCCTCGAACTTAAATTAGATTATTTGATCCCAAAATAACATCGTTCAATATTTATAACCTAGGAATTCCAAATTAAGTATTTAAATATAATTCTTTAACTACTCAATCCCAAAACCTAGTTCATCAAGTTTAATCCAAATCATGCCAAGGTTTCCAAAGTAGGCAAAAATAGTCTATCATCACTAAAATCTTAACTTAACCTTAAAAAAATAGTATAATAACCTTACGAGTTGTAAATGCACTTTATTTTATTCATTCAAATTATTTTTATCTATATTTAATTTAATTTTTCAAAATTATTTCACATTAAAGGTTAAAAATATAACAGAATTACAAGTGTTACATATATCCTTTGACCTGAGATATATGTTGTCTTTAGAATGAGCGCATCATTATTTTTTGATGTAGTCAAACACTGTTTAGAAAAAGGCAGTTATAAATCTATTATCAGGAATTGTGTGAATCACATGATGAACACATATAGCCCAGAGTTGATTTGTTATTCTACTAGGTCAGAGTGTCATATCGCTAGCCCCTTCAATCAATCAAATAGATATGAGTGTACATCCATACTCAAAAAACTTTGACAAGTTGTTATATTAAGTCTAATATTCTTAAGCACTAGCTTAAGAAACCTATTATTGAATTGTTACAAGAAAGATTAGATATATGCATCAAGTTCAACCGACAACAAAACAAAGGCACATAAGTAGAAGTCTGTTGGATTTATGTGCAAAAGTTTGGGGTGGTGATGTGTTGGTAAACACTTACCACTTTCTACATTATTGGAAACTTTTTTCCTTTATGTATGTGGAAGTTTGTTGGTTTTATGTGTAATAAATAAATCTTTAGAGTATATTGCTAATGGTAGATAAACTAATGGGGTCACACAGAAAGAACAATAAGTTATCAATTAAACTATATATATATATATATATATATATATATATATATGTAAAATATTTGTATGTGTGTGTATATGTATGTATGTGTGATATAAGAAGTATTATTAATCAATTAGATAAAATAAAATACATAAACAATATACTCATCATAAACAAAAAAGGTTCATTTATTATTATATAAAATAGTTTAAATAATAACATGACTTAATTAATTAATACATGTGATTAGTTAATATGGTCTTAATGGTTTAATCAGATAAAAGACTTAAGGGAATTAAAAGCCTAAGGGATGGAAGCCAACTAAAAGAATATATTAGAGAGATTAGAGTTTACAAAAATTCTAATAGTCCCCATGCCTACTTTATTGACTGAAGACTTAAAGCTAAACCTTTTCCCTCACTTATTCGCAGACTTGCTCAAGGATAAAGAAGAAGGTGTTGCATGGTTGTTGATTGTAGGAACTAACATTATGGTTGTGTCTTAAAAAAGTTTCTCATATAAATACTCGTGGAAGAATGCTAGATTGATAAATATTTCTACATCAACATCTAGATGTTGATCATCAACGATATATCTAAAACAATATATCGCTGTGTTGGTTGACTTAATTTTACTCAATTGGATCCATGTTTGTGGGAAATCAATTTATAAAATTTTTATTAAGTTTTGATGCGTTCTTGTTGTTTGAATTTGTTTTATACACCATCAATTCCCAACAAGAGTTTGTATCAAGTTACATGTGGTCTATGGTCGATAGAAATGGGGAATTGAGGTAACCTTACCCATCATCTAAAGACATTTTGGCTAAATTATAGAACAATCATAGGTCTGTGTGATGAGAAAGTCCCATTCAATCTGAAAGGAAACTTTTACATGGTAGTGGTTAGGCAAATTATGATTTATGGATTTGAATGCTAACCGAATAAGAAGGAGCATAAAACAAAATGGAAGTTATAGAAATAGCGATGTTCCAATGGACACGCATTAGAACATTGATGCATTAGAAACTAAATGTGCCAACTAGTTATATGATGGGATCTGCGTTAGTCATCCTAGGTTTATGAGAAAGAACATTATGATGGTATAGGCATGTCCATTGCAGGAAACCAACAACTATAACTAGTTGGGTAGAATGGATGTAGTTGATGGTGTAAAGAGGAGAGGAAATCTAATAAGGAAGTATGGAGATAGTATGAGGTAGATATAAAGGAATTGGCTCCTCCTAAATACATGATCTCTAAGAGGTTGTAGAGACTTAAAATCGATATGATAGAGTCCTAATTTCTTCCTAATAAAATGGTGCTCTCATACAATATTCACCTACTTACTTTCCCTATTTCTTCCATATATGAATTTACTTTCCCTGTTTTCTACTTTACCCCATCTCCCTATCCCCATCCTCCTTTATACCATTATAGGATCCCGTTTCGTATTAGTAAACTCATATAGGGAAGCTTTATACCCTTATGAATGCCTATATCTAACATCCCTCCTACCATTCCTATGAGATGGTTTTTTTTTTTTTTTTTGTAGTTTAAAGGTTGAAAAAGAATTCTACATAGAAGTGGTGTTTATAATTAAAGGTTTTGACTTTTCGGGTTTTACTACATGGTTTTGGACAAAAGATACGAGGAAGATGAAAACGATGAGGACAAACGGATATTTAAATGGCTTTAGCCTTTAACATTATAATCAAGGTTAAGTGGACATATAAAGTTAAGGGATATAATGTAAAAAGCTAAGAAAATAACTTATATAAACTACTAAATTTTCGACAAAATTAAGTAACTCAACTGATTGAGAACATGAAATCTACTTCAATAAACAAAAAAGACCATAGATATGGCTAAACCCTCTGGATCTAACTTTTTTATATAAAACATCCGAATTGATCTTTAGAAGGTAAAAGAAAAAAAATAGAAACACCATACGACCAACCTTCTTGAAAGAATTAGGCATCTTCCCTCATTTTGTCTAACACTAATAATTAGTATCAATGGTTTATACCTAAAAGCCCACACTTCCTGCTCACTCGTGTCAGAAGATCCATGTGTACCACTACAACACAGAACAACCGCCCATATTAACTTCACTCATTTTTATTGGCACGAAGGCCTATTTGTTACGTGGAAAAGAACTTGACTATGCCTATATGGATGACATTTGTATCTTTTACATAAACAATAAATCAAGAGGGGTTCCACATCCCACCTTTACAAATTTTTTTGTCTCATTCACATTAGTTAGAGACCTAGTCCTAGTCCTTGTCCCACCTTCCATATTGGGTCGGTACAAAAAACTGTAGTTTTTGTCCCATTGATATAAATCTCAATTCCAGCTTCCAAATTTTTAGGTGGTACAAAAACTTACAATTTTTTGTCTCAATGATATCACTTTCGATGGCAGTCCAACATTGTACAAATCAAGCTATTTTATCATCTCAGGTTCTATGTAACAAAAAAGGGGCTGATGGTTTCTAAGTGTTAGAGAATGGCTGAATTTTAAGGGCTATAGGGAAGTCACCAAGATTTGATGTTTGACATAACTCCACAAGCTTTTTTTGGAAATATAAGTATTGTTTAATTTAACAAAGAAAGCACCAAGTTGCTTTGAGTTGGTACGTCTCCTGCTTCTTAGCTAGAACTTCACATGGACCTTAATTATCTTAGGTAGAACTACACATGAACCTTACTAGGCTTCTGATGTTTCATGAATAACCTGGTCAATGTTCCAATAGCCGCCTTTGTTTGGCCGCTACACAAAATGTCAAAATGTTTCAGTTAGTCAATGCTTCAAACCTAATTATAACATCGTGCTTCCATTTTTTCTTATTATCACATTGTGTTTAAAAAATCTATCCAATTATATTATTGTACTTTCAATTTTTTTTCTTAGCAGGACATTGTATTTCGAAAAATCGATTCATCTATGGCGGCAAAATATTCTTCGTGTTTGGATGAATTAGAGATTTCAAAGTACAATGGTGTAATAAGAAGAATAAAAGTGGGATGTCATAATAAACAAATAAAATTTAAGTATGTTCCTATTACTTACATTTAACGCTTTTCTTATGGGCAAAATGCTAGAAACTACAACGTTTTTTAATTATTTGTTTATCATAGCATCTTCATTTCTTATAATAAAGGATTCAAATTTTAGTTATTTCTTATCAACACATTATTTGTTTATCATAGCATCTTTGGTTTTTTATATTAAAGGATTTAACTTTTAGTTATTTCTTATCAACACATTCTACTTAGAAAAATCTACCAGTTATAGAAGTATACATTCAAGTTTTTTTTTGTTATGCGGACATTGTACTTTGGAAGATCTACTCAGTTATAGCAATAAAAGTTGCCTTACAATGGAGGACATTACTATATAGGTAGATTCTGCAAAATACAATGTTGTAGTATAATGAAATGGAAGTAGGAGTCTACAATAAACAAATAAAGTGTGCGTTGCTATTCTTGCACACAAACTTTCTCTTATGGCTTAAATGCAAGGAATACTGAAATAGTCGCGTACTTTGAAAATTTTACTCGATCATAGCAGTGTAAAATGTAGTGTTTATTTCGATGACATTGCTATAATTTGGTAGAATTTTCTAAGTATAATGTTGTAGTAGGAAGTAACAAAAGTAGGATGCTATAATAAAAAGATAAATAAGAGTATATTGCTATTTCTTTCATTTAATAAAGTATTATACCTTACAAAAAATATCTAATTATAGCATTATACTTTCAATTCTTTTTCTTTTCAAGTCATTGTACTTTGAAATTTGTATACAATCATAGTAGTGAAATTTGTAGCCCATTTTGATGGCATTTCTATAATATGGTAGAGTTTTTCAAATATAATGCTGAAACATGAAGAAATAAATAGTAAAATGCTATAATAAACAAATAAATGGAAGTACATTATTATTCTTGCATTTAGCCATTTTTTATTATCGATTGAGTTGATGGGAAAAAATTTATCCCACAAAGAATAAGAAAAACGCATGGGGAACATGAGACAGCCGTGTGGTGGGAACCGTTGGAGATGTGATAGAGCCAAGGGAACATGTGGTCCACTTTGCTAATTGGAATTGACATTCACGTGACAGCAGTATGCATTTACAATTTAACAAATTAAGAATAAAACAAAGAATCAATTACAACTTCCATGTTGGTGATTTAAGTGTCACCACGTCATTTTAGTAGAATGGAATTTACAAGATTACCAATAGAGATGAAGTCTTGATTTTAGACGAGTTGGGAGGTGCAGAGTGCAGGCTTGTATTAAACGAGTTTGATCTCGGTGTGACTAAAATGGTAGGGGTCAAGGGGGCCGTGCCCCCTTGTAGACTTTCGGGGTAGCGCCCCATGTGGGATGGAAATTAGCGAGTTTTCTTATGGGAAACACTGATTTTTGTTTATAAAAATTAAGATTTATTAAAAACTTTATAGAAAATATGCCAATTAAAAACTTTATAGAAACTATGTTTGGTGATCAATATGAGAATTCACATACATATATCACTAGTTCCTGATTTCTGTTTAGTACCTTAATCAGAAATTTTTCTTTAGATATTATCCACATAGTCTGAATTTCGTGATACCCAGGTATAGGGTCGAAATATCAGATTTAAAAAGTGTTGTACATGATCTTTTACGAAATCCAGAAAATATATCGATTCTAGAAACACACCCAATATCCAACAACCGGATCTGATATTTTCTGTTTCTGAAATCATAAGTGAACTTGCAAAAAAAATAACCTCCACATTCAGCAAGCTGGAGAAGTTCCAAGGAAACGACTTCCGTCGTTGGCAAAAGAAGATGCATTTTCTTCTGACCATTCTAAAGGTTGTGTACATACTAAGTACACTGATGCCAGAAGTTATGGAAGAAGAAACTCTGGAACAAATGAGGAGAAGAAGCAAGTGGGAAAACGGTGACTACATTTGCAGAGGCCACATCTTAAATGGCATGCCTGATCCTCTCTTTGATATATACCAAAACATGGAAAATGCAAAGGATTTATGGTATTCCCTTGAGTCTAAGTATATTGCTAACGATGCTTCTAGCAAGAAATTTTTTGTTAGCAGTTTTAACAATTATAAAATGGTAGACTCAAGGCCTGTAATGGAACAATATAATGAACTACTTTACATTCTTGGTCAATTCAGTCTACACAAAATGAACATGGATGAATGTATTGATGTGTCGAGTGTAATTGACAAGTTACCACCATCATGAAAAGACTTTAAACATACACTAAAACATCAAAAAGAAGAGTTTTCTTTAGTACAACTCGGGAGTCACATAAAGATAAAGGAATCACTCTGTGTTCAAGAAAGTGGCAATAATAAAGGGAAACCTGATGTTGGAAAACCATCTGTCCACATGGTATAAACAAATAAAAACAATCATAACCGCAAAGGAAAAGCCATCAAATGCAAGTATGATGGTCGTGACAAACGACACAAGAACCCCAAGGATCTGGTTTGTTGGAGATGTCATAAGACTGGTCAAGTTAAATGTGGTTGTCGGGTAAATCAAAATAACAATTGTGCTAGAAGTAGTGGTGTTGGAAACAGTGGCGGTGGAAATAGTGGGCCTGATAACGCCTAGTAATATCAAGTATTATAGTCGTTATTTGGCTATGTTTTGAATAAAATATACTTCTAAAAATACGATATTACTTACGTTTTGTGTAAAGGGTGCTTTGTGCAATTTATAGGAAATACAGGGTAAAAAGTGCAAGTTTTGTCAAAGTTTTGAAAGAAGGCTACTTTAGGTCGAAGTAATCCGCATGCCGCATGCCCGGAGAAGCTACGCGACGCTGTGAGCTATGGTACCGGATGAGGGTTTGAATTCAAAGTGCGAAGAATAGGGGGATCAGGACAATCCGCGCCGTGGATAAGACCTTGACGCGACGCGCGAAGGCAAAATCAGCAAGTATAAATAGAGGATCCCATTTCGTGATTCGGGAGTGAAGATTCGACCTTTGAGTGGAACTCAGGCATCTTTGACTTCGATTTCGTAGCATAGTTATTTACAATTGGTAGTTTGATAGTTTTCGTTATTGTTTCATTATTTTTGGTTTTTGTTCTTTCGTGTGATCAAGGATTCTGATTTGTAGAATACCATTGACCACGAGGATATGGATGTTATGCCTGATTTCAGAAGCATTCGGCACTGATTCGGTTTTAGTTTTAATGCAACTTCAATTTAAAGTGATTTTCGTGTTTGATTCTAGTTTCGGTTCGATAATTGTTCTCGTTGGAATTGATTGCTTGAATTATTTGGTTTATGATTTCTGAGTTGGATCTTGGAATCAGATTGGTTTGTCATGTTTGAATGTTATTTGGAATCAAGTTTAGAATAATAATTCGTGTTTCGCATTTTCGTGTTTTTCGATTCTTTAATGTGTACGGACAAAAACGGTCTATAGAGTGACACTATAGATTGGTCGATTTTTTGACATATATTATCGTCCACTGGCTCCACGGTTCGACCCCTAATTACTACTAGCTAGTGGACTGGTAAGGTTAAATCATGTATTTTGACAGCATCAACGACCGCAACGTGTCAAATTTTGGCGTCGTTGCTGGGGAGTTGTGCGCTTGATATACTGTGTCAGTTGGTTATTTTTTGTGATAGATTTTGATATTTGGTTGTTTTTGGTTGGTCGTTTGCACCTTGTGCATGCGTACGCGTTGAGGTGAACAAACGTCACCTCTTTTGTTTGATTCGGGAATCGAAAGAACCGCGTGACAGAATCACGTTCATAAACGGTTGTTTAATATGAGTTCGAGTGATGTTTTAGTCGAGGATGTTACCCATGAGCTACACAGCAAGGTGACAAGGGGACAACCGTTAGTGCCCCCAGTTCCGGTAAAAACCAATGGAGCTTTCACGAGTGCCAGTGGTGGTGCAGTTTCAGCCCCTGCATCTCTTCCACCATGCATTCAACATGTAGTTCCACAAGTTAGTTAACCCATTCCTAACCCTTGTGTAAACCTTGGAGCAACTGTGTCGACGTGGGGAGTACCTAACCGTGATGGTGCTCCACACCAACGCCAGCCATTGCAGATTCCACAACCACAACAACCACCACAACCCCAAAAACCTGAGCAACCTATAGTACAACCACACATGCAGCAGTACTAGGATCAATTTGGAGGCCAGGGATATGAGGATGAAGATGAGGGTTGGATGCCAAACAACCCCAACAACAACAATAATCAGTGGAATCAAGGTCGAGGACCTCCACGACAGTAGCAGTACAACAACCAGTGGCAGTGACAACGATATTATAACAATGATTTATATAACGATGGTAATCTTGTTCCTCCACTTTATTTTGCACAAGCGATTGGGCAGTCGGTTGCATCACACTTCCAACCACTGGAGTATGATGATGCGTTGCCTATATACTTTTCTGAAAATGCAGATTGTCAGGTAGAGATTAGGCAGTAATTATTAGGAGTGTATCCTGAATTTAGGGGTTATAAGCAGGATGATCCTTATAACCATCTGTACGAGTTCTTAGCGATAGCCAATGTGAATATACTTAGGAATTCTAATAGATACTTATTTAGGCTTAGGTTATTCCCTTTCACACTCAAAGACTAGGCTAAATACCGGTTCACGTCTCTGCCAGCCAACAGCATTACAATTTGGGAGCAGCTAAAGACAAAGTTTTTGCAAGAGTTTTATCCGGCAAGCAAGAAATCCGAGATAAGAAGGATCATTCAAGATTTTTGGCAAAAGCCCGGGGAAGCATTCCATGATGCTTTCGAAGGATTAAAGGAGTTGTTGCGTTCGTGTCCACATCATGAGTTTCAACGATGGCAACTGGTTAAATTTTTCTATGATGGTGTTGACACTACAAGTCAAGCCATGATCAACGCATCATCAGGAGGTACAATTATGATGCAAGACTCTGAAGCAGCAAGGAAATTCCTCGACCAACTGAGTAATGGATCTAAGACAAGTGAACCTTCAACGGATAGAATAAGGCCTGTAACAAGTATAACAAGTATGGATGTGGAAAACAAATGGAAAAGGGCGATTCAGGCTGAGATAGGAGTCATTACAAAGAAGTTCAATCAACTGCTCTGAGCATTACAAAAGGAAAAAAAGGAGCATATGTGTTGCATGGTCAGACCATTTGCAACAACTGTGGTGAAGTTGGTCATGATTGCGATGAATGCAAAATAACACAGGAAGAGGTGAGTCAGATACATGGATACAAACAATTTCGAAACATGCCATGCCCGTTCAAAGGAAACTATCTAGGAGATGCTAGAAAACAGCAAGGAGGTCAACAACACTTAAAAATCAATGCCAAAGTTAGAGAACAAAAAATTTAGTGTAACACCCGGCTTTTAAAACAAAAACACCCCTGAAAAATTTTCATTTAAAACGTAGGTTTCAATACATAAAAGCATAACAAAAGGGGTATTATTTATTATAAACGGGTACAAGTGTATCAAGGAGTATATAAATATCATAACTTCCTTCTAAGTCGGGCTACTACTGACAGCATCTATAAGTCCCACTATGATTAACGTATAAATACTTAACAAAAGTATCATGGTGTTACAAATTCTCCCCTCCTTCAAAAGATTCCGTCCTCGGAATCATACAACATGTGAGGGTATATCTCTCTCATTTCAATTCTGGTCTTCCATATCACATGGAAACCTCTATGGTATTGCCAAGGCACTTTAACCATACTAATCTTCTTGTTTCACATCTGTCTCAATTTCCATTTAACACTTCTCCGGTTGTCCCGGGTATCTTCACTCCTTATCTACCTCCATTCCAAAATTAGGTATTCTCCGAAATTCATTAATTCATGTTTTCCGCAATTATGACACATGGAAAACATTATAAATGTATTGAAGTTCATCAAGATACCTCAAACAAAACACCACAATTCTTACTCTTTGGGATATACTGAAAGGTCCAATAAAACGAGGACTCAACTTTTCTTTCTTCCCAAAACAATTTTATTCTTTCTAAAGAGATACTTTGACTACTACTATCTCCCTCACTTAGAATTTCAACGGTTTTTACTTAGTGATCCACATACCACTTTTGCTAGTTCTTGCCATTTCCGAATTTTCTCGTATTCATCTAGTCTTTCCTTCAGTATATACTAAAATCTCGGGTCTAGCCCACGGCTTATCTCCAACTTCTGTCTAGCAAATCGAAGTATAACACGGTACTCTATACAACACTTCATACGAGCCATCATAAAGCTCGTACAAAAACTGTTATTATCTACAATTTCTACCAAAGATAGATGATCTTCTCATCTTCCGCCAAGATTTATTATGCAAGTTCAATGCATATCTTCTAAAGTCTGCGTCATTATCTCACCTCGCCCATCAATATACGGTACTTAATTAGTACTTTCGAACTAATTATTCTTGGAAACTATGCCAACACCAAGGAATAATCCTACTATCTCGATCCGATACTATCAACACCGGTACCTCACGTCGGCAATTTATTCCGTCTATGCAATTTTTTCTACTTTTCGATCTTGATCTTCTCACTAGTCGGTATGAATTTACACTAGTTTCATCAACCGGTCTACTATTACCCATGTGGTATCATACCCACACAGTATTCGAGGAGACTTTATTACAAAATCTATAATAATGTTGTCCCATTTCTTCTCTGGGACCAACAATGGCTGAATTTCTCCCGTATGCTTCTAATGGTTTGACTTTACTTGCGCACAAGTCAAACACTCTTCACATATCTCTCAATATCTTTCTTCATTCCCAACCACCAATACATAGGTTTTATCATCCTATACAGTTTGGTAGTACCCCGGGTATACCTCATATCTACTACAATATACATTCTTTTCACATCTCACTTTGCTTTGGAACCCACATACACAACCACCAAGGGTTTTCAATCACTGTGAGTTTTCAACTAACTACTTCAAATATCCAACCTCGCATTCATTTTTCACGTTTTCAGACTTGCACACTTCTTTTTGTGCTACCCGAATCAGTTCAGGTAATCAACTTTTCACACCTATACACGCGGATGTAATCTTCAGAGATACTTCTTTCAATTCAAGGCATCTGCAATCACATTTGCCTTGTCGGGATGGTACAAAACCTCGCAACTGAAATCTTTAAGTAACCAATCCATCTTAACTATCTCATGTTTAGCTTCTTTTGATCAATTAAGTACTTCAAACTTTTATGATCCGTATACAACGCATATTTTACACTATATAAATAGTGTCTTCAAAACTTCATTACCAAGGTCACAGCAGCTAATTTGAGGTCACACACCGGGTACCTCTTCTCAGCTTCTTTTAATTAACGGGATGCATAAACCATTTCTCGACCCATCTGTATCAACGCACAAACAAGGCCGGTTCTGGTTGCATCATAATTCAGATGGTCATCTCCGCTTAGCGGTAAAGCTAACATCGAGTTTCACACAAGACTTTCTTCAGCCTTTGAAATGTTACTTGTGGTTTTTCCTCCACTTAACTTTTCACTCTTCTTGGTCAACTCTAGTCAACGGGACATCAATCGAGGAGCAGTTTTCTACAACTCTCCTATAGTACCCGCCAATCCAAAGAAACTACAAAATCCAGTCGGATTTCAAGGCGGTTTCCGTTTCATCACAGCTTCATTTTCACTAGATCTACTTTAACATCTTTGGCACTGCTAACATGCCCAAAGAATTTAAACTTCTTTTAGCCGAATTTCATACTTGGAAAACTTCGCATATCACTTTTCTCAACGAAGTAACTCCAAGATTTAGCACCAATGTACATCATACTCAACCTGGTTTCGAGAATATCAAATTCTCAATAGTCAATGCACATACACATCAACTTACCTTTCTTCCTTTCAAAAAAGCTAGGGGCTCCACACGACGACACACTCGGTCTTATGTGACCCCGATAACAATACTTCAATTGCTTTCTCAACTCTGCCATTTTTGCAGGTGCTGATCGGTACGGAGCCTAAATAAAAGAAACATCTCTCGGAACCGATCTGATCATAAACTCTTCTCGCCAATCTGGCGGTAATCCTGGAAGTTCTTTCAAAAGGAAACATCCGGAAATTTATTTACACTTTTACACTTCTATCTATACTTTATTTTGGCCAATACTACATATGCCAACTAAAACATTCTTCCTTTACTAACACTACTCAGAGGTTAAGCAAAGGAAAATAACCGGTATTCGCAACCACGGTCGTTTACTCTGGATTTTCATCCATTTCACTTCTGATTTTTAGAACTATAATGTTCATATTTCTACAATTCATGTTAGCATAATTCATTGTTAACCACTTCATACGCATAATTACTTCAAAATCATTGGTGGTCATCGGCTTCAGATTTATAGGGAAAAATGGTCCCGTAAATCCCAGGCTGACAACTTTCCAGGTGTTCGATATCTCGAACATAATTGCTATCTACAATAGCTACTTCCAAGCTTTCATCCTTATGCATTGATGAAATATCGAAGCATCAAAGACACTGATCCAAAGCAACACATAGCTCCTGGATCCAGTATAACATATACGGGGATTATATTCAAAGCAAATATATATGAGACCACATCAGTCTTCTCACGAGTTTCTTTCACAGTCATCTGGAATGCTCGTGGTACTACTGGTCCTTCTCGACCATTCACTTCTTCTTTATTTCTCCCTGTTCTTCTCTGGGTTTATCACTCAATGTCCTACATTCATTATGTGGACATTTCATACGAAAGTGATACGTAGCACAGCACTGGAAACACCTTCGTTCCATCCAACAGGCTCAAACAATTTGCCCATGTTTTCTGTAATCTCAACAATTCAACGGTAGTGTCTCAACTCTACAATTTTCTGAGTGCTTTACCTGCACTTTTCACATCACATCACTTCTTCGTTTTGGTCCCTTCCCTTTAAGGTTGGACCTATTTCGTGGTAACTTCTTCGGAAGCGTCCACTATTATTTCTCTGCTTTTCGTGTAATTTCAATTATTTTCCTTTCACCTTGAATATCAGTTAGGGTGAGCAACAATTTTTCTGACCACATCAGCTACTATTGCTAGTCATGTGGATTTTCTACTACTTGTCTCTTTTTGCCCCTCTTCCAACGGAGCCTTGAAGACAGGCTGGTCCACCTCTCGAGGCTCCACGTCCTAAATTTCTCCCCATGGAATTTCTGCTCATACTTCTTATGTATCAAAAGTCAGCAGCAGTTAGGTTATAGATATATAATAACAACTTATATACACCTAACTGTACATCATGTCTATGATTTCTCAAGGTTTAAGTCCAGGAATCTACTCGATAGACACCTAGTTCACTTAAACCACGGCTCTGATACCAACTTGTAACACCTGGCTTTTAAAACAAAAACACCTCTGAAATTTTTTCATTTAAAACGTAGGTTTCAATACATAAAACCATAATAAAAGGGGTATTATTTATTATAAACAGGTACAAGTGTATCAAGGAGTATATAAATACCATAACCTCCTTCTAAGTCGGGCTGTTACTGACAGCATCTATAAGTCCCACTTCTATAGTCACGAACTTTAGCTTTTCCCCTTATCAGGATCACGCTAACATGCAGGGACATTTAATAAACGACGTGAGCTACAAAGCGCAGTGAGTAATCATATATGCAAATAACAGGTATAAAAATACAAACGTATATATTTGGATATCAGATCCAAACTCCTAGCCTTACTGGTTGACCATATATCTATCAGAATGTCACATCCAATTTCCTAGCCTTACAGGCTGAACGATATTAACACGTGATTGTTAAATCACATCAGTTATTTGGACTTTCAATCACATATAACCTGTTATTTGAGCATTAACCACATCAAGTCTGTTAGCCATAAAAGCCATATATATATGAGAGAAATAAACATATATATTCTCAATAATAATTTCTGTCCCACGCCTCCTAGTCACATTTGACTGTACCGTATCTTCCAGCCTCAAAGGTCGTACCATATTTAGTTGGATACAAAATCCAATATCATAGCCACAAAGGCCGTACCGTATTTCATAGCCACAGAGGCCGATAACTCCTAGCCACAGAGGCCGATAACTCCTATCCACAGAGGCCGATAACTCCTAGCCACAGAGGCCGTATAATCGTAAAGACTCACGGGATTACCCCAATCTTGTCCGGTCGCGGACTCAAGGGCTTTACCGGTATTGTCATACAGTATAATCATAAAGACTCACGAGTTTACCCCGCTGTTGTCTAGTAGTCACATATGGCTCACGAGATTGACCCCGCTTTTGCCTAGTGGTTACATATGGCTCACGAGATTATCCCCACTGTTGCCTAAAGATCATATATGGCTCACGAGATTATTCCCGCTGTTGCTTAGACTCACGGCTATGCCAATATTGTCATGTCATTGACTCACGGCATATCCGGTCTTGTCATGACATTGACTTACGGCTCCGGTATTGTCTTTTCATTTTATAGACTCACGGCATATCCGGTCTTGTCTTTTTTTATTTCATAGGCTCACAGCATATCTGGTCTTGCGTTTTTATTTCATCTTTAAAACTGCAGATTTTGTCCCTCAAAGCTGTTACAATCTGCAACAATTCAATTAACACATTTCACATCGGATATAAGTGAGATTACTCACCTGGATACTTGCTAAGGATGTATCTAGTTACTCCTTACACGTGCATCGCAATCCACTTGACTAATACCTATATATATATATATATATATATATATATATATATATATATATATATATATATATATATATATATATATATATATATATATATATATATATATATATATATATACATATATGTCATGGTAATAAGTCATAGATACTACAAGTGACTCTACTACACTAGAGTTCAATATAAAACCACCACGGGTTGTAACTAGATAAGAATCCTTATCAAAAACAACTTTCTATTCATTTTTATACTTCTCCGGTATACACGTATTGTTCTACAGTGCCCACAGAGAGTCGTATTCTAAATTTCATATTTTTCCAAGGCTTTCCATATCATCATGGACTTGTAGTTAAAGTTTGGAGCCAATCGGACATGTATATCATTAATACCAAACTTTAGAGCCTCCTGAATGGATGCACGACTCGTGCAAAATATTGCTCTATAAGAGCACGACTCGTGTGTGCTTAAAATGGCAACATACTTTGGTTTGCAGGGTAGCATGACTCGTGCATAAGAGAGCACGACTCGTGCTCTTGCTGCAGACCCCCAGTTCAGTCCGATTTTTACCCTGTAGCTTCCTGTTTTTACACATTAAGTTCTTATTCCAGTTCTTAATCATTTTGGATTTATTCCAAGACTAAAACCATCCATTAACATCAGGTTTTAACCCCTTGGAATCAACTCAATCATATGAACTTGTAATTTAGGGTTCTTGAGCTACAAGCCCCAAATTCAACAAATTCACCAAAACCTTTGGATTAAGTTGCATATTCTCAACATATCAACATATGTAGAACTTAAAAATCATATAAATATCATGGATCATGGCTGAAATTACAGATTTCAGTCCATTCCATATAAAACCCATCAAGGACACTTAGGCTAGAAACTCAATACTAACCTTAATTGCTTGAAAACTTGCAATTCCAAGCTATTAACCCGATTTCTAGCTTCAATCTTCAAGAAATTCCAGAAATCATGTCTCAAAAATCCTTCCCGATGGTTCTCCAAGTTCAGTTCACATATGGGGAGATTTTTCTCCCTTTTATACTTCCAGATTTTACACTTTAGCCCCTCAAGTTCCATTTCTTGAACTTTTGGCTCCTTTCTCATATTTTATCACAATAAACTTTCATTTCTTATATTTTTGCCACAAGCAAACAATATTTTTACATATTTGGTCCTTCACATGGTCAAATGACCGAATTACCCTTTTATGGTAAAATGACCAAATTACCCTTTTTAACCTTTTATTGTAATTATCTTACCAAAAAGGTTTTCTAACAAAACCAATACTTATAACACCATATTAAATCATAAATACACTATGATTAACGTATAAATACTTAACAAAAGTTTCGTGGTGTCACATTTAGTGCTAAAGTAGATGAAATTTATATCTTCATGGTTGGACTTAAACGGGGAGAAGATGCAAACACTCAGGCATTGTTAAGATTAGGGGCTCAGCTGATCAAGCTAGGAGAGGACATTGAACAAGACAAAAAGCAAAAAGTTCAACTCAAGGAAGATCAATTCAATGAAGTTGTCACATTAAGGAGTGGTAAGAAGGTGGATAACAAGATTGTTGCTCCACCACCTGAAGATGCCAGTGATGTAGAAGTGATTTTCGATGAAAAGTCCAGTGGTACTGCTCCTTTTTCTGCAGCCTTGGAAAAACTGGAAATTAAGCCATATGGTAAGCGAGGACCTCAAATAGAAGAAATGTGGGATTTTTTTAGTCAAATCAAGGTCAACATCCCATTTGTCAAATTAATTAAAGAAGATCAGCTTATACTAAATTTTTGAAAGATATGTGCTTTCACAAGAAACAAATCCTCTCTCATCTTCCTAAAAGATTGAGTTGACTGGCTATATTAGTTCGATAATCATGGATACCTTACCACCTAAGATGAAGGATCCAGGAGCTTACTTAATATCACTAGATTTAGGAGATGTTCATATCAAGAAGGCTCTGTTAGATTTAGCTACAAGTGTGATCAATCTTCCGGGATAGCTTTTTGACAAACATGAATTTGGGACACTAAGACCCACGGATGTTATCTTACAGCTTGCTGATAAATCTACTAAGATACCACGGGGAATGTTTGCATTTTCGTGTTTTTCGATTCTTTAATGTGTATGGACAAAAACGGTTTATAGAGTGACACTATAGATTGGTCGATTTTTTGACATAGATTATCGTCCACTGGGTCGACGGTTCGACCCCTATTTACTACTAGCTAGTGGACTGGTAAGGTTAAATCCTGTATTTTGACAGCACCAACGACTGCAACGTGTCAAATTTTGGCGTCGTTGCCGGGGAGTTGTGCGCTTGATATACTGTGTCAGTTGGTTATTTTTTGTGATAGTTTTTGATATTTGGTTGTTTTTGGTTGGCCGTTTGCACCTTGTGCATGCGTACGCGTTGAGGTGAACAAACATCACCTCTTTTGTTTGATTCGGGAATCGAAAGAACCGCGCGACAGAATCACGTTCATAAACGGTTGTTTAATATGAGTTCGAGTGATGTTTTAGTCGAGGATGTTACCCATGAGCAACACAGGAAGGTAATAGGGGGACAACCGTTAGTGCCCCCAGTTCCGGTAAATACCAATGGAGCTTTCACGAGTGCCAGTGGCGGTGCAGTTTCAGCCCCTGCATCTCTTCCACCATGCATTCAGCATGTATTTCCATAAGTTAGTTAACCCATTCCTAACCCTTGTGTAAACCCTGGAGCAACTGTATCGACGTGGGGAGTACCGAACCGTGATGGTGCTCCACGCCAACGCCAGCCATTGCAGATTCCACAACCACAACAACCACCACAACCCCAAAAACCTCAGCAACCTATAGTACAACCACAACTGCAGCAGTACCAGGATCAATTTGGAGGCCTAGGATATGAGGATGAAGATGAGGGTTGGATGCCAAACAACCCCAACGACAACAATAATCAGTGGAATCAAGGTCGAGGACCTCCACGACAGTAGCAGTACAACAATCAGTGGCAGTGACAAGGATATTATAACAATGATTTATACAACGATGGTAATCTTGTTCCTCCACTTTATTTTGCACAAGCGATTGGGCAGTTGGTTGCATCACAGTTCCAACCACTGGAGTATGATGATGCGTCGCCTATATACATTCCTGAAAATGCAGATTGTCAGGTATAGATTAGGCAGTAATTATTAAGAGTATATCATGAATTTAAGGGTTATAAGTAGGATGATCCTTATAACCATCTGTACGAGTTCTTAGCGATAGCCAATGTGAATATACCTAGGAATGCTAATAGATACTTCTTTAGGCTTAGGTTATTCCCATTCACACTCAAAGACTAGGCTAAATACCGGTTCACGTCGCTGCCAGCCAACAGCATTACAATTTGGGAGCAGCTAAAGACAAAGTTTTTGCAAGAGTTTTATCCGGCAAGCAAGAAATCCGAGATAAGAAGGACCATTCAAGATTTTTGGCAAAAGCCTGGGGAAGCATTCAACGATGCTTTCGAAAGATTAAAGGAATTGTTGTGTTCGTTTCCACATCATGAGTTTCAACGATGGCAACTGGTTAAATTTTTCTATGATGGTGTTGACACTACGAGTAAAGCCATGATCAACGCATCATCAGGAGGTACTATTATGATGCAAGACTCTGAAGCAGCAACAAAATTCCTGGACCAACTGAGTAATATATCTAAGAAAATTGAACCTTCAATGGATAGAATAGCGCCTATAACAAGTATGTATGTGGAAAACAAATGGAAAAAGGCGATTCAGGCTGAGATAGGAGTCATTACAAAGAAGTTCAATCAACTGCTCTCAGCATTACAAAAGGAAAAATGAGCATATGTGTTGCATGGTCAGACTATTTGCAACAACTGTGGTGAAGTTGGTCATGATTGCAATGAATGCAAACTGACACAGGAAGAGGTGATTCAGATACATGGTTACATACAATTTCGTTACATACAATTTCGGAACACGCCATGCCTGTTCAAAGGAAACTATCTAGGAGATGCTAGAAAACAGCAAGGAGGTCAACAACACTTAAAAATCAATGCCAAAGTTAGAGAACAAAGAATTTTGTGCTAAAGTGGGCGAAATTTATAACTTTATGGTTGACCTTAAATGGGTAGAAGATGCAAACACTCAGGCATTGTTAAGATTAGGGGCTCAGCTTATCAAGCTAGGAGAGGACATTGAACAAGACAAAAAGCAAAAAGTTCAACTCAAGGAAGATCAAGTCAATGAAGTTGTCACATTAAGGAGTGGTAAGAAGGTGGATAACAAGATTGTTTCTCCACCACCTGAAGATGTAGAAGTCATTTTCGATGAAAAGTCCAGAGGTACTGCTCCTTTTTCTGTAGCCTTGGAAAAACCGGCAGTTAAGCCATATGGTAAGCGAGGACCTCAAACACAAGAAATGTGGGATTTTTTTAGTCAAATCAAGGTCAACATCCCATTGGTCAAATTAATTAAAGAAGATCGGCTTATACTAAATTTTTGAAAGATATGTGCGTTCACAAGAAACAAATCCTCTCTCATCTTCCTAAAAGATTGAGTTAACTGGCTATATTAGTTCGATAATCATGGATACCTTACCACCTAAGATGAAGGATCTAAGAGCTCATTTAATATCACTAGATTTAGGAGATGTTCATATCAAGAAGGCTCTGTTAGATTTAGCTGTAAGTGTGAACATTCTTCCGGGATAGCTTTTTGACAAACATGAATTTGGGACCCTAAGACCCATGGATGTTATCTTACAGCTTGCTAATAAATCTACTAAGATACCACGGGGAATGTTATCAAATGTCATAATCAAGGTAGGAGATTTTTACTACTCGACATATTTCCTTGTTCTTGATACGCATGATGCTATCAAAGAGGAACAACCAACAATCATTTTTGGGTATCCATTTCTGGCAATAGGAAATGCTCACATTGATTGTCGCACCGGAGAAATAGGAATCTCCTTCGGACATCAACAGTCGAAAATCAACATTTTCAATGATGATGGAGGCACAATAGAGGAACAAGAATGTTATCAAGTTGATATTGTGGATGAGTTGGTACAGCAGTATATGCCTGAAGTTCTACAAACAGAAGCAGAAGAATTTTCTGAATCAGTAGAAGAGGAACAGAAAGGCACCGAAGAGGAAAGAAAGGAGGAGAGACAAGGATATGAAGAATGTGCGCAAGTCGATAAGCTACCATCATAAATAACCTAATCGCTCAAGCCTTCATTACAAGAACCACTAGCACTAGAACTTAAGACATTGCCATCTTATTTGAAGTATGCTTTTCTTGGAAAGAACGATAGTTTGCCAGTATTTTTGTCAGCAGATCTGAAGAAGGAACAAGAGAAAGCACTATTGGAAGTATTATCCAAGTACAATGAGGCAATTGGGTGGACCATTACGGATCTAAAGGGAATCAGTCCAATAACGTGTATGCAATTAGATTGTAATTTATCCTGAGGACCAAGCAAAGACAACTTTACATGTCTGTACGGTACCTTTGCATTTCGAAGAATACCCTTTGGTCTATGTAATGCACTTGCTACCTTTCAGCGATGTATGATGGCGATCTTTTCAGACATGATAGGGGATGCATTAGAAATCTTTATGGATGACTTCTCTATATTTGGTTCATCTTTTGATACATGCTTGACACAATTGGAAAGACTCCTAGCGAGATGTGTGGAATCAAACTTGGTATTAAGCTGGGAGAAAAGTCATTTCATGGTTAGAGAAGGCATTGTTTTGGGACATGTAGTATCAGAACATGGATTTGAAGTGGATCGAGCTAAGGTCAAGGTAATTTCCACATTACCTTCTCCAAAATCAGTAAACAGAGTTAGATCATTTATTGGACATGCGGGATTTTATAGAAGATTCATTAAGGATTTAAGTACAATCTCTAAGCCGCTATGTGGCCTTTTGCTGAAACATGCTCCATTTGTGTTCGACGAAGAGTGCACCAAAGTGTTCAACATTTTGAAGGAGAAATTAGTTGAGGCACCCATTTTGAAGCCACCCGATTGGTCCAAACCATTCGACATGTGTGATGCTAGTGATTATGCTGTAGGAGTAGTGTTAGGACAAACGATTGATAAAAAACCTGTAGTCATATGTTACGCTAGTAAGACATTCTCGAAAGCACAACTAAATTACACCACCACCGAAAATGAGTTACTCGCTATAGTATTCGCATTGGAAAAGTTCCGATCATACATCTGGGGATGGAAAGTTCTGATTTATACCGATCACAGTGCGGCATGACATTTTTTGGAAAAGAAGGAGTCCAAGACCAGACTGATACGTTCGATTTTACTATTACAAGAGTTTGATCTGGAAATTAAGGACAAGAAGGGAACTAAGAATGTAGTAGCTGACCATTTGCCACGTCTACCAAAGAAGGATTAGAAACAGGCTATGCAGTTATCGCGGTCAAAACCGTAATCGCGGTAACCTACCGATATTTAATTTTGCGGTTCTCGCGGTGGTATAGCGGTTTTTGAGTAATATGTAGAATTTATATATTAGACTATTACTAGTAGAATTAATATCATAAAAGTCATTCAAAATACATCACATAATGCTTAATTTAAGAAATAAGTCACATAGCATAACATTCTAATATAGAAAATGTCAAAGTATCAAAAAAAAAACAAAAAATTCCTCCACCGGTGCTATACCGGTAAATCGCGGTAATTATCGCGGTAAATCGCGGTGCTATACCGGTACCGCTATTTTCTACCGCTAAACTAAACCGTGATTATGCTGACCACCGCGAACCGCTATACCGGCGCGATTAACTACATAGGAAACAGGAATACTGGATGCATTCCCTGATGAGCAACTCCTGGAAGTCAACAATGCTCAATGGTTTGCCAATTATGCCAACTTCTTAGCTACAGGAGCAATGCGTGCACATTGGTAAAAACAGTGATAGAAACAATTTCGAACGTATGCACGACGCTTCATTTGGGATGACCCTGATCTCTTCAAAGTAGGAGCCGACCAAATAATTCGACGATGCGTACCTGAAAATGAAATTCGTGAAGTTTTGACTCATTGTCATTTATTTGCATGTGGCGGACATTTTAGTGCAAAGAAGACGGGGTACAAGATTTTAGAGTCAGGATTGTATTGGCCAACAATCTTCAAGGAGGCGTACGCAATGGCAAAAGAATGTCTCAATTGTCAATAACTTGGAAGCATATCAAAGAGAGACCAAATGCCACTTAATCCCATATTGGTAGTGGACATTTTTTATGTTTAGGGTATTTACTTCATGGGACCCTTCCCTACATCACAAGGTTATGTCTACATTTTGGTCGCAGTGGATTACGTGTCTAAATGGATCGAAGCTGAAGCAACTCGCACCAATGACCATCACGTGGTATGCAAATTTGTCAAGAAGAACATCTTTACTCGACATGGTGTACCAAGAGTAATCATCACCGATCGGGAATCACACTTCAAAATTTTCAAGTTTCGTTGGTTATGTAACGACCCGGCTCTCCAAAGCCTGAGTTTTACAAGATAATATCACCAAGGATCGTCCCATGATCCAAGCGGAGCGTTACCTATACCTGCAAAAACCACATAAATAAAAGGGTAAGCTATAAAGCTTAGTGAGTAATCGAATCACAGTATGGCCTAAATAGCCACACTCGTTTCACAGAATCATTTTACTACACTTGACCGTCATACGATCACTTTCCTTACTCGTACATCATACTGTGAAACTACCGTATTACCCGACGGAGCTCACTCTTCGTACATACTTACTACACTTTCTTCTACTATCTGGTAACTTATATCGTTACCGTTACTCACTTACTATGTCTTTCTGTGCTTTCTTCTATTGTCTGGTAACTTATACCGTTACCGTACTGTCTAACGTCACTCACTTACGGTATCGTATACCATAATGCATTCTACTATTATGCCGCCTACTTTTATTATACGGCAACTCATTCGTTATTGCTATGCTAAAAATGTTTACCGATTCCGCACCGGGTTATCACTCGATACTATCGTTCTCTAACCAAATTCATCATTTGGTACTGTCTACACGATTTCCTATGCTTGCTTTATAGGATATCCATATCCCTTCTAACTTACTAGACCAATACTGGTGTAACGTATAGTGTTGGCACACATTATCTATTTAATCCTCTTTCTATGTCATATGTCATCCTTCCGCACGGGCACTACACTACTGGTTAATCATGCTGCTCAGTATCAGCTCGTGTCACTTTACTATTCACGAGACGGACTCATCATACGGGTCCATATCATACCTAGTTTCCACATAACTACTAATAAAAATCATAACTATACTACTTTGCATTTCTTTTAACAATTTCTTTCTACTATAGTTTAACACGTATAAACTACTAGGGAGATACGGTAGCGATTACTCACCTGAGTTTGGTGCTTTCTCGGAGTCCTGGCACGTTTCTCGTTCCGGACTTCTGATAGCTCTCGAGCACCTCGATGCTAGCTACCGCTGGCTCCTTACTTCTCACTATCATCTCTCAACGTATACTCCTTACCAGAACACTCTCCTATATCGTATATGTGTTTGGTGTGTGTTCTGCCTCAAAATGAGGCTTGTGCCTCGTATTTATAGGCCTCTGGACCTCCGTCGCGTCGCGATCCAACCCTAGATCGCGTCCCGATCTCTGACGTAAGCACTTATCTCATCGCGCACTCAACCGACACTGCCGACAGAGATCGCGTCGCGATCCCATACCCCGTCACGTCGTGATCTACAAAATTTTTATCACTTAAACTAGACTCAATTTTCAAACTTTGTGCACTGGTTTGAGATCAATCCGATTTTTATAGAATTAATTATGATTTTTCTAAGATCGGCATACAATGCTGATTTTTATATGAGATTGTAACTAATGTTTTGATCTGAAACATTATCCGGGACACGGGTGTTACAATCCTTCCCTCTTATAGGATTTCGTCCCCGAAATCTTAGTAATCTCTCAAACTAAGTCTTATGTACCTGTGTACATATTCTTCTACACCCTTAGGTATTCTTACCATACTATATTTATCATTACTTGTTTTCTCTTATCGTCACTCATACTTACTTGACTTATACTTTTGGATACAAGGGTTCCCATATCTTTTACTCATTTCACAACATAGTTTTATGTTTGTTATACTTTCTACTTATTTCTTACCAGATTACTATGATTCCTTCGTGATTCCGTTAGCATCAATACATATTTTGTGACTATGATAATACGGGCCCTTACTATCATAATTACTGATACATACTGATTCTAACGTTACACTGGTTTCCTGGCTCACTGGTTCCCTTAACTCATATACCACTAGTTACACGTGGTATAGTCTATTTGTATTCTTTCTTTTTCTATACCAAAACTCACCAGTCTCATACATATTCGCTTTCTTATATGCTTACTATTGTGACTTTTATTATCACATAATTAACTTCCATACTTTCCAACTGATCTGTTTCAACATATTATTATGTTTTTTTTTTTCAGTTGGGTCTTTCGTTCTTTAGTAAAAATTTCATTTTTACTCTTTCTAGTCATAAAGTGACTCTCTTATACTTTTTAACGTTTTTACATACTCTAGTCATGAAAATGACTCTTTTAGAAAAAAAATCTCTTTTTTTTTTCTTCTTGATCATAAAATGACTCTTTTGTTATCTTGTTAAAAATTTCTATCATAACTTTTGGTCATTACAGGACCCTTAATCTTCTTTGGTTATAAAATAACCCTCATTTTGAAAATAATTCTTTCTTTAACTCTTTCCTTTCTCTTAGCGTAAGACCAACTGAAACTCATGAAACTCATTCTACTAACTTCCCTCGCGGGACAGAATAGATCAACCCTCTAGGTTATGCTATCTCTGTCTCCCCTTTTGTGACATGGAACGGATCCAAGTGCAAGGGTATACTAAGCTAGAAAACTACTTCGCGAAGGGAGGTACCATCCCAGTAGTGTCTTCTAGGCTTCCTTAAATGGCGAAAGCCTGTCCGGACCTCTTTCTCTTCTCGACTGTCATTCGTTTCAAATTGGTCTTGGCTAAACTAAAACATCTTTCGCTCTTATATAAAGCGACTTTCAATATCTTTTCAAATCTCATAGCTTTCAAAACTCTTTTCTGAAACATAGTTCAGACTCGTAAAACATTTTAGCTCATATGTAGAGCCACTATTTTAAAATTTTAGCTTTTCATAGACTTCTTTCAAACAAACTTTTAGCTCTTACGTAGAGCTACTTTTATTATTACTTTTATCTTCATATCTTACATTATTTCTTACCTATTTGACTTTTAAGTCATACTTTCGAAAATATCTTATGGCTAAAAGCCAACTCTTTTCTTTATAGCCTGCTGGCCAAACTTTTATTTTCTGTTTTCTTACTCAAACTGTTTCTTTTCTCAAAACTGTTTGCTTTTTTATTTTTTTCAGTTTTCTTGTATTACTCTTATGAGTATACTTCTTATCTTCTTTGGTACCTTTTGTACCATTCTCATATTTTAATACGTTCTTGTAGTTCTTATTTCTCACTTACTTTCTTGTTTATATTTTTACCAAGCTATCTTATCACTGTTCTTACTATCTTTTTCTCCTTAAATTTCTAAGGAGTTCTTTAACACTCATATTATGTTACTATGTATAGTTTGCTTTATCTTTATCTATCTGCTCATCACAATTTGTGATGTTTACCCATCTTTCTCCTTATCACAATATGTTTGTGATATTTACCTATCATTAGGTAATCCGCATATAACTACTGATTTGAGTCTAGGAATCTTTTCTACTAACACCTAGTTCACTCAAATCTCGGCTCTGATACCATTTGTAACGACCCGGCTCTCCAAAGCCTGAGTTTTACAAGATAATATCACCAGGGATCGTCCCATGATCCAAGCCGAGCGTTACCTATACCTGCAAAAACCACATAAATAAAAGGGTAAGCTATAAAGCTTAGTGAGTAATCGAATCACAGTATGGCCTAAATAGCCACAATCGTTTCACAGAATCATTTTACTACACTTGACCGTCATACGATCACTTTCCTTACTCGTACATCATACTGTGAAACTACCGTATTACCCGACGGAGCTCACTCTTCGTACATACTTACTACACTTTCTTCTACTATCTGGTAACTTATATCGTTACCGTTACTCACTTACTATGTCTTTCTGTGCTTTCTTCTATTGTCTGGTAACTTATAGCTTTACCGTACTGTCTAACGTCACTCACTTACGGTATCGTATACCGTAATGCATTCTACTATTATGCCGCCTACTTTTATTATACGGCAACTCATTCGTTATTGCTATGCTAAAAATGTTTACCGATTTCGCACCGAGTTATCACTCGATACTATCGTTCTCTAACCAAATTCATCATTTGGTACTGTCTACACGATTTCCTATGCTTGCTTTATAGGATATCCATATCCCTTCTAACTTACTAGACCAATACTGGTGTAACATATAGTGGTGGCACACATCATCTATTTAATCCTCTTTCTATGTCATATGTCATCCTTCCGCACGGGCACTACACTACTGGTTAATCACGCTGCTCAGTATCAGCTCGTGTCACTTTACTATTCACGAGACGGTCTCGTCAAACGGGTCCATATCATACCTAGTTTCCATATAACTACTAATAAAAATCATAACTATACTACTTTGCATTTCTTTTAACAATTTCTTTCTACTATAGTTTAACACGTATAAACTACTAGGGAGATACGGTAGCGATTGCTCACCTGAGTTTGGTGCTTTCTCGGAGTCCTGACACGTTTCTCGTTCTGGACTTCTGATAGCTCTCGAGCACCTCGATGCTAGCTACCGCTGGCTCCTTACTTCTCACTATCATCTCTCAACGTATACTCCTTACCAGAACACTCTCCTATATCGTATATGTGTTTGGTGTGTGTTTTGCCTCAAAATGAGGCTTGTGCCTCGTATTTATAGGCCTCTGGACCTCCGTCGCATCGCGATCCAACCCTAGATCGCATCCCGATCTCTGACGTAAGCACTTATCTCATCGCGCACTCAACCGACACTGCCGACAGAGATCGCGTCGCGATCCCATACCCCGTCGCGTCGCTATCCCATAGACGTGTCTTGGGACATGTTAACGTCATTGTCTGACGTTGTCCTATGGTGAATATATATAATCTGGAAGGTAGATATGGAGCTATAAAGGAATGGGACGTTGCTAGGAGCTTGGATGGGTCGTCGAGGAGTTGACGCAGTTGCTGTAATACGGTGTTTTACTAAATACTCACCTATTAGGAAGAGTTTAATGATGAAAAGGTGACACGGTTCATCTGAAGGATGATAGCCCGATGGTGGATACATGATTAGAAGTAATCAATTTGGTGCCAGGTCTGAAGTTTGAAAACTTTGGACATGTTAGGACGTTAAGAATACTCACAGGTGGAGCATTTAAAGACGGAATCAATTTCTAGAGCCTTGGATGTGGTGCGCTGATTTTGAAGTGTGTCAAAGGTGGAAGTTGGAACAGTTAGTTCTAACTGTTCTGGTTGCAGGAGTAGTTGCTGTTAGTTGAAGGTGAAGATCACTTCTTAACTCATTGCTTGGAGCTCAAGGGGGACTATTACTTGGGATTTGGACGAGAAAGTTAAAGCCAGGTGGTGATATTCCTTCCTAGTTCCTTTAAGGAACAGGTGGACGTTGTATGTCGATTAATCAATGGTGGGGGTAGTTGTACGCTTAAATTTATGGGATCCCAATCCCTACGAAGTTGAGTGATAATATTATCATGAAGTCGAAATATTGTTCGGCCTGGAATGGTGGTTTATGGTGTTGGAAGAATTGTAGTAACCAGATGGTACTGGTGAAAGTATCAGGCGAGTCTCGGTCGACAACGTATGATAGGGTGCGATAAAATTAGACACAGGTGATTAGTTTGGTTGCAGTAAGAAGTGGTGCAAGTTGTGATTATGTTGTGGTCTCCAACGATGAATGCTTTGTAGTGTTCATGGAATTGATTAACTGGTGTTGTTGTCTTTTCCTGATCAAGCCTTTATGGTATACTACAAAGGTCAGGATGAGCATAAAATGACCATATCATATGGTTAATACTTTTGTGGAAGGAATTGATCTATTTTTTTTAATGAGGGTGAAACAGTAATAAGATGAGAGATTTAGTAAAATCTCTGGAGTCATGGAGTTCCTTGGAATGAAAAGTTGTATGGATATAAATACAACAAAAGAATCCTTCTAGTCGTTAAAGCAGACTTAATGGTGTTACTGCTAAAACTAAATGATGTGACGGTGTGTGGTGAATATGGTATGCTTTAATGGTAGTTGTATACTACTGCTGGGGAGCTTATAAATACTGATGCCGAATATAAGTTGACTTCGGTGTTAAATGTATATGAATGGAAGGATTGACGGTGGGAGCAATTCTAGTTAGTCGTATATTTAACTAGATAAATGGTTGACTTAACTGATGTGTTGTGCTGATGACTAGTGTTACACTATGAGCAGGTGTTATTATGGTGTTTAACAGAGTATTGGTGGAAGTTATACTCGAAGATCGGTATTAGCCTTTGTGGCTATGGTGTTAAACTGTTAGTTATATTTATTAATAATTGGCGAATTATAGTCTTTTATTTAGAAAGGGTGTTAATATAGTCATGGATGGGTAGTCTGTGATTATGTGTGAAGGGTGCTATTGTGGAATTATAGATGAATAATGATTCCTTTCCTCGATAATAAAACCTAGAGGTTGGTACATTCACTGGATGGTACATTCATTATTAGTTAGTGTATATATGGTGTGGTGATTTGTCCACAACATAGGTGCCTGTTGGTACGTGGTTGAGTCTATGTTATGCTATTGGTGTCGATGAATAGTCATTGTAATGTTGATATCTGACTATTCATGATAATGGTGTAAAATAACAAAATGGTGTTTATAAATGTGTTAATATAACATGTCAGTGTACATATATGTATATGGTGTTTTGTTATACAGGTTTGCAGGTGTTATATGCTATGGTGGTATTTGATGAAATATTGTGTTATGAGATTGGTGTGAAGTCTCATGACATATTCTTGGTGTTTATAAAGGATTGGTGTAAAGTCCTTTACTTATTGGGATATGGCTGGTGTAAAGCCTAAATCCTATGGGTGGTATACAACAGGACGGGTGTGAAATCCTGTTTGTATCTATCTATTGGTGTTATTCTTATGAGACTGGTGAAAAGTCTTAAGGCTGGTGAAAAGCCTATACTTATATGAGACTAGTTTACAGTCTCTCTTTCACATGGTGTACCAATAACACCGGTGAAAAGTCTTATTTTCATATGGTGTATATCCGAGGCTGGTGCAAAGCCTTCATTGATACTGGTGTTATGATCTAACAATCTGAAATTGTTGTTGTCTGATAAATACTTAATTGGAAAATTTAAGTATTGGTGGGCTTTAATTTTATAATTATTACGTGTGTATAAAATTTAATGATAATTATATGCCTCCCGATAGGGAGTGTTTGTTGTATTTTGGTGAATAAATGAAATTGGTGTGGGTGACCTAGGATGATATTCCTATTTATGGGAATTTTGGTAAATATTTATCTATTATGTGGTGAATAGTTGAAATTGGTGCAAGCCATCGGAACAGATGCTATCATTGATAGAAGTGGTGATATCTGTTGAAATTGTGATAGTATTAGACTTGGTGAAAGTCGAACAAGTTACGAGGCACGGTGCGTAGATCGGAGAATGATCTACTACAGCCAGAGATACTGGCTTATTTTCATTATGTTGTGTGGAGGTAGCGGTGATGACTGTGCAATGGAGTTTGTCCCCTGTGACTTATCAGCAAGGCGAAATTGCTACAATAAATGAAAGTGGAGGTACTGGTGATATCGATGATGTCGGAAAAGGTGAAGGAAGTGGGGAACCACCCGTAGAATCTATAATAGGTTTCATGGTTGTAAATATTTCCGGAGCCTATTGATTTGGAGTATTCTGGTGACAGTAATGGGTGCTAACTTACTCCGAAAGGATGTTGGGAATAAGTAAGTATGCTTAGGTAAATCAAGTAGAGGTTGCCATTAACCTACTCGGGAGACCAATTAGATCTGGTAAAAGGTGATAAGTTGTGTTTTTGAGATGTGATGACAGACACGACTGGATGGGTGAAAATTTTCCAGAAGTATATCAGGGAGTACTGTTTTGTAGTTGCTCCATGATGGTTGAAGTATAGGTTGTTGTTTGTAAGATTGGTGGAAAAGTATTATTGTGTATACGACGAAATTCGTGTTGGAAGTCCGACTGGAGAAGCCTCAAAGAACATACATGAATGAATTGATGATTGATAAAAATTGAGGTTGAAAACCTCAATTGGGGATACAGTGCAGACCTTGGAGTTCATTACTTTTGACAAGTAAGAAATGGGCAGGAAAAAAAAGGGGTTGAATTATCAACTACAAGGTGAACGCTTGAGGTAGGTGAAACCTCAGTCGAATAGCAAGAATGTTGTAAATGTTGAAAAGTTGACAAGTGAAAAAGATGGGAGTTGTGGCGTTAACTCTGGTTGTTCAGTGTTGTCCGCATGGTAAGCTGGTTGTAAGACAAGAAATTGTCTTAAGAACGGTTTTAGGTATTTTAGTAGTGAGGCTATGATCATCTCTTCCATGGCTGTTTAAGGAGATGGAAAGTAAAGAACTAGATGTGAATTACAGGTGTTAGTTGAAGATATTGGCTGTTGAATACAACTAATTTTGGATAGTATGTTGAATAGTCCTCACTTCTCTTAATATGAGGATGATGTATATAGGAAGTTGTTATGCTAAGTAATTAGTGTACTTAAGAAAGAAGATGGTGCATAAAGTGATTGTGGTTGTGATTGATAGGATCATATCCTAAGCAATCAAAACCATCACTGCCATAGGTATAAAAGGTGATAGGGGACAAGTGAAGTTGAAGTGTAAAGTAGTAATAAGGTGAGCTAAGTTGTAAAGTTCTTAGCGAAAGATTTGAACTTTTGGTATGAAAGGTAATTCAATGTGTAATAGTTGGTCATGGTGAGGTGTTCCTGAGAGATTCCGAGGACAGAATCTTTTTAAGGGGAGGAGAGTTGTAACACTCGAGACCGATTTATAAATATTCACACATTAGTTGGTGGCCAAAGTATAGTCGCTCGATCAGAGCTGCAGAATTGAGGTAAATATCAATGTTTTTGCACCATATTGGAACATTTGTGATAAATCATAGAAGTATCGGTTTTATGTGAAATCAGTGCTATATTTTCAGAAATGGAGTCTAGTATATTTTGTCTATAGAGGTGAAAGAGTGATTCGGCCTATAACATAACTCAAATATGAAGTTTATACAGCCTAGTACGTTTTTGGTGGATTTGAGATGTATTTGATATGTAATCTTGTGAAAACCATAATAAATTGTAGAAAAATCATTTGGAGTTGATATTGGTGTCCTGGAAAGCTAAGAAGGAGTAGTTTTCTGTACAATTGAAATTAGTACAAATAAATGTTATGAAGTTGACTAAAACAGATAGTGAACAGGGGTCAAATTTGAAGGAAAAAGGTGGATAATTGATAATAAATTTGATATCAAAGTTATGCCTTTCAAGTGAATGAATTATATTTTCAAGATGGTGTATACATATGATTTATAAATATTGTTAAAAACCTAATGTTGGTTTATAAAAGCCGAGAAGTCAAGACGACACCGAGATATACGAGCAGTGGAACTCACCAACCCGGAATACCGAGGTGAGTAACTCCACTCAACTTGATCGGTGTTATGTTGTGTGTTGTATTTGTATGATTATATATTTGTGTATATATATATATATATATATATATATATATATATATATATATATATATATATATATATATATATATATATATATATATATATATATATCATATGGTGGTGCTATAATGTGTTTATCTTGGTGATTAACAATATAATGACCCTATGTGCTAACATATGGAAAACACTTTTGGTAGGCGTTGTAGATACCTACGGTGTTATTAAAGGTGAATATATATGTTGTCGTTTTATATCGTGTTCAAGTGGTTGTATAACGATGGTATACAATTATATGGTGTAATTAAAGATTGGTGATAACTCGGTGTAACCGAGTGTTGGTGATAGATCTTCGGGTTGGTGAAAAGCCCAAGATCATTTGGTGAATGTTTTCAATATTGGTGTTATCCATAAATATGGTGTGTTATAAAAGTGGTGATTTTGGTGCTACGATAGATCTAACTGGTGTTGGATTTTCAGGTGATAAACGATTGGTGAATCCTTAAAGTACGATGTGGCAATATAAGATTCGTTGTAAATTTAATCGTGTTGCAGTAGAGTTATTCACTAAGCGTTTTTGCTTACGTTGTTTTTGTTGTGGTGTTTTGTAGGATTTAGGTGTAGTAAAGCCCGGCTGGATCGTGGAACGATCTTGAAGATATCCACTTGTCGCTTCCCGGACATCGAGTACTGTATTTGTAAAGTCAAATTTGTACAGTTTTATTAAAATGTTGTAAATACTCGATGTTGGAATTTGGGGCGTTACACAATTGCAATTAGGTAATTCAGTTAAATGTCTTAGAACTGATCGGGAAAGGGAATATATGGATCCTAATTATTTCCAATCTGTTGAAATCATCCATGATACCACAACTCTATATACTCCACAACAAAATGGTGTTGCTGAATGGAAAAATCGAGCTTTCGAAGAAATGGTCGACTCGATGTTGTGTTACTCAGGATTGAGTAAGGGATTTTGAGGAGAGGAAATGCTTACAAAATATTATGTCTTGAATAGAGTTCCAGATAAAAAAAATCCCCATATGAACTTTGGTTCAAAAAGACTTCAATTTTGGGTTATTTTCGAATTTGGGGGTGTCGGGCCGTTGTAAAATTACCAGAGCCCAAAAGGAGTAATTTGAGAGAAAGCGGAATTGATGGCTTTTTCATTAGATATGCACAAAATGCCACGGAATACCGGTTCTATGTTATAGATCCCAACGAATCGGTTTTGGTTAACAGCGTTATTGAGTCGCGTGACGAGATATTTGATGAAATGCGATTTTCATCAATTCCACGACCTAAGGATCTGATATCTAACAATAATGATGGTCAAATTTCTGAAACTTTAGAGGAAATATTAGATCCAGAGCCACCATAGGTTCGGAGAAGCAAAAGGGGTCGAATTGCCAAAAATTTCTGCTCTGATTTCCAACTGTATTTGGTGGAAGGATCAACAAATGATATTGGATCTAAATACTTCGGTGTTTTCTGATTTTCCACCAAGTTCTAGACCTTTGGGGTGCAAATGGATCTTCAAAAAAAGATGATGGTAGATGGAACTATTGATAACTGATAAGTTTAAAGCCCGATTGGTCATTGAAGGATTTATATAAACACTCGATGTTGAGTGTCGTAATCAACAAAATAAAAGAGTTGAAATATGGTTAGAAATGATTTATTAATTACCGATATTTCATGATTGCACTACTTGTTATAAATACTAACTGTGTAGTATAAATGGCAAGCAGGGTCGATCCACAGGGAGCGATGGTCTAATGGATTACACCTTGAATTCACAGAAGTTAAAATTGTAAAGAAAGTAACCAAAGGGGGGGTTTTGATGAATAGTTGGACAATAATTATGTAAATGTTGAGAACAAATTTAACTTGGGACAAAATATATAGAATGATTGTTTTTATAATTTGGGGACAAATTCTGGTTTTGCATTTGTAGTCATATGATTGGAAATAACAATAAGAATGATGTTTATATTTTGCATTTGTAGTCATATGATTGGAAATAACAATAAGAATGATGTTTATAACTTTAATCTTTCTAAGTTGGTACTTTGTTTATGCCGAAAGCTCGCACATACACCATTCACCTAATGTACCTTAGTCAAGAGAAGCTCATTAACTAAGACTAATCTTACTAATCAAATCTAGATAAGATCATAGAATTTGAATGAAAGATTGCATTATGTTTTATGTGAATGTTCCCAACAATGTTCAATACTCCTAAACAAGCGTTGAAGCGTTAAAACATGAGATATGATTTTCACCTAATTAAAGATGATTATCACAAATAACATTTTATAAAACAATTACGGATTTTATAATTTGTATGACTAGATTGATTGATATTTAAGATCAAATGGCCAATATGAAATAAATAAAAACCAAACACTTGTTAAATCTCAAAATCATATCACTAGAAAGATATAAAATCAAACATCAAACTTTATATTAAATCACAATCATAATCCTTAATACAAAACCAGAAAATAAGGTTACTAGCCACTCATGACTAGTAAAAGAGAAATAAACTTACAAAATGAAGATAATCCACACTTGAAGTTGCACACAAACACAAACACAATGTATCTAGAGAGTGTTCAGAAAATAATGGTAAGATCGGATGGTTCTAAGGCTAACTAGACACATCTATTTATACTAACACACCAAGGGCAAAATGGTAAAATGGACAATGGCAAACATCATCATTCCAAGACCCACTTCCTTCATCACATGGCCTCAAAATCAGATTGGATCTGGATCTGGTCGTGTAACATGGGAATGACAGCACAAGAAGGAATAAACAACTCAAAGTGGGCCAAAAAGCAGATCTGGTCACTAGGAAAAGTTACACGGCCGTGTAATTTCTTTGGCCAAAATTACACGGTCGTGTAATCCTGCATTTCTCCTGGATCTTCCCCTGAGCTGACATGGCATCCACGTGGCATAGAAAAGTTACACGGCCGTGTAACTTATAGGGTAAAAGTTACACGGTCGTGTAACATACTGCTTGATCTTCGGAACGATTTTTTTGTACTTCTTCGTTTGAGCTCCGTTTCTTCTGAAATTTCTTGTGTAGCTTCCCATTGTCATCCAATGCAAGATTCAACCCTCAAAAGCACCTGAAAACAACCACAAAGTGTGAAAGTAGATTGCTATTCTTGAAATCCCAAAAAACATGAAAATATGCAATGAAGAGGATAAAATGCAAGGTAAAACAAGGATGAAAAGGCATGAAAACATGCTTAGAAATACACTTAACAAATATCCCCAAGCTTAGACTTTTCTTGTCCTCAAGGAAAACAAGGATCTAAACAATGTGGATAACAAACTACAAAGTAGAAAAAGAATAGACACCTTAGGTAGCAACTAAGACAACATCAATCATAACTAAAAATCATGTCAATTTGGACCCTACACACATATAAGTTAGACCATCTATTTAAAACAAAAGATCATTAAAAGGAACAAATTTTTATCAATTACTTAGCATACGCACGTTGGGACAAAAGATAAACTCACACATGAAACCTTCACTTATTATTCAAAGCGTCTCGCAAGCAAAGGACGTGCTCACAATCTTTCACTCCTCTCGTGTTTATTCACTCATGTCACAAGATGTGTGACCTTGCAAGCTCCATTTTCAATATTTGGCTATAAACACTCATTTTTATAGGAGGGGCGCTCGGATATCGAATCTAGGAAGCTTATACTAAGTTGACTTTGCTCAAGTCCTCCAACCGACCTCATTTGCATATTTATTTATTAAACATATGATTTTCCAAAACAGAGGGACAAAAATTTACAACTTGATTCCTATTTACAAATGATAGATACCTAGACGACCGAGACAACCAAATCTTTTGAACTTCAACTTGACCCAAGATGTATGAAGAATTTTTAAAACATGGTCAATGAAGTTTTTAACTAAACCAAAATTGGATTTAGTCGTTGAAAGCAAAAAGGAGGAGGCTTTCAAAACAAGTAATCGTTTTTATTGTATTTTTGTAGAAAATTTTCATTTTAAAATGACTCGAGTGATCACTTGGTTCGGTCTTTTTTCTATTATTATTATTTTTTTATATATATTTTTATTTGACCAATCTTTTAGACCCAAGTGAAACAATTTCTGGATTTTCACCATAAAAACATTTTCACAAAATTTTGCTAAAATGATTAGACAAATTGATTTTTATGATATTTTTGTAAACATAAATGAAAAACTCAAAAACACTAATGACCAAAATAATATAAACAAGGTCATATGACATCTATAAACATCTAGTACCACACAAGACCAAAAAATGCAGAAAATAATATTTTTGTCCATGACTTTGAAAAATCGCGATTTTTGAGATAAACCTTATGCTTAATAGACAATATGCAAATGTATGGCCATGAGGGGGGACTAGTGCAACTTCCATAGTATTTCTCCTAGTCGATTACACACATTGATGAACTCACGGGTGAATAAAGCATCCTTTGCTAGAATAATTTTGATTCAATTTCATGTGTGTTTTATAATTCTCCCAATCGTATCTATGCTAGAAAATTAATAAAAAGAAGTTCCTAATGAAGATCTAAGGTTTCAAAAGATGGTGATGTTATATGTAGGTAGGGGACAAAAATACAAGAAGTTTAACTATGAGATGTATTATAGTTGCAATTTAAAGGTATCACATAGGTGAGAAGTAAGAGATAACAAAAATGCATGCAAAAGTTTAAAATAAATGCAAGAAATAAAATATTTTTGGATTTTTGTGGTTTTAAATTTTTTTTTTATGGGATTTATTTCCCCATCCCCAAGCTTAAAATAAATGCAATGTCCACAATGCATTAGGGAAGGAGAAAGAAAGAAACAACCTACTGAGGGTCGGGGAAGGGTCCCCGTGGCGGAAATGGAGGGTATGGGTATGGTGGGAAATATGGGTAAGGTGGGAATTGAGGGGGCGGGGGTGGTTGGCTGCCTTGCTGCTGTTGTTGTTGCGGTGGCTGCAGTGGTTGCTGCTGTTGCCATGGGTTGAAGGCAACAGATATTTGTATGTCAGAGAGTATAGACATAACATCTTGGTTATGTTTATATTGGTTCTCTCTAAACTGCTCAAAGTCTTGGCGTAGCTCCATTTGGTGTGTATCAATCTCACCAAGATTATCATAGATGCCTTGATAATCAAGGCGGAGATCCGCAAGCTGGGAGTTGATGCTAGAAAATTGCTCCATGTAAAGACTGTGCTCTGGAGGAAATGAGCTAGCAGAGCTTGAAGGGCCGGGCTCTTGGGGCTGTCTCGGTGGTGGGCTGGGCTCTCGAGGGGGTAGGTTGGGAGCGGGTAGTTGTAGGCCCATGTTGGAAGGAGGCTTCCAATTTGTGCTGGAGACAGGGTTGGCTAATCGTAGGATTCGGGCATTTCTGTTGTTCACCCGCAGATAATCGCGTCCGTCGGCTTGCCATATTTTGTCTGATTCGGGGCATCGAAATAACCTCATACCCTCAAGAACATCAGAGGTGAGGTATCGCTCACCTCTGACTATCTCAAGGTTATCAGGAAATCTGATGCCCAGGGCTGGATGTTTGGCTATTAAGGTGATAATGCCACCGCAATGTAGCTGGCCAGATGAACTTCTACTTAGTTTAAGTAGTTTGTACATGATCCAGGATCCAAAATTTGGAGTTTGAGACCCTGGATTGATCATGCAGTAGAGAAGCTCAAGCTCATTTAGGCCAGCCTTGCTTATCTCTTCTTGTGGGAAGAAGATAGAGGCAATGATGCGGTGGGTGACTTTGAGGACGGGGTGGATAATGCTGGAGGCTTTGGCATTACTGGGACGGTAGAAGTTTTCTGTGGAGATCTTGGTCCAGAAATTGCCAACTTCCCGGTGGAACAGTTTGTTCAGTTTGCCTCTTTGGTCATAAGTATTGGCGACCTGCGCGCCAATAAGCTCACACAATTGGTTTTGTGTGATTTTGTGAGACCTGTTGAACATTCTAAAAGACAAAACTGTTGTATGAACGTTAAATTCGACAGATGATAAAAATTCAATAGTTGGGTTGGAATAACTTTTCTCGCTTATATTCATCAACCCTTCCGAACCAATATTGGACAGGAGTTTGCGTACTCCTGCCTCTATGTGTAAATCTCGCAAAGTTGGGACATCTACGAATTTTTGGGCTTGCCCAATTCATTCCAAGAAGTTATAAAAACGGGCCTCTTGGGCATCGGTCATGAATGCGATACCTGCATCGCCCATGTCATAGTCCTGCTGTTCGGGCTCCTCATCGGAAGAGCCACTAGAGGCCGAATACACAATTTGCCTTTTATTACCCCTAGAGTAGGTACGGGATGATGATGCCATTTTTTTTTATTTTTTTTTTAGTTTTTAACAAAGGAAATGAACAAAAACAACACTCAAACAATAAAACACACAAATTTAAACACAAAGGTTTCACAATTCAAAGCCAAGAACCAATTATCTAGCCAAAAATAAAAAATTATTAAGATTTTGAGTTTTGGAAAGAATTTACCGAATTGAAGCTTGACAATGGTGATATTGACCTTGATTCCTTCTATTCTTGTCTTCCCCAAGCTTAAACCTAAACAATTTAAACAATTCAACATCAAAAATTCAAAACCCTAATTTTCTAGGGTTTCAAGAAATCCGAAATTAACCCATGGATTTGATGTTTCTTTTGGTCAAAATGAAGGAGAAGATAAGAAATAGTGGAACTAACCTTTGTAGTTTAACAAAACTTGGAGAAATTTGAAGAAAAAAATGAGAAATCGATATGTTCTTGTGATGGTTCGGACTCGGTAGAGGCAAGAAGGTAAAATCGTGACCGGTATGTGAAGAAAATGAAGTCCTTTGCTTTTATAGTATGCGAAAATGACGAAATTACCCCTGACCTATATTACACGGCCGTGTAATTTAAGGCGTAAACATTACACGGTCGTGCAATGTGCGATTATGACCGGTTTTGATTTTGACCATATTGCTAAGTTACACGGCCGTGTAACTTATAGGGTAAAAAGTTACACGGGCCGTGTAACACACTGTCCATTTTTTTCGTTTTTCGCTTTTCGTATTTTGAGCTTCGGTAGTCCGTTTTCGATTCCGATCGTTTCCACACGTAGGTAATTGAAAGTTATAAACAGAAAAATTATAAAAACACAAAAAATCACACTTTGAAAAAATGACAAAAATACCCCCGGGTTGCCTCCCGGTTAGCGCACTTGTTTAACGTCGTTGGTTCGACGCATGGCTCCCAAAATTTGACTATTGGGAGCGGGCCGGCTCGTCTAATTTTTCGTCTTCAACATTTTGCTCGACGAAATTTTCGTAGAAAGGTTTTAGCCGGTGGCCATTTACTTTGAAAATCTTTCCAGTCGTGTCGCTTCTAATTTCTACTACACCATAAGTAGAAATATTAGTTACAATGAATGGTCCCGCCCATCGGGACTGAAGTTTTCCTGGAAAAAGTTTTAGACGGGATTGAAAAAGTAACACTTTTTGGCCTATTTCAAAGCTCTTTCGGGTGTTGACTTTGTCATGGAAGGCTTTGGTCTTTTCTTTGTAGATTTTAGAATTTTCATAGGATTCGTTTCTTATTTCTTCCAATTCTTGGATTTGAAGTTTCCTATGAACTCCATTTTCTACAAAGTTTTGATTTAATCGTTTGATGGCCCAATACGCTTTGTGTTCAATTTCAACCGGTAAATGGCATGCTTTTCCAAATACAAGACGATAAGGAGACATACCTATTGGTGTTTTATATGTGGTGCGGTATGCCCAAAGAGCATCGTTTAAACGGATACTCCAATCCTTACGACTCGTACTTACCGTCTTTTCCAAAATGGACTTGATTTCTCGATTGGAGATTTTGGCTTGTCCATTTGTTTGCGGATGGTAAGCGGTGGAAACTCGATGTAGGACTCCGTATTTCTTGAAGAGCGCCTCTATCGTTCGGTTGCAGAAATGTGATCCTCGATCACTTATAAAAGCTCTCGGCATTCCAAATCGGCTAAAAATGTTGGCTTTTATAAAATCTGCAACTACTTTGGAATCATTAGTCCGTGTGGCTTTTGCCTCTACCCATTTAGAGACATAATCCACAGCTAGAATTATGTACATATTTCCAAAGGATGACGGAAACGGGCCCATGAAATCTATACCCCATACATCAAATATTTCGCAGAAGAGGATGGAGGTTAGTGGCATTTGGTCCTTTGGTCTAAGGTTTCCAACTTTTTGACATTGCTCGCAAGATTTGCAAAACTTGTAAGCATCGGCAAAAATAGTGGGCCAATAAAATCCGGATTCAAGGACCTTATGGGCCGTTCTCTTAGGACCAAAATGCCCTCCACAGGCTTCAGCATGACAGAAGTTTAGAATAGAGTGTACCTCACGGAGATCTACACATCTCCTTATGATTTGGTCGGGACAAAATTTCCACAAGTAAGGCTCATCCCACACATAATGTTTTGAATCTTTCTTCAGTTTGTCCTTCTGAGCTCGAGTGTAATCTGAAGGGAAATTTTTGGTGACCAAATAGTTTACCATGTCAGCATACCATGGTGTGATTGTCTGGTTGGTAAGCATCTGTTCATCTGGAAATGAATCATTTAGCGGGGTTGGCTCTTCATTGTTGATGATCCTACTTAGATGGTCCGCAACCAAGTTTTGCTTTCCGCTCTTGTCCCTGATTTCCAGATCGAACTCTTGAAGTAGTAGGACCCAACGAATGAGCCTAGGCTTCGCATCTTTCTTTGTCATCAAATACTTCAACGCTGCATGGTCAGAAAAAACAATGACTTTAGTTCCTAACAAATATTGTCGGAATTTTTCCAAAGCAAATATAATGGCAAGAAGCTCCTTCTCTGTTGTTGAATAATTGCTTTGGGCGGGGTCCAATGTTTTCGAAGCGTAGTATATGACGTGGGGTACTTTATCCTTCTTTTGCCCCAACACCGCCCCTACCGCGTAATTACTTGCATCGCACATAATCTCGAATGGTAGACTCCAATCTGGCGGTTGAATGATGGGTGTGCTTACCAACAGGTTCTTCAAAGTTTCAAAGGATTGCTTGCATGCGTCAGAAAATTCAAACTCTACGTCTTTTTGTAGAAGTTCGCACATCGGTCTTGAGATTTTTGAAAAATCTTTGATGAACCTCCTATAAAAACCTGCATGACCAAGAAAAGAACGGACCTCTCGGACACATTTTGGGTAGGGTAGAGTTTTAATAACATCAATTTTTGCTTTGTCTACCTCTAAACCTTTTGCTGAAACAACGTGTCCTAGTATGAGTCCTTGGTCAACCATAAAATGACATTTTTCGTAATTTAAAACCAAATGGGTTTCAATGCATCTTTTCAAAATTTTTGTCAAATTATTTAAGCACTCTTTAAACGAATTTCCATACACAGTAAAATCATCCATAAACACTTCTATAATCTCTTCAACATACTCGGAGAAGATACTCATCATGCACCTTTGGAATGTGGCGGGGGCATTGCAAAGCCCAAAAGGCATCCGCCGGTACGCAAACGTGCCAAAAGGGCATGTGAACGTAGTTTTCTCTTGATCTTCCGGTAAAATGGGTATTTGGTGAAAACCTGAATATCCATCTAGACAACAATAATGAGTTTTTCCTGCTAACCTTTCCAACATTTGGTCGATAAAGGGTAGTGGGAAATGATCTTTACGAGTAGAAGAGTTTAACTTTCGGTAATCAATACAAACACGCCACCCGTTTTGTACACGGGTGGGTACCAACTCACCTTGCTTGTTTTCCGTCACTGTGATTCCGGTCTTCTTTGGGACAACCAGGATTAGACTTACCCACTTGCTGTCTGATATTGGGTAAATCATTCCTGCGTCCAATAGCTTAAGAATCTCCTTTTTCACCACCTCCATCATGGGTGGATTGAGTCGTCTCTGGGCTTCCCTTGACGGTTTGTACTCATCTTCCATGAAAATCTTGTGCATGCACATCGATGGGCTAAGTCCTTTGATGTCGGCTATTGTCCAGCCGAAAGCTTCTTTGTAGTTCTTTAGCAATCCCATCAATTCTTTTTCTTCTTCTTCAAACAGTTTGTTGGAAATGATTATTGGTAAGGTATCCTTTTCTCCCAAGTACATGTACTTCAAATGGTTGGGGAGATCTTTTAATTCCAACTTTGGTGCCTGTGAAATGGAAGGAAGAAGTTTTTCGTTAGAAATTTGCAATGGCACTTTTGGCAAGTCATACCTTGCTTTCTTTTGGTGGTCTAGGTATGATGCGATTTCCAAGATTTCTTGACTTAGATCGAATTTCTCGATAAGCTCCTTTGTCTTCTCCTTGTCTAAATTTTTGTTTAAGACTAGAGCTAATAAATCAGTGTTAGACAATTCGAAACATTCTTCAACCAATGGGTTGATTACATCAATAAAATTTAAAGACGAAACAGTTTGTGGATAACGCATAGCATCAAAAATATTGAAATTTATGATTTCTCCATCAAATTCCATGGAAAGCGTTCCATTGAAAACATCAATTTTTGTTCTTGCGGTGCTCATGAAAGGTCTTCCTAAGAGTATGGAACAAGAATTTGATGTTTCGTCTCCACCCATATCCAAAACGTAAAAGTCGGCGGGAAATACTAGTTCATTAACTTGTACCAAAACGTCCTCTAATACACCTTTTGGGTGTACTATAGAGCGATCGGCAAGTTGAATTATCACCCCGGTGCTTATTAATGGTCCTACTTTTAGTGATTTAAAAATAGAGTAAGGTAGGACATTAATTGAAGCACCAAGATCTAGCATGGCTTTTGGAATGTAGAGATTTCCCATTTTACATGGAACAGTGAAAACACCTGGATCTTTACATTTTTTCGGTAGTCGTTTTTGCAAAACGGCCGAGATGTTTTCACCGACTGTAACAGTTCCGCTTTCTTTTAGTTTCTTTTTGGAGGTACAAAGTTCTTTAAGAAATTTGGCATATCTAGGAATTTGTTTGATTGCATCTAGTAAAGGAATATTTACCTCAACTTTCCGAAACATGTCCATAATTTCTTGATTTTCCTTTTCTTTCTTTGTGTTTTTAAGTCTAGATGGAAAAGGAGGAGGAGTGATTTTTACCTCAACTTTGGATGGTTCCTTGGGAGCTTCGCTTCTTGAGTCGGTATCGTCTTCGATTTCTATCTCTCTTTGTCTTTCTTTTGACAAGCTTGGTCCGTCATAGCTTTTCCCACTTCTTAAAGTAACAGCATTTACATTATGTTTGGGATTTTCTTGAGATTGAGAAGGTAACTTACCTTGAGATTCCATCTTGTTGACAGAAGTGGCTAGTTGAGCCATTTGTTGCTCCAGATTATTGATGCTAGCCCTTGTTTCTTGCTGAAATGAATGCGTGCTTGTGGCTAGACTTTTCACAATGTCTTCCAAGGACATGCCCGTTCTTGCTGTATTTTGTGGCGGAGGGTTTTGGTAGTATTGTTTTGGTCTCTCCTGGTATTGGTTACGGTTTTGATTGGACTGGTAGTTCCAATTTTGGTTGCTCCGAGGTTGATCAAACTGTCTCTGATTTTGCCCGGTAAATCCCCCCATTGCTTTTGCTTGCTCTTGATCATCTTGTAACTCGGGACACATGTCAGTTGGGTGTCCGTGTTGCAAGCAAATTCCATATGCTCTAACCGTTGGTTCAACTCCTTTTTCTTTTGTTAGTTGCATCACAGCTTTGGTTAGTTCAGAAATTTGATTTTCAAGATAAGGAGTGTTTACCTCTTTTACTCCTCGGGGTGGATCTACATACCATTCGTCCTCTCCTTGTGTATGTTTGGACTCCTCCGCCAGTTTCTCGATCAATGCTCTTATTTGGGTCGGTGTTTGATCGATTAACGAGCCTCCACTTGAAGCGTTTATCAAACATCTCTCCATTGGTGTTAGGCCTTCACAAAAATATCGGAACAATTGGTAATCGGAAATACCGTGTTGCGGGCATCGGGCACACAACTTTTTGAATCGTTCCCAATACGTATGTAAAGCTTCTCTCTTCCCTTGCTTGATACCAATTATTTCCCTTCTCAGACTTGAAGCTTTCGTCTCCGGAAAATATTTGTCAAGGAATAACCTTGCAAGACCATTCCATGTCGTGACCGACCCCGGTGGTAGGTCATACAACCATTCTTTGGTTGAGTCTAGCAATGAACAGGGGAGTGCCCTTAACTTGATTTGGTCTTCCGAGACATCATGTGGTTTCATTCCTACACATACGACGTGAAATTCTTTCAAAAATTTATGCGGGTCTTCATTTTCTACTCCCCGAAATTGAGGTAGTAAATGAATGAGCCCAGATTTCAATTCGAAGTTCGTCATGTGCGGGTAAGTTATGCAGAGAGGTTGTTGGGTAACATCTTGGGTTGCCCATTGGCGAAGTGTTCGTTCTTGAGGTGGATTTTCGGCCATAGGAGTATGGTTTGTTTGAGAGGGAGGTGTATGTGGGACGTTGTTATCTGATTCGGATTCTGTTTCAGTTTCGGATGAAGAAAGGTCTTGCCAAATGTCTATGATAGGAGGGTTTGATGAAGAAGCGGTTTGGGAAGCTTGCTGCTTCTTGCGAAGTTTAGCTTGCTTCCTTAGCCTTTTCGCGGTTTTCTAAATCTCCGAATCAAGTTCAAGAGGCGTACCTGTTCGTGAAGATCTTGGCATAAAATATTAGTAATACCGTGCTCCCCGGCAACGGCGCCAATTTGTTGAGTGTCGTAATCAACAAAATAAAAGAGTTGAAATATGGTTAGAAATGATTTATTAATTACCGATATTTCGTGATTGCACTACTTGTTATAAATACTAACTGTGTAGTATAAATGGCAAGCAGGGTCGATCCACAGGGAGCGATGGTCTAATGGATTACACCTTGAATTCACGGAAGTTAAAATTGTAAAGAAAGTAACCAAAGGGGGGGTTTTGATGAATAGTTGGACAATAATTATGTAAATGTTGAGAACAAATTTAACTTGGGACAAAATATATAGAATGATTGTTTTTATAATTTGGGGACAAATTCTGGTTTTGCATTTGTAGTCATATGATTGGAAATAACAATAAGAATGATGTTTATAACTTTAATCTTTCTAAGTTGGTACTTTGTGTATGCCGAAAGCTCGCACATACACCATTCACCTAATGTACCTTAGTCAAGAGAAGCTCATTAACTAAGACTAATCTTACTAATCAAATCTAGATAAGATCATAGAATTTGAATGAAAGATTGCATTATGTTTTATGTGAATGTTCCCAACAATGTTCAATACTCCTAAACAAGCGTTGAAGCGTTAAAACATGAGATATGATTTTCACCTAATTAAAAATGATTATCACAAATAACATTTTATAAAACAATTACGGATTTTATAATTTGTATGACTAGATTGATTGATATTTAAGATCAAATGGCCAATATGAAATAAATAAAAACCAAACACTTGTTAAATCTCAAAATCATATCACTAGAAAGATATAAAATCAAACATCAAACTTTATATTAAATCACAATCATAATCCTTAATACAAAACCAGAAAATAAGGTTACTAGCCACTCATGACTAGTAAAAGAGAAATAAACTTACAAAATGAAGATAATCCACACTTGAAGTTGCACACAAACACAAACACAATGTATCTAGAGAGTGTTCAGAAAATAATGGTAAGATCGGATGGTTCTAAGGCTAACTAGACACATCTATTTATACTAACACACCAAGGGCAAAATGGTAAAATGGACAATGGCAAACATCATCATTCCAAGACCCACTTCCTTCATCACATGGCCTCAAAATCAGATTGGATCTGGATCTGGTCGTGTAACATGGGAATGACAGCACAAGAAGGAATAAACAACTCAAAGTGGGCCAAAAAGCAGATCTCCCAAGAAAAGTTACACGGCCGTGTAATTTCTTGGGCCAAAATTACACGGTCGTGTAATCCTGCATTTCTCCTGGATCTTCCCCTGAGCTGACATGGCATCCACGTGGCATAGAAAAGTTACACGGCCGTGTAACTTATAGGGCAAAAGTTACACGGTCGTGTAACATACTGCTTGATCTTCGGAACGATTTTTTTGTACTTCTTCGTTTGAGCTCCGTTTCTTCTGAAATTTCTTGTGTAGCTTCCCATTGTCATCCAATGCAAGATTCAACCCTCAAAAGCACCTGAAAACAACCACAAAGTGTGAAAGTAGATTGCTATTCTTGAAATCCCGAAAAACATGAAAATATGCAATGAAGAGGATAAAATGCAAGGTAAAACAAGGATGAAAAGGCATGAAAACATGCTTAGAAATACACTTAACACTCGACACTGATTATTTTGATACATATGCACCGGTAGCACATATATCTACCATCAGATTATTAATTGCTTTGGCGGCTATTTATAATCTGGTTATCCATCAAATGTTTGTCAAAACAGTATAAACACTCGACACTGATTATTTTGACACATATGCACCGGTAGCACGTATATCTACCATCAGATTATTAATTGCTTTGGCGGCTATTTATAATCTGGTTATCTATCAAATGTTTGTCAAAACAGCTTTCTTGAATGGTGAGCTTGATGAGGAAATTTACATGAAACAACAGGAATGCTATATTTTCCCCGAAAACGAGCATAAGGTGTGTAAACTTGTGAAATATTTATACGACCTAAAACAAGCTCCTAAATAGTGGCATCAAAAGTTTAATGAGGTTATTTTGTCATCTGGTTTCAATTTAAACTAATCACACAAATGTGTTTATAGCCGGTTTGATTCAATCGTTTCCGGTGTGATAATTTGCCTTTATGTTGATGACATTTTGATTTTATGAAATAATCAACTTCAAGTCGATGAAACAAAAAAGATGTTGTCATCAAAGTTTTCCATGAAGGACATTGGGGAGGCTGATATAATCCTTGGTATTAGGATTAAATGGGCAAACAAAGGAAATGTTATAACACAAACTCACTATGTTGAGAAAATTCTCAAAAGATTTATTTATAGTGATTATTGTCCCGTGAGTACTCCCATTGATCCTAGTGTAAAGTTAATGTCAAATAAGGGCAAAGCAATATCACAACTTGAATACTCTCAAGCGATAGGTTGCTTAGTGTATCCAATGACAAGCACCCGCCCGGATATCGCTTATGCGATTGGGAAGTTAAGTCGGTATACTAGCAATCTTCGTACTCAACATTGATAATCAATTCAAAGAGTATTTAAGTATGTAAAGGTAACCATGGATTATGGACTATGTTATCTTGGGTTTGCTTTGGTTTTAGAAGGATATTCGGATACTAGTTGCATATCTAATGGTGAAGACCACTCTTCTACAAGTGGTTGGGTAACTTTGCTTGGGGTAGGTGCAATTTCATAGGCATCTAAGAAGCAAATATACATAACAAACTCAGCAATGAAATATGAATTTGTTGCGTTAGCTGCGGCTGGAAAAGAGGCTGAATGGAAAAGAAATTTGAGTTATGAGATTCCTTTGTGGTCAAAACCGATTGCACCTATATGTATACAGTGTGATGTGTGATGGTGCTTCTACTTTGGCTAGAGTGTATAGCTAAGTGTACAATGGAAAGTCTAGACACTTAGTATTAGACATGGCATAATTAAGGATTTAATCATGAATGGTTTTATTTCGGTAGAGTTCATAAGGTCGCAACAAAATTTGGCAAACCATTCAACAAAAGGTTTAGCCCGAGACTTAGTGCAAAAGTCTGCAATACAGATGGGTTTAAAGTCCATTTAATCCCTTAATGGTGAGACACCTCACTACTAGAAAATATACTTTTAATAACTTACGAATTATGACATACGCAGGTTTTATGACAGACAAAAATGTCAGTCATGAATTTTATGTCATTTTTTCTAAATTTCTTGTATTTTACGACATACAAAGTTATGTGTCGTAAAATAATGTCCTCTCAAATAATTTAAAAGCCTGCGCTAATAGATGTACTGAAATATCTCTTAAAAACTTTAAAATCCCGCCCTAATAGATGTAAAATATCGTCCACTCCCAATCACTTGTTGTTCTCTTCTAGTTTGACCCATCATCACCTCCGCCACAAACCCTCCTCAATCAACAGTCTCATTTTTGAGAGAGAAACAACGGAAATATCCATACAAACCTCACTATCCCAGCCTCAGAGACACCTACATACATATATATAAAACATTAATCTATGGATTCAGATCAGGGGAAGCTCTTCATCGGCGAGATTTCATGGGAGACGTCAGAGGAGAAGCTGAAGGAGTATTTCGGCAATTATGGAGAGATTCTGCAGACGGTCGTTATGAGAGACAAGAAAAACACACTATTGATGGCTGATTTTTTTAAGATCTTTCTCAATCAGCACTCTCTCATTTTTGGTTTCGTCGTTTTTTCAGATCCTTCCGTACTCGACACTGTTCTTGAAGAAAAACACACCATTGATGGCCGAACGGTATTTCTCGTACCTAGATCTCTATCTCTTGTTATAAAACTTTATCTCATTTACTTCCGTTACTTCTTCCCAACCGATTTAGGCTCTAACCTTCATATTATCTAACCCAAATATTGTGAAATAGCGGCTATCACTACTGATTTAGTGTAATTAATGACACACTAGCTCAGACGTATATGTAGAACCATCTCAAATGATTTTAGTCTAATGAAAATAAAACAAATACTTGATGAGTGTCCTCGCTTTATGGGTTTTATTGTATTTAGCCTCGATTTACGGTGTATTAGTGAAAATGGGGACTTTCTTTTCTAGAATGCCCCTAGGGGATGGCCAAAACGTGGGGCAAATTCATGAGAGATCTGTACAAACGAAATCTCCAAAAAGAGCATTTTAGAATGTTATTCAGCGATTTAGAACATTTGTTAAATTATGTTTCGTTTTGTTTTCTGAAGGCTTACGTTATTGTTTCATAGAAAAGTATTGCCCAGAAAACATTCATATAGGAGATCATCGAGCAGAGGGGACAATGCAGGAGGTCCAAGAGGTAGTTGAAAAGGTACTTGTTGTATAAAATTTCATTTTTAATATTTTGAGTACTTTGTCAAACTAAAATGATTAATTTTTCATGAGAAATTGTTGGAGTATGCAATTGTGTCCATTGGTGTGTTTGATATAAATATAATACACATATTATTGTTGCAAATCTGGATTCAGATCAATGACTAGGAAAGGAATGATGTCTTCGAGGTGGAACATAAAACGAGGTTTGGAATTGGAGCAGAGTAGTGGTGGTGGCGGTTCATGTGTAGGAAGGAATACTAGTTTTTTAACCACAACAAATCCAATGAGGCGATTTCTTCTTGAAGCATGTATAAGCTAACTACATTCTTCTCTTATTGTTAGGGCTTTTAGAGCCGTAGGTTGCAAGTCTGAAGCAAGCATTATTTCTCATACATTATTGTTTGAATTATAAAATGGTTAATATATAGTTTGTAAAATGGTTTCTCTTTGTATATATGGAAATTTTTTTTGTATTATGAGACATTATGTGTGACTTAATTTGAAATTAGCAAATTTAGAAAAAAAACTATAAAAAACGTATAATCATGATATACAATTGTATGTCGTAAAATATGACAAAAATAATGAAAATGTCTGTCAAGAATTTTAAAAAAATGTTCAAATTTTATGACTTGCAAATGGTTGGTCGTAAATGTATGTCATGATTGTCAGTCAGAAATGTATGTCGTAAATTTATGACAGACAAATGTCTGTCATCTTTCATTTATGACTGGGGCTTTAATGACAGACATTTGTCTGTCATCTATACCCTAAGCAGTTAAAGCGATAAAAATTCAAATAGCGGCTACTGACGCTATTTGGAATAGCGATTTTCGCGGTGGTATAGCGGTGCTATAGCGTTTTTTTGATATTACGTAGAATTTATATTATGTATAAATTTTATAATAGATTATTAGTATTTCTAACATAACAATATGAAAAAACATTCATTAAATAAAAAATATGGAGTACAAGCTTCAAGTTCAACAACATTCAATAAAACAACATTCAAGCTTCAACAACAACATTCTAGTTCCACAAAACAAATATTCATTCATGTTTCAAGCAAATATGTATTTAGAGACTTACAGAAAATAACATAATTTTCTTTCAAGCATATTATCGAACACTTAATATGCATATTGTTGAACTTCCCCTACACTAGACCTTGCAGAATCAAAGTCGAACCACCACAAATCGGAGATGAACTGAAGCAATCAGACCAACACAAACCAGAGATGAATTGAAGCAACTAAAACTTTAATCGAACCTGATTCAATATGATAATCGAAATTAAACAAAAAAAGAAGTAATCGACTTCAACTGAGTTCAACCGACTTCAACTAGGACTGAAATCGAACCTTCAATCGTGTACGGTTCCTGCAATCGAGTTCGGTTCCTGCAATCGAGTCCAACCGAAATTAAACAAAACTGAAATCGAGTTCAACCGGAAGTATTCGGGATGTGGTTTGAATGAAGTAATCGACTTCAATCGACTTCAACTGAAATCGACTTCAACTATTGAATTCGGGATGTGGTTTCATTTGCGAAAGAAGTATTGGGGATGAGTTGGATTGTAATCCTTTTGATGTACAAGCTAACACATTTCCATCAAGACAAACAATTGACTTCAACTAGGACCAGCCAAGTCAAAAAATACGTGTGAGATGTGGTTTCATTTGCGAAGGAAGGAGAATAGCTGAACGATTATCCCACATCGGCTGAAATAAAGACATAAAGACCCACCTGTGGTTATAAATATAGTTATTGGTCTTCAGCATTCCACTACTCAAGTCTATTTGAAACTTGGTAACTCTTGGATCTATTTGACTTGGTCAAAGTATTAAAAATTTAATATAGCGGGCTAAAATCGCTTTAGCGATTGGCTAAATAGCGCAAAATAGCGGTAATTATCGCCGCTAATAGCGGGATCGCGAAATGAAATCGCTAAATGATTTATTTTTGCGGTCGATGGCGCTAAGCGCTATAGCAACGCTATAGCGTCGCTATAACGCGCTATTAACTGCATAGTCTATACCCTTTAATGACTATTGTCAGTCATTAAAAGTCTTTTTTCTAGTAGTGCCTAATTCCCCTTTGATATGACGGAGGTTGAATTCAATGTGGAAAGCTCACACTTAAGGATTGGAACACACATAATATGTCATCCCATGTTAGTGTGTTCAGACCTGTAGTGGGAAGGATGAATGTATATTCTTAATAATTCCTTTGATAAAATGTAAGCATGTACATGGATAAGGGAAATGCAGCCGTGCTTCGAAAAGTTGGGACTTGGCTTTTATACGATCAAGAATGGAGACAGTCAGCTTAATAATAGTGTCAAGATTTTGACTAGACAATATATTTGAACTTATGTGTATGTTATCTTCAGCTATTCAAATGGGTTGAAGGGTTCAATTCGTAGAACACCCTGATTCTCGAGTATTTGGAATATGTAATACACTAATATGAAAATTCAATTGTTTCGATATTTTCATTTATGCATAAGTTTGGTTAATTCTAATTCTTGTTTGTGTAGATTCATGGTTACACTAAAATGGGAGATGATTGTTGGCGATTTAAGTGTCACCATGACATTTTAGTATAATGACATTTATACGATTACCAATGGAGGTCAAGTCTTGATTTTAGACGAGTTAGGAGGTGCGGAGCGCAAGCTTGTATAAAACAAGTTTGATCTCGGTGTGAGCAAAATGACGGGGGTCAAGGGGGCCAAGACCCCTTGAGGGGTTTTGGGGCAACGCCCCGGGGGGATGGAAACTAGCGAATTTTCTTATGGAAAACACTGATTTTTCTTTATAAAAACTAAGATTTTTTAAAAACTTTACAGAAAATATGTCAATATTTTCATCATGCTTTTCCAGCTATTTCCCCACCTATGTCTCTGCCACCTATCATTGTGGGATTACTTTTCCTGGAATTAAGGGTGGAATCCAGCCACTATGGTTGGAGATCAAGACGAGAATTCACACATACACACACACCCCCTATGTTAGATGCTATAATTTGGTTCTATATATATATATATATATATATATATATATATATATATATATATATATATATATATATATATATATATATATATATATATATATATATATATATATATATATATATATATATATATATATATATATATATATATATATATATATACTAGCTGCGTACCCGCGCAATGCGGCGGCGGAGAATAGTTTTTTTTTTGGCGATTCATTACTATCGGTGGCGAACATTAGTTTCATTTTGACGAATAATTTACGGTATGCAAATATAAGTACATTTTTGTTTCTAGCGGCGAAAATTATCTGTTTTGTTGTAAACCGGAACCATCTCGAAAGCGATTAAGTAATTCGGTTTCGATTCTATGAATTTTATTTTTCTGGTTTCGGTTCGGTTTTTTCGATCCTGTTCAAGAATTGATCTTGTCATAAATGAGTAAAATAACATTTGGAGCCACGGTGAGTTAACACTCAGAAATTTATGCAATCTGATTAATTGATCTTTTTTTAGCATTTTTTTCTCTTGACTTAGCATGGTGTTTTGACATATTAGGTCTCTATTAAAATCCCCTCTACAATGGTTGTAGTTCTAATATCAAGTTTAGATCCATAAAATTAACTTTTACACGTGATTTCACTTGAGTTAAGTCCATAGAAACCATCAATAGTATAAGGAAATAGACGGTATACGCATAACACATGTTGTATCATGAGTTTAATAAGCAAGTTTATATATATAACAACAATATATTCACTTGGTTTGGGGGGAGGGGGAGCTGATTGGTTTGGGGGGAGGGGGAGATTAATTTTATTTAAGTGAATAGTATATGAGTGTCGATGCTGCAATGTCTGAATGTGGAAATATTGAATGGTTTTTTCGGTCGATAGGTTTATTTTAGGTGCGTAGGGAATTGTTCAATGTGGCGAGTAGTTTTTTTCGATGAATAGCTACATGTGGCGGCTACGAATAATTCATTTCAACGTCTAGTTTTCGGTCGACCGTTAGTCTCTTTTGGTTAAAAATAAAGGTACATTCGTATTACAAATAACATACAATGTGACACACGATAAATAGTTCTATTTCAACAATTTTCTTCATTTTGAAAACATGTCATATTTAAAAAAACACACATTTGAAATGAGTTTTTGTTAAATGTGGATATAATCTATCAAAAAATTCAAAAGAAAAATACATTCTATGTGTGTACTCGTACCATGGTGTGACATCAAATAATTTGTTTCAATGAATAATTTACGTATAACAATTAGTTTTTCGATGTCCGTTTTGAGTTAAAAAATCTAAGTATGTTTTTTTTTTCAAAAGAAATATGTATTCTATATAAGAGTTAAAATTAACATATGTTTTTTTTTTTGCTTGGTGTTGTACTTTTAGGCTAAAAAAATACGTTGTTAAACCAAATTTTGATAACATTTTTTAAATGTACATTTACTAAATTGAGCATAACAATTTAAAGAACATATGTTATGCTTGGATTCAATATGCATGTACTCAGAGACCTTTTATGCAATTTTTAATTTGTATCAAATTGTTTATTTATTAAAGCCAAATTATATATCCTATAAAATATAGATTATATAACAATAAAGCTCCACTAATATTAATATAACGTTTTCGTACCATTTCAAGTCATTTGTCTATGCTTATATTTCTATAATACTTTTCTCCTCACCCATAATATTTATATTCGTTTCCCACAAAAATCTAAAATCCAAATATCTTATGTGATAAATATGTAACCGATAATTGTTAATTCGTTTCCGTACGTAATTGAAAACGAATTGCAACTCTATTTCTAGTTTTATAGAAACTTTAAAACTGGTTAGATGCAAATTAATAGAGAAGGGCATATAAGTAATTTCACCAAAATAACCTAAACCTAATGAACCTCTCTTAATTTGACCAGCCCAATTCCTTCCAGCTCCAGGATTACGCCGCACATCTGATTCCTCCAAAACAGTTCCGACGATTTCAACCATTTGGCCGGCGATTCAGCAAAGTTGCTATGCAAAACAGTTTCGCACATCTTATTTCCTCCCGATCCTATTCAGCAAAGTTGATATGCCCTTCTCTTTTTATCTGCTTCACCGACCGACATGCATCCCACATGCACAAATCACGCACCGATCCGATTCAGCAATGTTGATATGCCCTTCTCTTCTAATTCTCGGTTTTGATTTGATTCTCGCTTCTGATTTTCCATATGATGGTTCCGAAAGACGCGTTTGATGGTTCCGTAGTCGATCTTCGTCTCACACCAGCAGGTTCTGATTTTCCGTAGTCGATCTTCGTCTAACCTTCAGATAGAGCAACCCTTTTTGTTTGAATTTTCCTTTTGTTTTAGTTATGGTTCTGATTTCGGTTTTCTGATTACGATTTTGGATTTCCTTTTGTTTTAGTTATGGTTCCGATCAACATTCTACTGATCCCGTGAAGACCATCGGTTCCATTACATCCCTCCCAACCTACGCCTCCCCTCCGACTTTTGAACGGGTAAAATATGCTTGGTTTGAAATGAAAAGCCAGATTGATTGGAGCATAATGATCCATCTGTTCGTTTTTGGTTTCGTAATCCCAAGTCTAAACTTCAACATTTTTCTATTTTTAATTTTTGGTGATTTTTATTTTTTGCTTAACGTGGAGTTGATGTTGATTTTGGTGATGTTTAGATGCAGCTTTAATTTTTTGATAAACCTAAATCTGACACCGTCATCCAACACCGACCATGGTAAATGAATTTGACTTTTAAGTTGAACAAACTAACGTTTATTTTTGAAATTAGTTGGAATTCTTCTGTTTTGTTTCAGTGTTTTGATAAACGAATGATACATGGATGGTTGATGGCTAAAAAATAAAAGTAAGTTTCTGCACTTGCTGGTTCATTGTGCATTTGAATATGCATAAATATCTATTTTTTTATAAACAAATGTAAGGAGCAACAATATGTATGGCTTACATAAGTTGCGTAAATGTTGAGTGGATAATTATGCTTCACATTATTTTATATTTACATATTTGGAATATTAAAATGATCTTTCCTTTTATTTGATATTTAGTTTGCTTGGATTCTTTAAAGCAAGAATTAAAAGTATCTTTATTTATCTTTTCATGTATTTTTTAAATGCTACATTGACAGAAGATTGAGGTAAAATTGGTTTGTCTCTTTGTATTTTTAGTGCTTGTATATGTAAACAGTTGAAGAAATATCTGAACAGTTTAAAGTAATTAGTCATCAGTTGATCGTTTGTTACAACCACATGAGTTTATAAATCTTTGATATTGCTTTCTCCACTGCAAAGTGTTTTCATGTTTTGTTATATCTTCTATTTGTGTGTAGATACAGGTAACAGACCTGAAAAAATACTTATGTTTTGCTGAAATAGATTACAAACCTACAAAATTACATGTACACAAATCGAATCATTTTGTTTATTTGTGTTTCTATGCAACAATTACAACAACATGCAAAATAACTTTTATCTAAATATTTATGTTTGTATGCAGAAATGAAGTTGACATTGGTTCATACCTTTGAACAGCAGCAGCAACAAAAAGTAGTATCTCTAAAAAACGACAATTACAGCAACCTGCAAAATGATAATTATTTTAATATTTGTGTTTGTATGCAAAAAAAATTACTTTAGAAATCGTTATTTCTATTGTGCAGAAACAGGAACGTGTGCAGTGTGATTTGGAGATGCAGTAAATATTTGATGTCTCACATTGATTTTATAGTGTAAATTGTATTTTTTTGGAGGGATTTCAAATTTTGAAATGGTTATCCAACTTTAGTTGTTAGGATTGATTTTAGCCATTGATTGCTTCAAAGTAATCTATGGTTAAGATTATTTATAATAAATATTTTTGTTAAAGATAGAAATTAGAAAAAGTTGCATTAATAAGTTGTACATTTTTAAGACATTAAGACTCTTGTGCTTTAAAGTGTTGTAATTTATATATGGTTTATAGTATAGTATAGATATATATATATATATATATATATATATATATATATATATATATATATATATATATATATATATGTATATGTTCAACATAGAACCAAATTATATCATCTAACCATAGAACCATGTGAAAATTGTCTATGTTCATTTATAAAAATATGTAATTTTCATGTTCATAGATGAACATGTTCTTAGATAAAGATATGCAATTTTCACATGGTTATATATATATATATATATATATATATATATATATATATATATATATATATATATATATATATATATATATATATATATATATATATATATATATATATATATATAACAAAGAGAATCAATTTTTTTAGAACGGCCGGTTAGTTGTTAGAAATTAGTATCTCCAAGTTAGTCAAACGCCTATAGCAGGGATCGAACATTGTACCTCCCGCCTAAGAGAGCAAAGCCTCTACCAAGTGGGCTATTCCCACATTGGCCACAAAGAATCAATTACAACTTCTATCTGTGTGCATTCTCAATAGAACTAGATTTGCAATGTAACATTTCTAGCGTCCCGAAAAATGTAACAAAGAATCAATTACAACTTCCGTGTGTGTGCATTCTCAATAGTTACACAGATGTTTCATTTTTTGCATAGGTGATCGTTAATGCGTAGTAGTTTCTGTGCATCTTTAATTTTGGTTTTGGTTTTGGTTTGATTTTAGGGTTTACATGAATGAGATGAAGATGGGGAAAAGTGGTTATTTTACTTTGGTATTACCCCTCCGTATCAAGTTCAACAATTCTTCAATTTATAGTTGCAATTCACAATTCAAGATCAATGTTTGTAAGAGATTTTCAAGGTTATATTGAAAAACGGATTTGACACTCCTATGCAATGTGCCATTCTTTTCCAAACAAACCACGTACAGGAATCTATTAGCTCCTGCAACCTGACTACCCTTCTAAAATGCAATCCGTTGATTTATTCTTGCACCACCGGAATATGGGTTGTAATTAATCAATGAGTTAAACAAAATCGAGAGATGGTTAAAAGTATATATGATGCTAGTTATTGCATTAATGGAACCAACCAGTCGTATGCCAAGGTGGTTTGCATGAATGATATTGATGAGATTGTATTGTTTAGTTTGTTTGTTGCTTAACAACAGCTCCCGTCTATGGTGCAAGTTGTTTCAGAACGAGAAATAAACCAACAGCAAGTACAAGTTGGATCAGTGCATAAAGTAATATAAAGCATATGGTACAAGTCGGAACAGCAAGAAAAGAAGACCCAGCAGCATGTACAACTCACTTTTTTCTTACAAGGGGTTCTGTTTCTTGAACAGCAACATAAACTCCTGGACCAAATGTTTTCTTTTATCATCTCTACATCAAATGCATAAAATAATCTCAATTAAGCGTATTATAACCTTGTAAACACTACAAATTTAAATTAAAAGCCCATTAAACACACGCGCATATTTTCATATTAAGGCCCAAAATCAACTCGAAACATCATATATCGGGAAAAATTTTAAGAAACCAAACACATCTAGAGTTCATATGTTTGTACACATTTCGTTTTGATCAAATCGGGACCTACTGTATGTTTCATGTGCAACACCACTGGCTTCCATGGTGCTGCCTGCCAACTAAGCAAGCACAGAAAACTTCTAGGGAAGGTAATAAGGGTATGCACTCTATACCCTACTTGATGAATGTATAATATGTTGTATATATCAGAAGGCAATTTATTTATTTTTCTCGGAAAAATTAAATCGCTACACCAACATAAAGGGCAACATTCATGTTCCCAGTTATTCTGACCAGCTCTCAAATCCCTTATTTTACTTGAATCTTAATAAGTTTCAGTCTAAATTTAAAGCATGTCTAGCATCTAGATATGTATGGTAGCTTAAGAGGATCTTCATTCACTTCCACTTCACGAAAACATGAAAAAGAAAATCGGAAGTCAACTATTAAGACACATAAGTTATAGATAAAACAGAGCAAATGGCAAGAGGGCATTCCTACATGGTTTTGGATGATAATTAATTTATATGAAAGATAAGATGAGTAACTTGTCTTTCCTTCAAAAGTAACAAGTATATTACCACTTGATATGATCAATTTTGTCGTGCAGCTGCATGTGCTTTTTGGCGAAGGAGATAAATATGTATAAATAAAATAGATCCAATCCAGCATGAGATAAATTTGGAATACGCACATTGGGAGATCCACCTCTTTGGTACAACAAAACACCAAAACAAAAAAGCATATTCATTGCTATTAGAAAGCATACCAAAAACAAGATCCCTAAAACAAGACTGCTTTGAATCACAGAAGTGTAGAGATGACCTACGGTCGGGTGAGCCACAAGTGTAAATTCGTCGAGTTACAAAGCTTAGTTGGCTTGTGTGCTCTTTATTTTTGTGATGAGAAAAAGGTTTCAGGGCATAAAAGTACCTTAAGGGCGATCCTCCAGTGTGCTAGACTTCCTTTGAGAGAAAGCTTTGAAGTACGCGGACTCATCTAAAGAAAACAAATAGATTAATTTGACAATGATTGCAGAAAATCAAAACATGAATTATTAATCGGTGAAACACTATCATTTAGTTATTATCAGTTTTAGACAAAAGAAGGTAATACACAAGAGTGACAGCATAATTCTCCGTTTGTTTAGGAAATATTTTCCACTGGATAACTGACATCTGGTAAGATCTCCACCAATGATGTAATTCCATGACTTGTAATAACCCAATGCATCTTCTCTTTCATTTATATCCCCATCATCATAAATTAAACTCACCCCACACTCCTTTGTAGCTTTACTACCAATATCATATGGTTTGTCCCTCATGACACTCATAATAATAACATAGTCACCACATTCCATCTCATTCATCCCAAACATCCAATGGGTTAACAATGTGAAACACTTTCCACCCATATCGACACCTCCAAGGTAATGTTCGTATATCCAGGTGAGGTTCTTTGTTTTATTAATAATCACAATCAATGGCAGATCAAGGAACTCATTTGTCAGCACGCAACAAAAATTTAATCCTGTGAGGTTGTTGGGGGATAATGGGATGGTGAATGATATTGATGTCCCCTTGCTTCTATCCTTGATCCAATTCGGCATCTCTTCGCCACCATAAATTGTGCTGAATATTCCAAATTCATAATACATCTGTCAAATACAACCACCTTTATTAATCATCACATTTATTATATATACATAGATATGCACACAGTTAACCAGATCAAACCTGGATTTCAAATTCCTCAGATTCATCATTAACAAAGTCTAGCTTAGTCCAACCCAAACTACGTAATACCTTTTCTTCAACAGCTTCCACTGGTTCGCTTTTCACAATGCCTTCAAATTCAAATGAAGAATGTGCTATCAACCTCAAGTTTAATAGGAACATGAGTGGGACCATTTGTGGATTAAATGAAACTTTTCGTAGCAAAGGCTTCCTAGAATCTGAATGGAGGTCCATAAATGTTAGTGTACGTGGAGGATGCTCAACTAACGTCAACTGTTCACAATCTCTCATACTAAGTACCTCAAGCCTAGGAAGGCTTCTCACACAATTTGGCAAAGAAACGATTGGATTGCCATCTAAGTATAATTCCTTTAACATGGATAGCCAGGAAAAGTCCATGGGAAAGCATTCGGTGGACAAATTATTATTTTCAAGTGACAACATTACCAAATTTCTCGGTAAAGGAGTCGTAAAGAACTTATGATCGCTTGGCATGGCCTCGAGAACGGTGGAGGAAGAGGTTATTGTGTTTATACCAATGTTGTTAGCCTTGAGCATTTTCGATGAATCCATGTCCCTAATCTTGATTTGAGATTCACCATGATAATAACTCTTTAGCCATAGTGTTTCAACTTTCTCTAACGTGTGTAAGCTTCTTGGAAGTTTTTCAAGCCTGTTGCAGTAGCTCATATCAATATAGACAAGTTCAACACATGCCCCAATTGATTCACAAACCTCATGCAAACCAATGCAGCCTCTCAATATTAACCTCTCAAGTTTAGGGAAGTGGTCAAAGCCACCAAGACTATGAAGTTGTTCACAGAAACTTAAATTAAGAATCTTCAATGATCTAAACAATCTCTTCTCTTTTGAGCATGACCCAATCAATTTCTGAAATTGATGTAAATTAGAATGTCAGTAAGTTTTATCAACTTGACATGGAAGAGTAATAAATGGGGATAAGTTACCTTAAGCCTCTTTTGAAGTCGTTGTCCATAATTATAACTCCCAAATGTTTCAATATTGCTATAAGACATGTCAAGAGCAACCATATTCTCCATCGATAATTGTGAAGGTATATACTTCAAATGGAACCCATGCATACACAACCATCTTAATTTTTCTGGAAAATTCTTGTAAGAGCCTGTCATTTGCACATAATTGAGTTGTAGCAGCATTAGACTATCCATCTTACTAAATGCGTCTGTTTTCAAATCACCTCCATGTAACTTCTCTTTCTCAAGCATTCTCATGTCAAGGGTAAGGCCTAGAACATTTTCCGTACCCTAAGAAGGAAGGGGTGAAATAATATTTTAGAATGTTGTAAAGTTGTATATAGAGAATACAAAATGATTACAAGTATACATGCAGCGTCTTACCTTTTTTTCGTTCAACACTGTGAATGACTCCTCATGACACCATAATCTAGTTCGTTCCCCGGGCTTGTCAACTGATTCCTCACGTACTAGGAACCTTCCCATCTCTTGTACCAACTGATGCATCATCAGTTCGTTATTCCTTAATTCGTAATTCCATTTGAAACTAAGAAGGCATTTGTCGATAAGATTATTGATCCCGGATCTTGTGTCTATATCACATGCCTTTAATATTATTTCAGCAGCATCTCTATCCATGCCAACAAAAAAACAAGCAATATGTTTAAACAAGTCCTTATCATTTTTGAACGGCAATGAGTCAATGCTCATTCTCAAGATAGTACTTATAGGGGGGCCATTTTCTTTCTTTAGCCTGTCTATGTACCCCTCCCAATAAGTTACATCTCGATTATGTAGAGACCTACCCAAAACTGTAAGAGCCATTGGATGTCCTTGACAATACTGCAAAAGCTTTTCTAACACCTCTTCATAACCGGCCTTGGGATCATTAGACGTGAACGCATGAAAACATATAAGTTTTTGTGATTCTGTCTTAGATAAGCATTGAAGCTCGTGTTTTGTATGCTTGGGTTTCACATTCGTTTTGAATAGTTCACAACTTTGTGTCAACCATGCATTCTCTGTTGTTATTATGATCTTACTTCCTGGATAAAAACTTTTCCTTCCAAGTAAAGCATCCAACTGGTCGAGACTATCAATATCATCGAGAATGACAAACATCTTTTTACGGGCTATTGCATTCTCTATCTTTGAGGTGTAAATTAAAACATCATGAACTTGAAGTGAATTTGATTTTGAAATGTCATCACAGAGTTGTTTTTGTACATCAAGTAACCCATTAACTTTTACACCACATCTCCTACTGATATCTTCGATAAAACAGCTTCTGTCGAATTCATGAGAATGTAACCCATAGACATATTTGGCTAAAGACGTCTTCCCCATCCCACCCATACCCAAAATAGTGAGTATGTCTCCCGTACTTGACGTTGCATCTTTCAACCATGAGGTAACGAATCCAATAGAATAGTACATCCCAAAAAGTTGTGGCAGAGGACTCCTTGAGAATAAGTGTAATCTACGGTAGATGTCCTGAACAATTTCTTCAATAAACTCCGCCTCTAGCCTGCAATTTTATTTTAGTAAGAACCACAAAACACAATCCAAAAAAATAACATGATATATTGGAGATCTAATTTCTACAAAGATCCAAAACGAAATTATATCATATTAAGTTATTATTTAATAAAGTTTTTCACATCATAACTATAATTGTATTCGCACTTCTAACCAGAGCCATCAATGGAATACAAGATTTTGTTAACAGGCCACCAAATTTCATTGTGTTTCTGCAAATGCAGCAGACATAAATATTAATGTGGTTTTGCATGAATCAGAACAAAAAGTCATTGAGTAGTTATCAGTTAACCTTTACGACTTACAAGTAAGAGCTTTAATATATCATAATAAAAAGTGATAACATTTGAAGGTAGAATGATATAAAAACAGTAGATGCAGTACGATTGTTCAAAATTTGGTTTATTAATAATAAGCATATATAAACACTAAAATGGTTTATCTAAATGAATTTATGTATGATAAAAATAAGTGTGCATAGCATACGTGTTAAAGCTAGTAGAGTAGTAAGTTGGTTAAGCTACCTACATGAATGAATTTACGAGATCACATAATTGCAAAAATTAGATTACATTTCAAGGATCAAATGAAAATGCATGAATAATATGCCTATTTGATGATTAAGAAGACACGTATCAAAATGCATAAGGAGAAGACGATGTTGACTTTTGTTAAACAATATTATAGGAGTACGGAAATACGGGTAAACAAGTAGTTACCTTCCATTTGCATCCTTCCCTTTTAAATCTGCAACTTCTGTAAGCACTTTATTCCATTTGTATATCTTTTGAGCCCATTTACTTCTTTTATCTGCATCTGTCTCAGCCTCCATCGTCCGTCTATGCTTAGACATTGCATCTCCGAAGCTATCTTGTTGCTTCCTCACATGGGTGGGCTCAACATGATAAAAGATAGGAATAATAATATGGTTGGATTTCATACGTTGCTCAAGGATCAACACCAGTTCATCAAGACACCATGTAGAAGTAGCATAATTTTTGGACAACACGATAAGAGAAGCCCTCGATGCTTTAATAGCACTTTTTAATTCCTGTTTCAGGTCTTCCCCGGTTTCAATCTCTTCATCATCAAAGAAGGTAAGGATATTGGCATCCATGAGTGCCTTATAAAGGTATGCAGTGAAACCTTGACGAGTGTCAAGACCTCTAAAACTTAAAAATACATCATATCTATGACCATCAGTTGATGATGAAGATGAAGATCCTTCTGAAAATTCAGAGATAACAGCCATTATGAGTTATGCGTTGATGATGCTTCAGCCTTCCCGCAATTTTGAGTATTTATTTCTCGCTTCTCTTGTATGTTGGGGTATCCTAATAAGCTCCGAAACTCAGTTTCCTCCGGACATCATCAGTTATGAATGCTGGTTTCACCGTTTACCTTCTATGTATGTGTCTCTCAAGAGTAAGTATTGCTTTTTGATGCTTTGTAATCCCACACTGTCCTCACATGTGCCTCAATCTCAAGATCCCATACATACTGTCTCTACAAAAAACCCAAATTATTAATATATTATGCATCTTAAGTATCTTCAAACAAATTAAACCCCAACAACAAAACCTTATTTATTTCATAAGATAAAAATGTTAAGTGATTGAAAAACCAACACATATATGGCTAGGTGAATTATGTGCTTATTTTAATACATTATATTGCTGTAGAATCAGCATTTCATTGCCATTCGGAATTATTTAAAAAATGGTAGCTCAGTTAATTCAAATTTGGATAACATGTCTTTTTGTTAACTTGCGGTGCAAGAAAATATCAAATCAATCCATTCAATCATCCTAACAAACCTTTATATTGAATTATTGATCCAATTACCCTACCACAAAAATCCATCTAGTTTCAGTTAAGTAATCCTCAAACCAATCACCACCAAATACCATTCTAGAAACAATTAAAAGATCCATTATTACCTCCCATGAAAGGAATTTCAAAAAGTATATGTAATCTCCCACTTCGCTAGATATCATCAACAAACAATGAATACATATAAACACACTTTAAAATTATAAATAAATAAATAAATAAAAAAAAAAAAAAACTTACTTCACATGGTTGTTTGTAGGTCCCCTGGGTTAGCCAGAAAAATCTTTTAAAACTTTAAATTAACAAGTCACGCCATTTCTTACCTTGGTGGATAAGCTGCTCCTTTTAAACCAAAGCTCATGGGTTCGAATCTCATGAGTTGGAATAAAATAAAAACTCTTTCTCGGTGAACCAAAAAAAATGTAAAATATATTAAATTTATATTAACCATATGCTGAAATTCTAATTAATGATCAAAACTAAAAAATTATACATATGAAAATATGTTAACAACAAAAATTAACTATTTGACAAACATCAACAAGACCATAACATACAACGTCTTTTGTGTTGCATATGTACAAGGCTCGACACCAGCACCCGAACTAGGTAGGCTAAAACAAAAACTTCAAACATCTTCTTATATACAAGTTTGGCATATTAGAGATTTAAACAAGACCATAACATGAAATATTCTCACACCGTTCATTAATGTAAATTCATCAATCTTTGTGTTTTTTTTCAACACTTAATTTGGACTAACCGCGTCAATTTCTAAGGGAGCCGTTTATATTCATAACCAGAAGTTATGCATCTAATGCATAAATATGATGTCCCTACTAATTTTTTTCCAATTATTTAATTCATAAAATACCCGCGCAAACGTGCGGGCTCCGTGGTCCTTCTTGGAAACAATTTGATGCCATTGCTATATACTACCCCTAGAATACGATTTTGAGTTAGCCAAGCTATACATGTAAATTAAATACAACATACACATGAAAAAGGCTATTAAAGTGATGAACCGAACGACACAAATGAGGAAAGTAGTCAAGAACAATCACATCTAAAGTACATATTATTGCTTGGCTCATGTAAACATCTAAAACAATGAGAGTTGAGCTAGGCCAAATTTTTCCTATGAGCTGTTACCGATGAAACCAAAGACAATAGTACAATCTACCCACGAGTCAAACACGTCAAGCTGGTACAAAAGCTGCAACTACTGGCATATCAATGAAGGTTCGATTATATGGTAAAGGTGATTTATGTGAAAAGTGACATAAGCTTTCCCGACTAGCGTTGTATGTGTTAAATCTACAGAGAAATCCCTTATGAATTTTGTTGCTCAAAACAAAAAACTAATCCAGCTTATTTGCAAATAAATTGAGCATTAATTAAGTGATATATGATCTGAACTCTGCACTAGCAAAATCTCAAGGAATGTAACACCCGAAAGTACTCAACAATAACAAAGATGTCTTCAAATCAGGCTTCAACAAGTCAGCAAGTTTTGCACTATGGAAAGAGTTTAGAATCATCACAACAGAATATTCAAGCTTCTTCATTATGAATGTTTAGCTTACCGTTCAGGAGCAAGTAAAATTATTCAAAAATAATCTACTGTAAAAGTTCGTGAGTATGAATTAAATGATCAAATTTCAATCACGGAATCACCTGTAAATCAACTAGTAATTAGAATATTCCTTCACTGTTACCTACCTAAATAAGAACGACTACGAGACGTGAAGGGGCGACAGAAGAGAACCAAGCAACGGCGAAGAGATGGACAAGGACGACGAGTGAAAACTACAAGCGATCGGCAGTCGGTCGGCGAGTAAACAGCCAAGTCAACGAGGAAGGAAAGGAGACGCCAGGAGAGGAGAGACGAAAATGTTCCGTTTTTCTTTTGCCTTACGCTTTGTTCCCGACTCCAAAGTCGGGGAGATTTGGTGAGAAGTTAATTATTCATAGAGATAAATATTTTCAATTTACTTATTTACCCTTCAATCTAGTAGTATATAACAAAGTGTGTTTTTTTTTTAATTATTCAATTTGTTGTTTTTTTTTGGTTACTTTTTGACCTTTTCTAATTGTTCAGTTGTTATTTTATTTTATTTTTGTTAACTTTCTCTTTACCAAAGTGTGTTTTTTTTTTTTACTTTTTTTAAAACCTTTTGTTGTTTTTTAATATTTTTACCTTTTTAATATATACACGGTTGATTAAATAAAGTTTTATAATAAGAACGTTTTTTATATACTTGGTAAGAAAATACTTTATTGAATCATTTAATTTAATATGCATTGAAATATGACGTAAAAATAATGACAAATAATATCAAGATGTACATGTTTCTTAAAATGCAAATGAATTATGTAACCCTTCTCTACTCTTAACTTTGAATAACGTGACATACAACTGACCATGAATTATGTAATCCTTCTCAACCTTTGACAATGATTGTCCTTGACTTTTGTTTATCGTCATAGCAAAACAAACAGTAAGTGGAAATTGTCTTCTAGAAATAAAAGTCCGATGACCAATATTACTTCCGGTTATAACAACTGCTTCAATGACACAATTACCCAATGGAAGCACCTGAAGAATAGTTCCATTGCGTAAGCCATTTTTCTGGTCAATGTTTCGTAGTAACATATCCGGAACACCTACATTTGGATGCAACTTATGGTTTTGCAATCTGGATAATATAAGCCTATTTAAAACATCAGGTGAGTATAACGCCTCATTAAAAGTTTCTTGAATAAACTTTGATTGACAGATGCTATTTGAACTCAAATATTCTTTATCTTCTCCTAGAAACAATGATAGTAAACGATCATTTATTTCCTAAACATCTTCATTTTTCGATGCCAATATCGCTCTATCTTGAAAATAAGTTAGGATTATTGAAGTTTTGAAGAAAATTTTATATAAAAATAAAAACATGTTATTTAATGATACAAATTTATGTATGATGAATATGACAACAACAATGATACATAATATTAATATTTACTTGTTATAAAAAAAATAAAAACTAATAAGGTAACTTAGGAAAGTTATATGTACACAAGGTGGTTCAAATAAACACATTATGTATCGGTAAATAGCATTTACCATTAGTAGCATGCTCACTATGTTATATAAGTGGTGGTGGTATCGACAGATTAAATGAACTCGCTTAGGTTTGGAAGCTTGCTGGTGACGCGTGAGTTTGTGAGACTCCTTTACTCGTGTTCTATTTGTGTTATGAATCAGATGAAAAACAATTGATAGAACATGGAGTTTCGGGTTAAAAATAGTTTCTTTTGTCGAATAGTTATTTTAGACGGATAGTTTCCTGTGGCGGCTACTTTTCTTTTGGCATGTTGTTTCGGGTTAAACATGTCATATTTCAAATGAAGTGAACATACCGTAGTCATTAATTGTACTTGGTCGTTTTTTATGAATGTATATTTATTTTGTTTATCGAAGATGAACAAACTGAAAAAGAATTTTATAGATTTGTATTGAAATAAATTTCAATTAGATGACATTTATATTTTCTTTCGTTTCTAACATAGTTCCTGAAAATAGATATTTATATAAATAATATAATTAAATTAGAGGAAACGATAAACGATTAATAATCTAAAATTAGTTTGCTCCCGTGCTCCGCACGGGTTTGTTGACACATTTTAGGGAATTTTTTTTTTGTTTTAACAAAAACCATTACGTGCTTGGTCCTTGTGGTTTTATTTTATTTCATAAGTAACCTAAAATTACTATTTTACACCTAGTTTTACACATTAAAAAAAACAAAATTTTTACATGTCGATGGTCTTTCAGGGTACCCTTAGAGAACCTTCTATAACCACGGAAAAATTTCTTACTGTAACGTTTAATAAAGACATGTGCTTTATTAAGAGACATATGGATTTGTAAACTTCTTAACTTCCTGAAAAGAAATGACACACAATTAGTAGCATCCTACTTTTCATATTTAAATAAAACTAATAATTTATGAATTAAATGATTGGAAAAATCAAACAAACCTTAATTTATGGATCCAAAATGGTTTTTATGTTGGTAATGTGAGGCCATGAATTTTTATTTGATTCATGCTAAAATTCAACAGTGTTGTATGTTTTCTTGCATGTGGTTCCATATTTGTAACAAATGTAAGCCATTGCTCCTTGATGATAGGGATCCATTTCTGTAAGATAAAAAAGATGGCATTAGATAATAAAATCTAAATTCAAGAAATAGAAATGTAGTTTTATTTTTTTTTGTATAACAACATCCTACTTTATTTTTTTTCTATTACTTTACTTTCAATCTTTTTTCTTGTTAACAATTATTCCAGTTTCTGAATCAACATACCAACTTTAAACCCAATTTCTGATTCCAATTTCTGAACATGTAGGGTTTTTAGAAACCAACTCTCATCCTTAAGTTCCAATTACTATTTGTTGCAGCGATTTGAGCCAAGCACCTTTGAAATATTAAGGTCATGAACTTGGTCAAAATTGGTGATCTTGGAAGAATTTAAGGATGATGAGGTTGAATCAAAGGGAAAGAAGGCAAAGTTTAAAGAGTTGGAATTAGCAACCTACTTTGTAATAGAGGTTGTAATTAGAAACATACTTTGTAATAGATGTTTATATTAGCAACCTACTTTGTGTTTTTTTGTATATGATGTGAGACACTATATGGTAGTGTCATTGTGTTATTACCAACCTACTTTTGAAAAATAAATATAGAAGTCGCGAAATTTACAGACCAAATTGTTTAATTTTGTAATTTCCTGTAATTTGTATTTTTCTAGAATTTCCTGTAAATGGCCCTTTTTTGTAATTTTCTACCATTAACGGCCATTTATTAAACCTTTTGCAATCTGGAATTTCCTGTAATATGAATATTTATGGTATTTGAGATCACTTGTGTAACTTTGCTGCATTTGAATGACTATATTTGTATTAACGTTCATTTGCTAAACCTCCATTCATAAACCAAAGTGAACACATGAAAAAAATTGCAAATACGATCCATTTGCTTAAGCCCCTGCATAAAGCGAAGTGAATATATATATATATATATATATATATATATATATATATATATATATATATATATATATATATATATATATATATATATATATATATATATATATATATATATATAAAGCATATATAATTTACAACACATCTAAGCATAAAGTCTTAAAATTAAGAATTTTTGTACAAGCTTGTAATGCACACCTCTAAGACACGGGACTACTGCCTGATTTAATTGGACAAAAAGATGTTACCCGGATTGCCAAATCATAAAAAAATAATCCAATGGTTCACAATTGGTTACACTTTTATTACAAACGGATTGCAATCCAACGGTTAACAATACACCTATTACAAACAAATCTAGCTTATAAATTGACAGATTCTCCAAACAGCAATTGCACCCCATCACAGTTTCTTTTTTTTTTCTTGCTTGTGCAGACCTGCAAAAAGGATTTGATATATTTATCATATATAAATGCTACTACAACCTGATGGTTAAACCGAGCTTAAAACATTAACATAACAAATTCTGAAAGCGTAAATGCTATTGATAGCTATTTCCAGAAAGTACATTGCTATAACTTCTATTAAATAGAGTTGTTCCAGAAAGTACATTGCCATAATTTCTATTTTAAACGTAATTGCAAACTCAGTTTCTAATTACGGATATTTCCAGAAACTAGGTTGCTCTAATTGTGTTTTTAAATAGAGTTTTAGCTGTAACTTCTCTTACACGGAGTTGTTACGGAAAGTACATTGTTATGATTTCCATTTTGAACATAATTGCAAACGGTAAAAAAAAAGTGAGGCGTCTCGACTAACTTAACAACCTAATTTTACAGAAATGGCCCTTATACCATTTTCTTCGTAATGAAGTCGTTTAAGTGTTTGTAAAAGTAACACTTATTTAGCATCATAGTTTGTTATATAGCCTTTATTTAGCAAGATAGTATGTTTAATTAACGTTTTTAGCGACTTTTGTGTGGTTATTTAGGAAATGAAGTTTGACAGAAATGGTTTTTAAGGCAATGAAGTTAAACAGTAATGGTTTTTAACAACCATCATGAGTTATAAGGATCATACGCTTTAGTAGGAAGCTATAATGAGCAAACAAATCAAAGTATGTTGCTATTTCTCATACCTAACCATTCTTTCTGTAAACTTTTGACAAAACAAAAAACTAAAATACCTTATATTTGAATATTTCTATCGATTTTGCCGTTCGATTGAACTGTATTTAGCTGACTGTGGTCAATTGTCTGCATGAAAAAAGAGATGATTACAAATTTACAAATTACAACATGTGTTTGTATAAATTATAATCAAGATGGTTTGAAAATATAGAAAAATAAAAAACATCACACCTCTTCATCAGCCCTGTTTCCTGTGACTGAAAATAATCAAAGAAAACAATAAATAAGTTGGATAAAAAAATCGGTTTTCACGTTTCCAGCTTTTTAATATTTAGTTTAAGTTTAGAACCTGTATAAACATGCTTTTCAACCACCTCAGGATGTTCTTATCATTATTATTGGTTAAAAATAAGTAACTTCGTATTATTATTATTATTATAAGGAAATGAAGTACATTGCCTATATTGGTAAAAAGAGTAAACTACATCTAAAATTGTCAAGGTTTCAAAGCCAATACTCAAGTTTTTTAATAAAAAGGACATATATCGTTTGTGTTGATTCAAAAGAGAGATCCAACCTATGAGAAGAAACATCAATAACAGTTTCTTCATTTTGGTAAATTAATGGGATTAAGTAATTTATTTTTACACTAAAAATAGCTTCAATGGAGGATTCAATAAGGATTTAACTTGGAAAGAAGCCCGACACTTTTATCGTTTGATTGGAAAAAATAAAGTTAGTAAAGAAATCAAAGTAGGATATAGTAATACACAACTAAACAAATTACGTTGTCATTTATTGCATTTCATCAATTCTAATACCTAATTAACATTAAAAAATGATTTACAAAGGGTGTTTGGTAGTGTTTTGGCTATTTAATTTGATACATATTCGGTTATACAACTTGTAACATTTGAAAAAAAAAAGATTTCAACTCGTTCCGTTAGTCCTTATATCTACAAACCAACGCATATGTTAGTTTATTTATTAAATCAAAGCATGGTAACCGCAAAAAATTAAATAAAATCTATACATTAGTGTTATATGAACCTTTTGCAGTCATAGCAGCTTCCAAACTTCAGCAATTATACATGCTTTGCTATATGACTGTTAAAGTGAATTGCTAATATGGCTTTAATAAATACTATGACAAAGGAGAGAAAATAATTGACCAAACCGAAATAAATAAATGAACTCGTAAATGATTTCAGCAATACACATCCAAAGTATCTATACCCATTTATATTTTCCATAACTCATGTTTTAAAGTCATCAGATTTGGTTAGAAGGGCTAATAATGAAATTAACATGTTGTGCAATTTGCTTGAGCGACTCTAATGAGGATTCTGTATACCAGGTAGCTAATAATGAAATTAACATGTTATCTAAGCCCAGGTTTCCTGATCACCTGTTGCATACAAAAAAATTTCCATTTCATAAAGTATTGGAGGAGAATGCCAACATGGAAATCATATCTACAACTTAATACATAATCAAATAGATAATAAATGCTTATTACTTGTTTGTTTTAGGTCTGACACTTGAATTTTTGTGGTTAACCAGATCTTGCTAAGGGTTTTCGCCAAACCTTGATTTGGGCTTGAGTAGATAGATCTTGCTAAGGGTTTTCGCCTGGTTAGATTTTCAGGATTAGGAATTTTAGGAGCCCTGTTAGGACTTGGCATAAATATGCATTTTCTAGATAGAATCGACAGAATTTGTATTAGGGGACTCCGGAACACCTCTTGGTTTTGCATCTCTCAGTGTTCCGGGAGTAGCATTTTTCAGCAATTTCTCTTCGCCGGAGATTGTTACCACCACTTCGCCGCTTTTGTTCTCCATCATGCCGATCTCCCCATGTTTTTGAGGTTTTACCTTTTGGTTCTATTTACAGTAAAAAAACTCGGGCATCTTTTCGGTTCAACTTCAAACACCTCGCTAATCGAGTAATCGTGTGCCTCAAATCTGTATTCCATACCATAAACTGTAACAAATTTCCTTCAATTAAAGGAAAATTCAAGAAATTGGAATCCAAATCAAGAAAATAAAATCAAAAGCTAAAAATGTCGAATTCCTCTGCCGAATATTTTAGAATAATCATGTGTTTCTTCATTACCCAAATCGACTAAACTAGGAATGGAATCAGAGATAGTTACCTTCAATACCAGTATGGAAAATACCAAATCCGAGCCAGATTCTCTTCCTAACTATTGGACTCAAACTCTCGAGAACATCTGAATGCTGGCCCCCCAAGTTTTGAAGCTTATCCTGCAAAAAAATCCAAAAACAATCCCACAAGTCGGTATACATGAAACCAATGAACACTTTAAAAAAAATCACATCTCCAAAAGAGGATTGAAACCCAGAACTTGAACTCAATTTCTTGTGGGTTTACCGAATTTAGATCCCAAGAAAGAAGACATGAATAAGGAGAAATCGATAAACAGAAATCAGGAATAAGCGGTAAGAAAAACTGAAGGCCAATCGACGAACAGATGAGGTCTGAAGAATTTGTAGGGGAGACGACTATGAGGCCTGAAGTTTAAAGAATTCTGATGGGTGTCCTTCCTTTTCCCCATGAATCAGGCGGAGGCAGAGGGTATAGAAGAAGAAGAAAGAGAAAGGCCTTGGGTAGTCATGGAGATAGAAATCAATTTCTTGAACAACGAAGCAGGAGGTGTTACATAGATTAGAAGAAGGAAGGGGAAGAAGACACTTGTGTAACACATGGCGATAGGAGATCAGGAGAAAAGGGGCACCCCGCTAAAAATCCCAAAACCCCCCACCCCCATGAAATCTTCTAGAAGACTTACGGTTTTTAATATATAGGGTAATGAGCTACGCCTACATGACCAAGTCATAATATACTTTGTTTTTGATTATCTATTAATGTTTATATCATTTACAGTTAATATTATCGAGCAATTATTATTATTATTATTATTATTATTATTATTATTATTATTATTATTATTATTATTTGTAATTAATTTTATCAATAAGAGTAAAATTATTATCCTTAAGTTGTTGGTTTCTTCAACAACATTATAGTTTTTTTCAAACGATGAGTACCTTTTTTTCTTTTGATTTTATGAAAAAAATTAAATATGTTTTTCTATTTATATTCATACTTTTATTTTATGTTATTTTATTTGGAATCTAAATAATTTAATATCATTGTAGGAAAATCATATACATCTTAAAAGTCAAAAGCATCAAATTTCCTATAATAAGTGAACCTTGTTTCCAAGGGGACAAAAGCTTCGACTAAATGGTTACAACCAATAAATATTAATAAATTCCGTAAAAAATATTTATAAATAGAGAGCAAAAATGATACACAAGTATATTCTTCTAAAAAATATAACATTAGAATAATATAATTTTTAGCAACAATTAGACTGTTGATTGGTAAGTAACAAAGTTTGATTCTTAAACACAAAATTTGATTCATAATAAATTTGTTTTTTATTTTATTGGTTAAGTGCCACATTTCGAGGAAAAGTTTTGTATTAATCCCTAAATCAGTCATCACTTAAATTAGATAATTTATACTAATACCCTTGATATAATAAAGAGTTTTTAAATTTGAATCCAATTAAATCAACAAATAGAACATGCATTAAAACAGATCAATCTAAAACACCTCACAAGCCAAGGACAATATGAATATATTGCCTCTCAAGTTAGTACTCCATAAATTAAAGGTTTTGAACTCAATTTCAAGCAGGATTTAAACTATTAAAATAAGTCAGTTTAAACATACAAGTATTAAATCAATCTAAAATTTACTTTTGGCTTTGTAGCAGCAACATCATCAGATCATACAATTCATGTCTTCATCATCACCTGAAAATAAATAAGCATAAAAATATTAGACAAGAATTCTTGTCGATAGTCAAAGACCAAAAGTATAAATTAAATCTGTCAAAATAATTTAAACTGGCAATGGGATGTATGATCTTATCCCTTAAGGACCAAAACTGAAAAAAAAAATAGAGGGACGTAAACTGTAATATCAGTAACAACAAACTGAAAAAAAAAATAGATCCAAGGACCTAAAACTGTCAAAAGATAAAAGCAATAAATGAAAGTACATTGCTATTCTTGCTAAGTTAATGAAATGAGGATGCTATAAATAATCAAAACAAAAGGCTGGTATTTTGTATAATATAATTTATATTTGCTGCGTATTGGTTTTGTTTATGTTATCAAATCTGTCAATAGGACCAAAACGGTCAACATTTTCAACCGGGGCACACACACATACACTCGCTGTAAACATTATCAAATCTGTCAAAAAGACAAAAACTAACGAAATAACCAAATCAGTCAAAAGGACCAAAAACTGTCAAAAGTATAAAATCCAACGACCTAAACTGTCAAAATAGAAAAACAGTAAACGAAATTTTCATCTGATGTGAAGGTAATCAAAAAGTCTTACTAAATCGTCAAAAAAACTCACCCAATCACATCTTCCTCCTCAACTTCTAGTCTAATCACACAAAAATACAAATCATGATATAATGCATCTAAGTATAATCACAAAATCAATTCAAAGTTAAAAGTTAAAAATGGTACAAACAGTGTTGCTGAAAATAGAGAAACATATGCATTACAAATCACGAAACCAATTTTATCAGACCTTGTTTTGATTTGTTTCTTTTTAATATTTCAAGATGAAATAGGATCCCAACCACTATCAGGTTCAAGGATCTGCAAGTTCAATTATGATATAGTACTTTTGAGAGATTTTGAGTCATATGAACTAAATCTCTAAATGCCTACACAAAAAAACATAGGACATACCGAGACTACATGTCAACAATGTCTAAACTCTGAAGTTGGAAGAACCCCAATAGTGGATAAAACTCCATGTGAAGACCCACATACTTACACGGTGCACTTGAAATTTAAGACCAAATCTATATCGGAAACTTGGTCAAGAATCTCCTATTAACATATGACATAAAATATCAGCGTTAATACCAAACACAAATAAGTAAAATTCATACTTACTGCTTGCATTATTGTTCAATGAATTCCATCCAAAATGAACCCAATTTCACCCTCTATAAACCTTCTTCCAACCCCTTTCACAACAGACCAAAAATTACTTCCTCTGGCTGCCAGGGGCGGAGCCAGGGACCGAACCAAGGGGTAGCATAAATTTTTTGCGGCATACTAAAACTAAAATATACAGTTTAATTAAACATTACAATCCGACAAACTAATCTTAAAACTAATGCTTACATTGCAAAGCTATCCTCTTCGTGTAGCCAGTTTATAAAAACGATCAACTATTTTGTCATCCGTAGCCGCCATAAGTGCTTCCTTTTCCACCGTACAAATCAAAGCACCATTCAAAAATTCGTCACCTATTTTATTACGCAAATCCGTATTCACTAACTTCATCGCAGAAAAACATCGTTCAACGGTCGCGGTGGCTACGGGCAAAATCAAAGTTAACTTTAATAACCTATAAACCAAATGAAAAGAGAGATTTTTTCCCGTTTCCACCATTAAGCGAGAGAGTTCCGAAATTCCTTTCAAGTTGGCAAATTTATCATCATGTATCAAAGAGTGATAATATACATTGTGTTTGACGGCAGAATGGGGATAGAAGACAAAAAAAAAAAAAAAAATTGCCTTTCTGTTCGCCGCACGCAGGAAAACAACCAAAAAAAAATGGTCCTTACTTTTGTTTGGGACTTTGACCATTTTGTATTCGATGTGTTTTTTTTTCAATTTTTGTTGGGTATTTGCGAGAATAAGGTGGCAAGGAAACGATATAAAAAAAAGTCTTGGAGCGCTGCTAGCAAGATTCGAACATGAGTCCTTCTTGTTTCAAGACAAGGGATTTACCAACCCAACTAAACTCATATTTGTGCTTTTTAGGGGAAGCACCTGATGTTATCTAGGGGGAGCACCAATACATAAAAAAAATTATCGCGATTTTTTTACCCTTCATGACATAATTTAAGGGGTAGCACGGGCACTCGGGTGCTACCCATAGGTCCGCCCCTGCTCTGGCACAAGCTTGCCCTCATTCACAGCATCCGCAATCTAACAAAAAAGAACACGAATCATGAAAACCAAGTGTAAAATTGGATCGAGGCAAAAAACCAAATCAATCATACTCGCTAATATTTTGATCAAGGAGAAAGGAACATATAGCAAGAACACGATTTCAGATTGACATACAAGTTAAAAGGATTTCAAGGAAAAGGAACATAACGAAGTGCAATTTAAAAAAAAATGGATTTAAAGGCTACAAAAAGTTCATCTGATTTCATAAATAGATTAAAAAAATGGGCTAATAACATAAAAACCACTGTAATTTGGCCAAAATCCGGTTTAAGCACTATATTTTTTTTGTTCTGAAAAAACCACTCATATTTTCAAAAAATTCGTAAAAACCACTCATATTTTCAAAAAGATACATTGCGACCACTATAACAAATAAAAGTCAAGATTGTATGCCGCCAACTCGGAACACTTCTTACACCTGTCGCATTCAAAATTTAGTGGATTCATTTGGATACTCTATGCATTCACAATGTGGCCGAAGAGCTGCACTTACGAATACCAAAATCACATATAGACAACTTTATGTATCATTTTTACTGCAATAGAGTTCCAATATTTGATTCAAATGTCGATATAGAACTTTTCACATAATGTTTCTATGAAAATAATCCTTAAAAGTTATAAAATAAAAAGAATAGTGGTCAATGTGGAATATTTTGAAAGTATGAGTGGTTTTTATGGAACAAAAAAAATATAGTGGTTAAACCGGAATTTTTGTCAAACTACAGTGGGTTTTATGTTATTAACCCTAAAAAAAATAAGAGGAGTTTAGACGGTTCCCAGGCAGTGCAATTTCAAAAAACAAAAATCGATTTGTTCTCAAGCAAAAACACGATTTCATATTAACATCAAAATTGAAGGTAATATGAGACGATAATTAATTGGAGGATTTCTTATTGTTGGAAAATAAAGGATCTTTTGTGTATGCGAATGTGTCTATGTTAAATGGTTAAATATAAGAACAAGTATATGATTTTATGCAGCTATATATAGGAAGAAACAATGGGTAAAATGGCTGAAATCAAGAGTTCATGTACTTGATATTTTAAGACAAAATACAATTAATGAAGTAAGGAAACAATGCCTACAACTTGGTGCTCTTTTAGACTATTACAATAGCACTCTTATATAGTTAATACATGGACCAAACTCACGATATAAATGGAAAGGAAATGCTGGAAAGATAACACTCACATGCATAAAGCAAACATAAGAAGATGGGTGAGTTGTCACCCATGTGATCATAGATCTTGACACCAAAGTGTTGCAAAATAAGGGTTGTCAAGATAGTTTTCTTTTTGTTTAAAAATGTGAAGTTGGGTTTAATAAAAATCTACATTCTCCCCCTTAAACCGAACTTGACTCGGTATCCGTTGCATCGACCGTTCTTCGCATTTGATCACGTTTTTCATATTTCATGCATGCCACCTTGCTTCGATAATAAAACATGAAATTCTTCTTCAATACGATCACTAATTTGTTGTCAAAGAAAATAACCGGTCATTTGTACCGGGTCATTTTTACCAACAAATTTATCAACCAAACGTCAAAGTCATCCGTCGTCTTAGCCGTTATAAACTCCGCTCCACAAATTTCAGTTCCGAATCCATAGAAAAAAATTCCCGGGCTGAAATTTTCAATACCGTACTCCCCCAAAAGCTTCAAATCGTAAGTCGTTTTTTTTAGCGACACTTTTCCATAAACGACAAAATCTTTTTCGGGTTTGCGTTGGATAGAAAAAACACCACTTATTTCGGTCAAAATCAATCTCTTCCATTCATCAAAAAACATGCTGCGATTCATTCGCGGTTTCCTTTTCCGTTCGTCGAAAAACCGGTATCCTTTTTCACATTTTCGATATCAATATTCACTATGTGCTTATTCGGATCATCTAGTCTCTTTAGATGCGAACCTGCGAATTTATAGTTCTCCAAGAAAACAAAACGTTTCATGGTATAAAAATTGGCATATCGAAGACGTTGATGCCACAACCAACCGGAATCATCTCGGGATGAAAATTGACATATTTTTCGTATCGTCTTTAAAAATGTCTTATAGAGTCTTTTACGAGATCTTTTTGCTTCTAAAAATAAATTATTTTTATAATCAAATACCCGTAAAATATCGTCATCCATTACGACTCGATTCTCATTTTTCGTTAGTTGTCCAAGACTTATAACTTTACTTTTAAGTCTTGGAATGTAATATACATCGTTGAGTTCTTTTTGGTCTCCGTTACCGTAATCAACCAAGATCACACATTTTCCTTTGATGTCGATCCTTAACCCGTCTCCAAATCGAGTGTGACCCGTCACACTCTCGTCTAGTTCATGGAACTTTGAACGATCTCCGGTCATATGATTACTAGCACCGTTGTCAAGATACCATACCTCGGATTCGACATGGCTTTCTTCGGACGCAAGAAGATTAACGTCACTATTTTCTTTTAGCGACACCTTCCCGGATTTGTCTTCATGCGAGATCGCCATCATTAAAACGGGCTCTTCGTCTTCATCGGTTTGGATGAGGTTCACCTCCTCATCTTGTTTCTTGTTCGGACATTCCGATGCATAATGACCGAATTTCTCACAAGTAAAACATTTAATTTTACTTTTATCCTTTTGGCGAGGATTGTAGTCGTTCCGATTTCCTTTGGACTCATGACCATCTCTTCGGCCACGCCCACCACCTTGACCACGTCCCCGGTCTTCACCCTCGTCGGTTTACTTAGATCGAGATGCCCACTCGGCATGTGTAAGCAATAAAGAAGGTCCTTCTTCTCGTTCTTCATACCCTCGAAGTCGCTCTTCGTGGGTCGCCAACAACCTCTTCGACCGTCATGTTTTTCAAGTCACCAAATTGTTCGATAGATGTCACGATTTGTATAAATTTCATCGGGACGGCTCGAAGGAACTTCTTCACCACCGTGCTCTCCTCGATCTTTTCACAAAGAGATTGAATACCGGTTACAATTGTATTCAATCTCATGACAAAATCATCTACCGTCTCACCGTTTTTCATTCTGATCACCTCGAAGTCACTTCTCAAGGTTTGTACCTTTGCCTCTGTCAACCGATTAGCACCCATATACAACGTTTTTAGCGTTTCCTATGCTTCTTTAGCCGTGTCCTTCTCGGCCAACATTAGAAGTACGTGTAACAATTGTAAATTTTGGTCAACGAAAGTCAACTATAGTCAAATGAAGCGTACGTTAATCCTTATGTTGAAAAGTAATTTTTCCATAATTTTACGATGTATTATTAGATATTATAATACTACTTACGCTAATTCAAATCAATTATTGGGCAAACGCTGTAAATACAGATAATAAACGATAAAAATTTGATAATCATGCGAATATTGTTTTGGTATTAATATTCATAAAGCGAGGTATTCATAAACACGAATCCATAGATATAAAGAACGTTTAAAACGGAGCTCGTATGCACAAGATACAACTATTATAAGAAAACAAGCCAGTGTAACACTAGTTTTCTTTAAGTACATAAACCGTTTCGATCCATTGAGGCACTTGCACACCTCGGATGGAAATTCCGAGAACATTTTTGGACTCAGCCTATAATGTATTATTTGATTCCATACTCGAAATATTTTTTAGTAAAAATATTTATAAAAGTCGAAAAATCGGATGTGTCGGATAAAGAACACATATTTAAACGCGATTTCCCGGAGTTCTATAACTCGAAAAATAAATCCGTTTGGGTTTCTGAAACCGGTGCACTCGGCTCGACAATTCTCCGGTCTTGAAAAAAATATTAGACATCGGGATCTTGCACACGAATTATCTCATTTATGGCATCACATTCACCAACCATTCACCAACCATTCACCAACCCCAACTACTCCATGAGACTATAAATAAGAGGCTTTGCATCTCATTTTTTTTCACCAATTCACCAAAGCTTCTAGCTTTTTCTTTCTTTCTCCAATTGCTCTCCTTTTGGCCAAGAACACCACCACCATTGGCCATCGCTCCACCACCGTCGCACCATCACTTTGCCGCACAAAACCTTGTTGTTTTGTGGTGTTATTTCGCGGTGCTTCTCAAACATGATCGTTCTTATATCTAAACCGAATTTACGCTTCAAATGTGAGTACATACCCCTTCTTTTTATCTTTATTCAAGTTTTTAGGGGAGAATGCAAGTTATACTATAAAAAAGGTTATTTATACTCATTTGCAATAATAGTAAACAAAATACGAACTTGGTAAATGCCGTTATTATAACAATTCAATTATAATTCCAAAAATAATATCGATTGATCTACTTACGAGAGCGGCGCCGATTAATTGGGCTAGGTTGCTGGATTTCCGAAAGGCTTTTACGCCGAAAGGGTCCTGCCTCCCCATTTGATCTTCTACGTGGTCGTTCTTTACTTGATAGTCATGAAGTATTATATTGGAATTAATAAAAGATATAACCAAGTTATTTCACCATTTTTGTGGGAATTAACTTAAAAATATGTTTTATGAACATTTAAACAAGTTAACTTATATACATGTTTATATTCAAATGTACAACGGAACAGTTAAAATAAACTATAATATGTATAGTTTATGGGTACAAACACTATCATGACCTTTTGGAACAAAACGGATTAATAATATGAAAGTATATAATTATTATACACTATTTTATTATCATGGAAAGTGATAATGGCAAATACCGGGGTTTTTCTTATACAAATTTTACGTAAACAAGTTGATCAAATACATACATTTTTGTGAGATGGGTCTTCACAGTGCTTATTTAAGTACATACTATAAGTCCTGAATTTATAACCAGAGTCTCGGTAAGAGAACGTGATAATTGTGTATAGATCTATACGGGATTGACAACCCCGCACCTATGGTTGCTAGCTACAACTACGACCGACGGGTCAAGGGTGACAAATGTCATAACATTCCGACGCCTGAAGAACGTCGCAGCAGGTATAACATGTCACAGTATGGTTATAGGACGTCTCACATGGGAAAATCAACTATACATTTTGTTTACGGGAAAATATACACTTCAAATAGTTTTAAACTATATTACAACTTACGTTATACATTTTTAGTCTTTGGACCTCAAATATTACAACACGTTTATAAGAAAATATTGGATTTTATGGGTTACGATACTATATTTTACAAGGAAATGGATTTCTCATACAAGTTTTATGGAATTAAAAATACATTCTAACAAGGCTTTCAATGAGAAGAAAGCAGGGGCGGAAAGATTTTCCTTTTAGACACGTTCCCTCCCAGTTTGATCAACGGGATCAGTCGGCTAGAGAGCGGGGCTATTCTTCTTCCGAGGAGACAAAGTAGTCTCTTGTACTGACCGAACCCTTAGTTCAGAGGTCTTCGTCAACATGTTACGAAGCTCCAGTCTGGCGGTCGACTTGATGCGGGAGAGGCATGAGTGCAGTTCGATCTTGTGGTGTATTCCTTTGTAGTGAGTAGGGCCTCTTTCTCGTTGATCAGTTCGCCTCCGCTCTATTGAAAGGTCTCCATTCCTACGGCGGTTTTGTCAATGAACCCGTGGATAAGTAGGCCTTTCTTGCAGACCGATCTTCTGCCGAGTTTCTTAATACAAGTATAGTTTACTTATACATACGAGTTTTATGAAATTAAAACTACAATTTAGTAAGATACAAATAAAAATACGATTTTCCTTACGTAAAGGTTTTATGAAATTAGATCTACAATTAATCTACGAATAAACATGTATTTACATGGTTTCATACAAGAATAATACTATTTTCAAGTATAGAACACTTATACATTTTCGGTCTTTGAGTTTTTAAGACTACGACTCATTTATAAGAAAATATTGGATTTTCTGGTTTCAAACACTATCTCTTTACAAAGAAAAAGGACTATGGATTTTCTCATACAAAAATCTTATGAACTCACCACCGTAATGTTGACACTCTTTCAAACTACTTGTATTCTCAGGTAACAATTAGTCAGGTCCGACTACCCTTTTGGGATGGGATGCGAAGACGTCTCTTTTACTTATTTTGTTATCATACTGTAATTGGGATGGGACGCGAAGACTATGTAACTTTCCAATTATAATGTATGATGGTTGTTTATCCACTTATGTTTCAATGTATGCAATGGTTGTGATATTATGTTCCGTTCCACCCTCAGACGATTCCGCCATCGTGGTTTGGGGGTGTGACAGTACGTCCTCCGGAATCGCTTGGTAAATGGTCGCAAGAGCCATCCGATCTTTCTGTTCCTCCACTTCGGCATTTTGAATTGCATCCCACACTCCTTGTGCTTGCAAATTCACTCGCATCTTTATAGCCCACACCGCGTAATTCGTTTTCGTAAGCAACGGATAGTATAACGTAACACTACCGTTTCTCCCGGTCCTTTGAACATTTTCAACATCGGGTTGAGTAAGTGCGGTGCTCCGTGTAGTCATTCTTGATATATACAACCTCGCAAACAACCTCGCTCTGATACCACTTGTTGGAAAATAAATGATCTTTTGTGTATGCGAATGTGTCTATGTTAAATGGCTAAATATAAGAACCAAGTATATGATTTTATGTAGCTATATATAGGAAGAAACAATGGGTAAAATGGCTGAAATCAAGAGCTCATGTACTTGATATTTTAAGACAAAATACAATTAATGAAGTAAGGAAACAATGCCTACAACTTGGTGCTCTTCTAGACTATTACAATATCACTCTTATATAGTTAATACAAGGACCAAACTCACGATACAAATGGAAAGGAAATGCTGGAAAGATAACACTCACATGCATAAAGCAAACATAAGAAGATGGGTGAGTTGTCAACCCATGTGATGATAGATCTTGACACCAAAGTGTTCCAAAATAAGGGCTGTCAAGATATTTTTCTTTTTGTTTAAAAATGTCAAGTTGGATTTAATAAAAATCCACACTTATGATATCGGTTTCAGATGACAGGTGTGATTTCTGTAAGCGATGAGAGTTGAGGGTATTTTGTCGAGTTCAACAAAATAATGACATAAAATCACAAGATATCCACTACAAATAAAATGACATTTAGTAGCACACAAAAAGTGCCACTAAATCCCGGAAAAGTGCCACTAAAAGCCCTCTTGGGAATCAGCGACACAAAAAAAAAGTGTCATTATAAGCGCTGCCACTAAAAGCTTTTAGTGGCACTTTTTTGTTGTGCCGCTGCAGGATTTTCGAGTTTTAGTGGCACTTTTTTTATATACCACTACAAATTTTTGGGTTTTAGTGGCACTTCTTTATGCCACTATATGCTTGGTTTTTTGCTGGATTTTTCGAGTTTTAGTGGCACTCTTTTTATATGCCACTACAAAGTTTTGAGTTTTAGTAGCACTTTTTTTATATGTTTTAGTGGCACTTTTTGTAAATGTTTTAGTGGCACTTTTTTATATGCCACTATAAATTTTTGGGTTTTAGTGGCACTTTTTTTATGTGCCGCTACAAATTTTTGGGTTTTAGTGGCACTTTTTTATGTCACTATATGCTAGCTACAGCAAAAGCTATTTCAATAGTTTTAGTGACACTTTTTTATGCCGCTATACATTTGGTAAAATAAATGACATTTACATGCTTTTAGCGACACATTTTTTTTACCACAAAAAGTCTATATTCAAGATTAGGCTAAATACACAAATATAATATATGAAAAACACAATATCCTTGATTAATGACATTTGGTACTTTTTTTTACCACAAAAAGTCAAGATTAGGCTATACATTTGGTAAAATAAATGACATTTGGAATATGATCCTTGACGAGGTTGATGAGAACGCTTAATGCATTTTGTGTTTGAGCCAATCCATCCTTTAGTTGTACTGAATTCCACCATAGTTGTACTGTCATAATAGGGTAAAAACAAGAATTAGGGGAAAAAAACTCAGTTTTAATAACATAACACGGGTATGAAGAAAAATAGGAAATAAGAGATCAAGTCTCCGAAAAAATTAAAAATATATGATAACATATATGAACTAACTAAGCTGATCCATGAATAGCAGTGAGTGCCACAATTGCATGGGTTCAAGTTCAATCCACTCAAATAAGTCTCTACAAAACCAAGAAATTTAAGGAGATGTTCAAATCACTTGAACTAAACTTGGCAACTTTTTTAAAAAAAAAAAAGAGAATTGTGATTAAAGCTTAAAAATCCTATAATGAAAATAAATAAGAAATAGGAAACCAACCTTGTTTGTAGAGTTTTGAGTAAACTATCACAGTAAGCTTGGGCTGCAGACACGTCTGACTTTCCGGTGTCAATTATAACTTTTGAAAAATTTGAAAAAATAATCGTGGCACCCAATTTTCTAAATTCAGACAGCAGTAGTGCAAACACCTTTTGCATCACCAGTACATTCATAAACTTGTCAAAAAATAGTTGATGGAAAATTTTACTTGATTTTAGTCGGGTTATTGGAAATTAATTACCCTGTGAAGCATTCGATAAAGAGCTGGATCATGAAGTTTTGACTGCGGACTAGATTCACAAGTCAAAGATAAAAAGTCAAAATACAAAATACGAACATTTAAAACGTAAAAAAAAGAAAGTAAAAGTACCTGCATAGCCATCTGTATAAATGTTGTAACATTGCATCTGCAAATATATTTCCTGAAGAAACAGCATCAGCAAGGCATCTTTGAACGAGTTGTTTGAGGACACGAAATGCAGGTGCACATGACGTGGCATCATCCAACCCTAATTGTTCATTAGGAAGATGTGATCCAGAGGTCAAATCATGGTCAAACCTAAATAAGGTACCACCCTCCATTTCATTTATTTGGTTGCTTTTTAACAGAGCATTGACAGCCAGATGATGAATCTGTATCAATTAAAAAAAAAATCTGTTACGAAATTTGGAGTATTTATTTAGTTTGAAAGTGAGAAAAGAGACAAATTGCAGACCTTTAGCTCGACTGTGACTTTCCTATAAGCACCAGGGTAAGTAAGAACAGGTTGATTGGCCTATTTTCAAAAAATGGTTAATGCTAATCAGATCATTGAAGAATAATATGCTAAAAGTAAATTCAGTTAATAGTTTATTATTTATATAGTTGTTGATACAGACCTCATCAGAGTAACAAGTTTCTTCTTCATTATCCCCTCCAAGATCTGGAATCCCATTATCTGATACCCAAAGTATCTGCAAATGTTAAAAAAGAACTTGAGGTAAATTAACAGATCTAATGATTAATGAATTTATGGGGCATAATGTGTGTAATAGCAACGTACTTTGCTCCCATTACAAATATGGGCAATGTACCTTATTCTTTACCATAATAGCAACATACTTGCACTTCATTACCAATAATAGCAATATACTTTGCTTTTTCTCAATGGCAGTAAGAAATTGAAGTAGGTTGCTATTATGGGTAAGGAAATGAAAGTAGATTGCTATTATTGGTAGTAAAAATAATAGTGAACCATAGAAAACCTGTTGCTGATCGCGTAATGCTCTTGCAAAGAAGACATCTGCAGTGTGTATAAGCCAATCCAGTTCAAAATTGCCTAAGGGGACCTGTTTAAATTGAACAATTATAAAATTATAAATGTGGAAGTGGGAATGAAAATTATATGTATGGATGAATTAGAGATTTTATTACATGGGAATATCTGGAAAGAGAAATTCTTTCATTAACCAGGGAGATGATGCAGCACAACGTTGCATCCCAGTTTTTGCAGCTACAATTTGCCAGCTAAGCGCCGGATACTGACTATCGCATGCATTTGAAGGAATGCTCACACATGGAAAATGATCTAAGGCGCGTATACCTAACTTCATTAAGTTATCATCTGGACATTCGATTACTGCAATTCCAGGTCCATGAAGATGATCTCTGTCAAAAAGGTGAAAAAAAATAGCATAATTTTGTGTTACTTATTCTTTTTTTTAATGTATAATTTTTATAATCTCAAAGACAATGTGATACCTGATTCACTTATTGTTCTTTGTAGGATCTTTTCAGCATCTTTAGGGTTTCCAACATAGTCCACCTGAATAGTTCCGTACATGACAAGTTAACTTAAGATAAAATTTAAAGAGAAAAGAGCAAATGAAACACAAGATTTTAAATTTTTTTAGATTAAGGAGTTAAAAATCACCTTAAAACTGGAAGAATCTCTAGGCATGGAAGATTCAACTGATAAAGCTTGACAAGCTTCAGAAACTGTTTCTCTATAATATTAGGCGATAAGTCTTTATTCCGGAAAGGATTTATCATAACCGCATGGATTGTTGAAGATGAAGGAATATATACAAGATAGATTCCACGGACATCTGATATACTGAAATTAAAAAATACAATTTTTTTTTATAATTTTCACCCTCTGTTAGATAACTGACAGATAACAGAAAAATGCTACTTACCTGCTTGTTTAGTAACAGATGCAAGTACTTGATCCAATTTGTCTCCAAAAGCATAAATCTCAGTTAGAGTGCCTCTTCCTAGTACTTATGTTATCCTGAAATTCACTCTGAAAGAATCTCAAAAGCATGTTATCTAAGCCAATTAGCTTATTTGCGTGAACAAATTTCTTGTAAACATTCCAGCATTTGATCTTTAAGCACTCAAGAACAATTTCTTTTCCATTTGCCACATAATATATGAACATTTTCGTCTCAATTTCAAGATGGTATAATACTTTTATCAACCTCTCATATCTGTAAAATATCAGCTCAATGTTCCTTAAAGTTGTCTCGAGGCGCTTGAGTAGAGTTCTAAATTTGGCGGTTCTTTTAGTTTCTGATACTACAGCTGCCAGTAACTCCACCATCACTGTTACTAAATCTACCTCATTAGCATTTGGTGCAATCATCTGTAAAAAGAACGATCAAAGTAAAATTATAAATTAAACATAGAAAAGTAAATCAAAACCCTAGCAATAAGCTTTTGACGTAAACTTCAAATTCAATATTGTGAAGGTGACAATAACTTACGATCATGCGCGTGTTTGTAATTCCATTACATGGAGACACAATATTTGTAGATTGAACTACCAATTGACAAAATGAACATACCTCGACACTTCGAATTAATAAGTTAGAAAATCAATTTGCGCATTCAAATTAAGTAAGCGTGTGACGATTACTAGCTTGTCTCTAATAGTTGCTTACAATTTGAGAAAACGCTTCAGCAGTCCTTCAATTCGCCTTCACGAATTAGGACTTAGGAGTTCACTTTGCAGAAATCGTTCAAAAATTTAAGAAATTAGAATCGGAATTCGCCGCTTGCCTGCTTAGTCGCACGTTCTTGAGCACCTGTCGATTGCCTTCTTTTCTGCTTAGTCGCACGTTCTTGGGCCAGCACCGATGGAACACCCCGACTCTTCCAATGTTGAATCGCATTCAACTAACTGAAGCTTGAATCGGGGCAGAAAGCGAGATTGAACCTTGAATCGGTGGAGAAGTTAGAAAACTACTTCGATTAAGTCGCAAGGGGGAAAAATGCAAGAAGTGGAGAACTTCATCGAGCTCTTTGATAGAAGTTCAAAGCTATTTCATATTAGGGTTGCAGGGGATAAGGCAGCAAGACGATGAGGGTCGGAGGGGGAGTTTAAGCAAACACGCCGATAGCAGGAGGGAGAAGCCGAGAAAGAGAGGGATGTAATATTAGGTATTAGGGTTTGATTTAGTATCTCATTGAAATTATAAACTAGACGATGTGAATTTTGGTGAAAATACAAAGAAGACGAGGGAAATCGAAATATGAGCAGCAACAACAAGACATACAGTGGCACAAAAAAACTTGTGACACTAAAACACATAATACAGTGGCACAAAAAATTTATGCCACTAAAGAATTGTGCCATTAAATGTAATATTATTTGTAGTGATCGATGCTGACCTGTAGGGATGAAAGCAAGAATCATTGACAACATTTTTTCTAAATGATACGATTATATTTGGAAGTTTATATACACGAGAATAGATGAGGACAGAGGATTGAAAAAGATGTGCCAACTCTGTCTCTACTCTGTGATTTCTCTCCAGATGTTTATGGAGTAAGTTCGAGAGAGATTAACAAATAGCTTATAGAATTGAAGGAGAAGAAGTAAAGCAGTCGAGTGGAAGTGATGAAGATTGTTCTTGATTTTAGGGGTTCTATATAAATCAAAATTTCAAAAATTTTGAATCCTTGTATCTGATTTGGCAAGAAAGGGGGGATATTGGGGGAGATCACATAATTCACGACATTAATTTCGACACAGACGGGATAAAGAAAACCTAGTTTTGGCGGGAAAACAAATTACAGTACTCGTTAGAGCATGACACGTGGAAAAAATAGCTCTAAAGAATGACATGTGGCATCTAAAGGCCTTCTTTATTATAAGACTAGGTTATAAATCCCTGTGTTACATGGTTTGACAGATAAAAAACTTATATACTAAGAAGAACATTTTATTTTATAAGTAAGATGTAATAATGAACTTTTTTGCTTTGTTCAATGCTAAAATCGATTTTTTTCCAAAAAAATGCCTGATAGATGAGCTTTAACGTACAAGAAATATAAAATTTTCAATTCATCTAAAAAGATTTAGAAAAAATTCATTTTTTCAAAGTACGATGTTATTTATGAACTTTTTTGCAAAGTCCAATGCTAAAACCGGTATTATTTTCCAAAAAAATGTCCTATAAATGAACGTAAATAAAATAGAAATGAAACTCTTCCATACCATCTAAAGAGATTTCGAAAAAAGTCATTTCTTTTTTTTGCAAAGTTCAATTTTAAAACCGATATTGTTTTCTAGATAAATGTCCTATTAATGAACGTCAATATAAAAGAAATGCAACATTTCCAGATCATCTAAAAAAATCCCGGAAAAGCCATTTTTTAAAGTACACTGTTATTAATGAAATTTTTTGCAAACTTTAATGCTAAAATCAAAATTTTTCAAGAAAATGTCCTATAAATCAGCTTTAATGCAAAACAAATAAAACTTTTTCTCGATGATCTAAAAGGATTTTAAAAAGTCTTTTTTTTCAAAGTATGATGCTATCAATGAACTTTGTTGGCAAGTTCAATGCTAAAATCAATATCTTTTCCAATACGTGTCTTATGAATGAGCTTTCATGTAAAAGAAAGTGGAGATTTCAAATTCGGTCGTTATTCTGAAAACCTTTGGTTATAACATTTCATAAACCTTTATGTGACCAAGGTTTTTGAAATCTTTGGAGGAAGATTTTCAAAAAAAATAGTTTTTTACAATAATACCCTCCTTCTTCACTGACTTCAACCCAACACTACTCATTCATTTCATTTATTTATTTCCCCGCCAACCGCCATTTCCTAGTCAAAGTAAGGACCCGGATAAACAATATTGATACTGCTTAAAAGCCCGAAAGAAAGAAACTGCTCGTCTAATATGGTATATACCAGAGCTCAAAACTTATGCTAGTTAGAAAGTCCTCATCTTAATACAGATGATGTGGAAGTTGAATACAAAGACCCAGATTACAAAAGCTTCGTTTTCTAAGATCAAATATCAGTTGATCGAAACAGCATCCTGATCATTCATGAATATCGAACCCATACAAATTCTATATTTTCCTAATCAAACTGTTAGAATTAGAGATTATAACTTATCGGCCAACAATCTCATAACTTGATTTACCAGAAGTTGCTAACCAGAAACAATAGAAATCTTAATTAATGAAATCGAAAGTGAAAACAACTTAAAGAGAAGATGAATCGACTGGGTATTTGGCCTAGTCTTTGGTTTTTTACTGTTTGTAATTTTGTGAGTTATATTGGATGAGCCAAGAAAAAAAAGGAGGTGAACTGATGAGGTGATGCTGTGACGTTTTTTGAGACTTATAAAACCAAAGAAATTAGAGATAAAGGTAATCACATAACGAAAAGGGAGAAAAGCTAATTTTGTCTTCCAATATTAAACGTATTACGCAACTTATATATTTATATAAAGAATTTCAATCCCATTTCAAATGCCACTAACCAAACACGTATTAGATTCCAAATCATTACAATTTTAAATCCTTTCAAATCCAAATCCAAATCCAAATCCACCAAGAATTCCAAATCTCATGAAAAAAAATCATACAATTCAAACACACCCTTAGAAAGTACCTAATGTTTGTGTGGGTGTTTTGAACACAATTGGCTAAGAGAGTACCGTAAACCACTTCACCTCGAAAAGGTTTCGAAATCTTTCAATGTAACTTTTGGCTTTTCGTAATCCACGACGATCAAAACGACACGCGATGCATAATATCTCTCCCCAAGTTCTACTTTTTCTTGTCCATCTAACCATTTTGAGAGCTGCAAAATTGATGTAAATTAGTTGATGTATAAAAAAATATTACAAGAAAGGCATAATCAGTGAACCGTGAACATATAGTATTTAAGAAAAAGAATTGCCAAAGTCAGGTTACAAAGAATAATCCAGTTCATGGCTTAACTGTTCCAGTTCCCTTTCTTTCTCAATTCTCAATTCTCAGTTCATATAACTCTACATTTGAAGGTGACTCTTTCTCTAACTCCCTTCTAAAATTATCTATCTCTTCCTTTAAATTCTTTTCTGCTTCTGTCCAGAACTGGATAGTGTTTTACATATTGACTTTTTAGTCAAACTTATTACCTCTTAAACCTGCTTTCCTTTCACCCATTCGGTAGTTGAAAACACAAACTTATCATTTAGCATAATCTATCCACAAACTTTAGTATATATGGAATATCATTTGATGAGTCTTTGATTATCTCGATCAATTACATGGACACTATTAAATAGATAAGACACCCAGTAAACATACTGATATGAAAATAAACACCTTTTTGAACCTAATATATGAGATAAATTATCCAAAATCAAAATCTTATTTACCAAAAGTCTAAGCATTATTAGCAGATACAGATTATAGACGATACTAACATGTTTAATCTTCTTAATCATCCAAAAAATAGGGAACTTGAAGCATATTAACCACATGATTGAACCAAGATTCAATCAAATTTTGAGCGGATATCATTTTGCAAATCAACTTCCGCTAGCAAGATAATAATAAAGTTTGATTTAGCTTAATGTACAAAAAACTGGGTAAAGTTGACCTTTCATAGACGGATTTGAATTTTTAACCCTTCCACAGGTCAACTTTCGATAGCAAGATAATAATAAACTTGAAGCATATTTACCAAATGATTGAACCAAGATTCAATCAAAATTTGAGTCGATATCAGTTTGCAAATCAACTTCAGCTAGCAAGATAATTGACAGCCTTAGACGAACCAGAGAATATTTATTAGCAAGAGAGTAAAAGAGGAATACAAATAACAAATGAAGCCCTAGACGAACCAGAGGATAGATAATAGAAATCGTAGCAAAAATAAAAGATGACAGATGTATACCTCCAGGTATTCGCTTCCAAAGTATCCAGATTTGATCATGGTTCCTCAGTTTGCAAGTCAAGCGTGCCTTCTTAAGCCTTAGGGTTTTCAGCGACATCCCTAAAAGTTCAAAATCATATAGATATTTTTAATGGCAAGTGTCGTTATAATCAATTTTGTGATTTGGGGAAGATATTGGAGGAAGAGGCGGTATATGAACACAGACACAGTGGAGGGTACTTGGTGATGAAAGGTAATGACAATAGCAACATAGCAACACATCGAAAGCGGTGGAACACCTCATCTATGAAACTTAGAGAAGAAGAAAACCGAGTGGACACTCTAAGCTTCAAACAAATTTAAAGCGGTGGAAAACCAAAAAGAGGCCGGATTAGGTCTTTTGTGTGAAGATGAAAGAGACGAAGATTTGCTTCTCGATTTTTGCAAATGCTTTGCTATCTCTTGAAGATTTATTGCCTCATTTATGGTTGGTTTTCAAACGAGAAAATTACTTATAACGATAATTATGTTTTAAAAGTGTTCAAAAAACACCATCCAAGTTTGGTTTGTTCAAAAAAACACCATCCAAGTAAGGGCTTTGTACAAAAAACATCATCCAAGTAAAGCCTTTGTACAAAAAACACCAACGAACTACATGTTTTGTTCTAATTTTACCCGATGGTGTTTTTTGTACAAATGTCTTACTTGGATGGTGTTTTTTGAACAAAACATGTAGTTCGTTGGTGCTTTTTGTACAAATGCCTTACTTGGATGGTGTTTTTTGAACAGACCAAACTTGGATGGTATTTTTTAAACAGTTTTGAAACATAATTACCATTATAAGTCATTTTCCCTTTTCAAATCGCAGGTTTTCAAGTGCGTATTGCGTCAATCGGCCTTTTCAAATTAAAAAATCATTGATTTTTTGCCTAAATATTAGGCTTAAATTTTGGTGATTCCTGGGATAGAACATGAGCGGGAAAAATAATAGAACCAGTCCTAGAAATTGCCACGTGTCATAGAGACAGTCTAAAAAAATGACATTTGGCATAAAAATGTTTATTTTATTAAGAAGTATAGATATAGATATATAATATAATATATAATATATAATATATATAGTAGGTTACAAAACCTGTGTGTTACACGGTTGATAAACAAACATATATAGTAAGAATAACATTTTATTTTATAAGTATAATGCTAGTAATTAACTTTTTTTGCAAAGTTCAATGCTAAAATCGATAACTTTTTTTTTCCATAAAATGTCCTATAAATGAGCTTTAATGTAAAAAAATAAATTTTTTTCCTAGTCATCTAAAAAGATTTCGAAAAAAAAATATTTTTCAAAATACGATGTTATTAATGAACTTTTTATTTTGAAAAGTTTAATGCTATTAAGTCCTTGATTTCTTGTTTTTGTTTCCTGAATTATTTGCATTAAATGGGTTAAATTCAATTGATCTTATAATCATTGAGCGGGAATTGAAATTAGAAGAAGGCTAGAGATATGTCATGTGACAAAATATAGCTATAGAAAATTGTCATGCGTCATGTAATTGTTTTTTTATTATAGTAAATGGAATAGATATAAGTACATTTTTGTGGTGAATAAAATTAAAATTGTGTATTTGGAGTTTAAATTAGAAGTGCTTTTTGTTTTGATTTTAATTTTAAGTGTATCGTTGTCATTGTTTAAAACGGTGTGTTGTTTTAGTTTTAAAAAAATGCATTGTTGGTTTAGTTTAAGAAAATGATTTTTTTTTTTGAGTTAAAAGTAAAATTACTTTATTGTTTTAGTTCAATCATCAATATTATAACTAAAATCAAAATATAGATGAAATAACAATATGTTAATTACAAACTTCAAAATATTGATGAAATTACCATATGTTAATTAAATGAATTGAATGCTCAAAATTATATTTTTGTGTTCGAATTCTTGTCGATAAACCGTTTTATGATATTTTTATGTTGCTTGAATTAATATTTACATAAACATTTGTAAGAATTCCTTTAAACAAATGATTTATTGATATTTCTGTGTGTTTTTATTTGTTATTTTCTAAATATGCAGTTTTCTAAATTTTGGGTGTGTATAATAAATCAAACAATATTTATTTTACATTCACAATCAAGGCAACGCATGTTTTTAACAACCCCATACTATATTTTAATGAATTTATACCTTTAACAATACGATATATACCAAAAAACTTAAAACTTCGATATTCTCATAATTCCCAAAATTTAAATTAACAATTTTTTTCCATTCACAATCAAGGAAAACAACCAAAAATATTTACGTTAACACTATTGTTAAAGTCGTATAACATTATACATCTGTTTAATTTGCGTAATATTTGAGACTCCGTGTAACTTTTTTTTTATGTAACGTTAAGGCGGGTTTTTGGGATCCATTTTTTGGATCCGTTTTCCCTTTCTCGGATCCAGACCTTGAATTCCCCAAATCTTTTTCTTTTTCGGTGGCTTATGTTTCGATGCAATCCGAGAGAGAGGAATGAGAGATTGGCGAGACATCGATCGAATTCCTTTTCACTCCGATACCGACTACAAACAGAGAGCCACCAACCAGCGATCTAATGCCAATAAAGGTCGGTTTGCTTTGCTTGGTCTCTTTCGTTTTCACGCAATCAAATCATCTAGGGTTCTTTCCTCAGTATTATTTATCAATGTCGACAGCAGGTAATTGAAGGGATTCATTGCTTGTGGATATGACGACTTCGATCAGGATGTTAGCGCTAGGGTTTAGGAAATCGAATTGTTCTTTTGTTTGGTATCGTTCTCGATGATGGCCACTGCTAAGCATCGAAACAGAGAGCCACCAACCAGCGATCTAATGCCAATAAAGGTCGATTTGCTTTGCTTGGTCTCTTTTGTTTTCACGCAATCAAATCATCTAGGGTTCTTTCCTCAGTATTATTTATCAATGTCGACAGCAGGTAATTGAAGGGATTCATTGCTTGTGGATATGACGACTTCGATCAGGAAGTTAGCACTAGGGTTTAGGAAATCGAATTGTTCTTTTGTTTGGTATCGTTCTCGATGATGGCCACTGCTAAGCATCAGGGCTGGGCCCTCGATTCATTCTACCGCTGCAAGGATTTCCGGTGATTCACTCTTTCTCCAACCGCCCTCTAAAGTCTAATCCAATTGGTGAACAAAACTTCATTTAGCTTAGAAAATGCTTGATGTTGCAAGTGGATTTTTGGAAAAAACAACCAGGTGACACAATGGAGAAAGTCGGTGATTCACTCTTTCTCCAACCCCCCTCTAAAGTCTAATCCAATTGGTGAACAAAACTTCATTTAGCTTAGAAAATGCTTAATGTTGCAAGTGGATTTTTGGAAAAACAACCAGGTGACACAATGGAGAAAGTTGACATTCTTTCTGCTTTAGCAGAAGTAGCTTTAAAGAGAGGTATAAACATTTCACAATTTACATATTTCTAACATCATAGTTCATTTGCCTGTAACTTTTTTAACTTTCCGATTTTACCTTTTGTATAGAGGATGTTGAAACTTCACTAAATGATTATCTGAAAGCTTTATCAATGTTGGAACGCCTGGCTGAACAAGTCAGTCGCCACATAGGTGAATTGTATTTTTTTTCAAGATTAAAATTTTATTATTTTCAAGTAATCTTTAACTAAAATTCTCTTTTTGTCTTTCTGTTTGATGGATGATAATCCTGTCTGTTCTATTCTGTTGTTCTCAACTTTTTTGATTGTTGTTTGTGACTTTCTTCAGGGAACAGTTGTAGAAGGTACTATACAAAAGTTATTTGAAGGACACCATATGAATTACATTGAATGCATCAACGTGGACTTCAAATCAACTAGAAAAGAATCATTTTATGGTATGAAATATTGGATCTTGTGTGGTTTGACTTATGCTTGCTGTATACTTTGACTAATGGCATCATTATTATGTTAAATTTCAGATCTTCAACTTGATGTGAAAGGCTGCCGAGATGTTTATGCTGCTTTTGATAAATATGTTGAAGTGGAACGGCTCGAGGGTGACAATAAATACCAGGCAGAAGAACACGGTTTGCAGGTTAGCTAGCTGTCCATTCATGTTTATAAATTACACATTACGAATTCCATTGAATTTTTTGGGTAAATTATTAACATTATTTTTACGCCTCTCTATTTAGGATGCTAGGAAGGGCGTCTTGTACTTAGTTTAATTCCCGTAATTTTGAACATCCCACGTAACGTTTTTTTTACGCGGATCTTTGCGCCGGGTCGGCTCCCCCATCCGGGTTCGGATCCCATCATTTGCCCTACTCCTTTCCCTTCCACCGCTCTGAGACTTTCTTCTGCTTCTTTCCAGAACCACCCCTTCCCACCGCCTTCTTCACTGCCATTCCCAGAGTTTTCTTTCATCTCTCCCGACTCTTCCTACGGCTAGCTATTTTTCTCCCCAAGTGATTCTGTTTGTTCGATGACTTCATCTCTTTCAGCGAATTTCCAGCCCTGCCCTCTGCGATTGTGGAATCGACCCAACTCTTCTTCGCATCCACTTTGAGGCATCAACCGTAATTAATCGTCTAATCGATATATATATATATATATATATATATATATATATATATATATATATATATATATGTTCGTTGAGTTTCTTAATTTCTGAAAATCAATCGAACACTGGGGGCAGAGATTTCCGGTGTGCGGGTATGACTGAAAGATATCCTTTGTGGTTTATTTACTTTTGTATTATGTTGATGAGTTTATGCTGCAATGTATTTCCGAGTTTGTCATAAGATGGAACCACTTTTACAATTTTCTCCTATATTTGATAATTTTTGGCTGTTGAAGTAGTATTCGTAGTTCTTTAACAAGGTCTGAATCGAGGTCTTATTGTATCAGATGGCTAGATATTTTTTCTAGAAAACATGGGCCGTTCAAGTCGTACTCTCTATGTGGGTAATCTTCCTGGTGATATTCGTGAAAGAGAAGTTGAAGATTTGTTTTACAAGGTTCCGTTTCATATCATCTCTTTTGTTGTCAACTTTGAAATTATATTGTTCTTCCGATTAGCAAGTTCCTTATACCGTAAAAATTACGTGTAATTATTATATTTCTTTTGTTTTTGCTTGCAGTACGGGCCCATCGTTGAAATTGACCTGAAAATTCCTCTTAGACCCCCTGGTTTTGCCTTTGTAGAGGTAAAACACATATCATATTCAGTTTGAAGATTCTCGTGATGCTGAAGATGCCATTCGTGGACGTGATGGTTATAAGTTTGATGGTCGTCGCTTACGTGTTACTCAACAAAACCAATCTTCTTTCATTAACAAGTTTGTTTTATTCAGTTTTTGTTTAGTTTCTTTTCTGTTTTTTTTAATTGCAGGTTGAACTTGCACATGGTGGTAGAGTTTCATCCTCTATAGACCGCCACAGCAGTGGTGGTGGCAGTCGTGGGGGATTATCAAGGCGCTCTGACTATCGTGGTTTGTTCATTCACCTTACTTCTTTTAACAATTTATCAAAAGCAGTTTAAAATTTCATAATACATTTGTTTTTCAGTTTATGTCACTGGATTACCTTCTTCTGCTTCATGGCAAGATCTGAAGGTCAGTAGGGAACTATGTGGTTCAATTTGCAAAATAGTTTTAATTTTTGGTTTCATAACTGGATTATTAAATGGATTTTTTAGGATCACATGCGTAGAGCTGGTGATGTTTGTTTCTCTCAAGTTTTTCGTGACCATGATGGTAAGTTGTACTTTCTTATTAAGCTGTAGGTGTGTTTGTGTGATTCACTAAATTACAAATGAGGCTGATTATACTTTTTGCAGGCATGAGGGGGATTGTTGACTATACAAACTATGATGATATGAAATATGCGGTTGGTTTTAACTTTTAAATGACAAATCTGCATTCCATATACGCATTTCATCTTATGCAACTCTTTTAATAGGGTTTGTTGTTTGTTGTTTAGGTAAGGAAACTTGATGACTCACTTTTCCGTAATCAGTTCTCCAAGGCCTACATACAGGTATGACATGATTAGGGTGTTCACAAGAATACTTCTTCCTTTAAGTCAAAAGGAAACAATACCTTATTCTGTGAATGCTATCTCACCAATTTCTTGGTGGCATGTTGACCATAGGTGGAGGAGTATGATAGAAGGCACAGTGATTCTAGGAGCCCAAGTAGAAGTCCATATTATTATTTAAGAAGCCCAATTCCAAGCTCTTACACCAGGAGCAGGAGGTAGCTTACTAAGTCCAAATTGCAACTTTTGTCCCATTGACACCGGTACCGGTACCAGCATATATAATTTTTAAACCATACGGTAACCAAATTTTTTCATGCAGTTACTCTCCGAGGGACAAATACTCTCGTAGGTCTTGATCTAGATCAATTTCTTCACGGCCCCATTCCGAGTCATCTCCTACCCCTGCTTCAAGGTACCTAAATCGTGTATGATTTCCATTTCAGTTTTCGTCTCCATTTCATAATCTCATCAGATAGTTGCTGAAAAACTTTCCTTTTAAATATTATTAGTCAAAAGTGGCATATAGTCTTTGCGGTTGAAAGGTGGATGGGGTTTGATTGTTGAAAGGATTTTAAAAGGGTGGCATGATTGTGAAGGGTTATGTTGTTTGTTTTTTAGATGTGGATTCCACGGCGTTGCATGGTACGGACTTGATGGGGATATTGGGCGTGAAGTTGGCTGACTGGGGATTCCATTTTAGGTAAAGGTAACTCAATGGGTTACTTATAATTTATAAAAGAAGGTAATTAATAATGGTTGATTTTGGATCGAGTGGGTGTTATAAGGATACTTGAGACCAATTCAGCAAACAATCATCTATAGGTGCTTCATAAATAGAAATATAATTTAAGTTGTGGATTTACCAATTTGATATCATCTGGTGAAAAATCTTTATAGCATAGGAATTGGTTTGTTGATGGTGAAAGGTGAACTTGTGTAAGCAATCAAAGGCCACATGGAAAATATTGCTGTCACACTGTTTTGGATTATGGATTTTGTTACTAATGAATTGGTTTCTTCTTTTTTCCTTTCATTTTTATTGAAATTTATGCAGATCTCCATCAAGATCCCGTACACCACCATCATCTGTAAGTTTCAAGACACGATTCTTACTCGTGTTCAATGCGGAAAATAGCATCGCACTTTCATTGATTTGTTCAATAGAAAGAATTGAAACTAGGATGCTCTGGTACACAAGTAAATGAAAGTGCGTGTCCCGACACACCCCGATCCACTCAACAAGCCCGGCCACCCACCAAACTGAGCCAACCCGTGCATAGCACGGGCTCCCCACTAGTTGGATCTAATTTGTCCCACGATAGAATTTTTTAGATAAATTGGCTGAATTGCATTTCAATGGAAATATAGAAATAAAGAATATTATAAAATGAGAGCAATATATATTACGCAATTGTGCTTTTTACATGTTTCCTTTACTTGTATCTAATTTTATTGCAAAATTGAATATAATGTTTCTAAATAATGTTTCATGACCGAGATTGTCTAACACTCCAAGAAAGGTTTCCAACATAAACCCTGTTGATGTAACTAAAACCGTAACACTTCTGCTACCGTAATCATTTGGTTAAAATTTTAAAGCAAAATGTTTTAATAGGCATAAATTAAATTAGGATGCCGTGATAAACAACCAAATGAAAGTATTATTCTATTTATTAAAAACCGTATTTTTTGGTAACGTTACATGAGGATTTCTTTTTGTGGCTTGTCACGCGGATTCCCATCCGGATCCGGGTCGTACACCGGATCCGGCTCACCGAATATACATGTTTCTCGATTACCTTGTCTGTGGTGAATTTCCGTCTTCTCCTTCATCCCTTTTTATCTTCTTCCAGTCGGTGTCTATCTATCTACGGCATAAGCACCGTCTCCTCCACAGTTTTATCCGCCACTTTATCTTCTATCTTTGTAACCCTAGACTGACTTCCGCATGTACATTCGGGTCACGCACCATATCATCTGTAACGTTCTCTGCTCGATAACATCTAAGAGACTACTCGATTGGCGAGAGGCGGCTACCGTCTTTGGTCGGCTCCTCCTCCGGCTTCATCGCCACCGCGTCTCTTACTCTTGATGATGTCGTCAGCGGTTATCGGCGCGGAAACGATTTCTCAGAAATTGATTTCAGTTTTCGTAAAAGAGTTACTCAAATTACTAAGTTATATTCCTCTTTAATTTTGGTTTCATTTGTGAAGGGTTTGATGTTGATTATTTACGGTGGTGGGGATACGTAGATGCTGCGATACGGTTTACACTTCGTTATTCATATATAGGGCTTCACTTTGTATTCAGAACAATATTGGTTGGGTTGGAAATATACATTTACAGGTTCCATTACGTTCATACTAAATCGAGTTTGGCCTCAAAATTCAAACTAATTCTCTTATTTTGCAAGGAAGCTAAGCCCCTCGACTTCCTTTAAAATCCCCAGGAAGCTTCATGATGAAAATCGCTAACAAGGGCTTGTATGCATCCCTTTTCCAGTTTCTTGATTTTACGAGTTTTGAATCCACTTCACGATTTTACTCGATAATTATCGTATCCGACTTTAATGAACTGCGAAGTATGTCAACTCAAAGAATTGGTAATTTCTGTACCTTTGAGTAACGCAGAATTCATACTTTATGGTGGAATTTAGTATTCAATATACATGATCTTACTGTATTATGGATAATCCGGATGGATGCTGATAATTTAACTTCCCTTGCTTGTACTATTGTTATATTTTTTAAAATGGAAATTGCATCTATTTGCAGGATGTTGAGTACTTTGAGATACGGGAAGTTCTTCAATGTAAGTTGTTTGCCTGGATCACATCTCCTTACTCTTCCAATTTGTTCTTATTTGATTAAACGGTCATCTGTACTTGTATCTCTGTGGTTGAAGTACGAGAAGCCTGAAACTGAACTTATGTTAGGGTTTAAAGGACCATTCTATATCTTGTAGTGTGATTTCACAATTCTCTCGATGAACTTTTTTTCTTCCCAACCTAATTTACATTCTCAATTGGAAACTTGTGATGTATATTTTGTATTTTATGCAGCCAAGTGCTTTAGCATATGTGGTCGAATTGTCATTTAAACTTGCTGACTTTCAAGTGTTTTAGGTATCTATCCCCCACAAGTCAAGGTATATGAACTAAGGGAATTATCATTGAAGTTTGAAAGGCATCTCATTTCAGAAATCATCAATTTCCAGGTATCTTGTTTTCTTAACTTTTGAATTGGGTTAAATACAACATACTTCAGTTATTTGTTTGTTATAAGATTCTACTTACATTTCTTTCTGTTAAATCTTTATTTCTTATGAAAGCTTTAGTTAATAAAATTACATTGTTTTGTTTGATATATAAATATAAACAGGTGTTCAGTAATGACTATTCAAAGCTTGGTTTTCTTTGTGCTGATCGTTCTGTTTGTCTACATGCTAAATATGGAAGTCATTACAGTTTACGCATCCCAAGGTACTTTAGTTGTATGTTTTTTATTGTAAAACATTGTCATTCTTTTTTAATTTTGGAGGGGTATTTTTGTCCTATCACAACTGAATATTACGGGATGTGTCTTTAGCTTACTTCTTCAGATGGTTTACGGCTTCACTCCTGGTTCATCAAGTTGTCGCCTGATTGCGCAGGTCCTCTCTATGGATGCTTACTTATTTACATTTGCATTTTAGTTCCATGTTGATTCTTTCTTAATTTGCGTAAACTTTAGGTTTATGATGAATTGGGCTTTATTGTCTATTATTAATCAGATTATTTCGATATTGAACAATTGGGGAGGATTTTGGAATAAATTTCCCTAGGCAGATTGGGGTGGATTTGGAATAAATTTCCTAGGCAGATTGGGGAGGATTACAACAGTTAACCTATTAGCCAATCTACTTTAGAATTTACTACCCATAATAGCAATATATTTACATTCTAACTCATAATAGATAAATTGCATAATAAACCATTGTAAAACCAAACCACAATGATTTACCATCATGGGAAATTGTAAAATGCTAAATGATCTAACTGAATATTGATTATATGCAATGAGTAGCATACAGCCACCAAAAAAACATGTCTTAGTAGTCGAATATATGCCAAGCAAAATGTAGAGCCACGCTACATCGCCAAATTTAGGAAGATAGGTTTTTTTGGGTTTCTTTCCTTCAAATTACTTCATTATAGGCAAAAAAAAATATATTAGGACTGCGTAAAGGTAATCCATGAAACCAAAATCTGACCATATGTAAAAATACAAAATTTTTACGTTAATTCGACTTTAAAGTAAAATCTATATAAAGCGTCATTAATTTGCCACTGAAAAGCCTCATTAAAATAGAATTCAAGTAACCAAAAGGGTCTAAAGATAAATTGATTGTCCAAGCATAAGGGTTACATAGAAACCTACAAATTTGTTCCTTCTTTTCCCTCCTCCAATGCAGAACCTGCATTTCGAAAGTACATTGCCTTTACCAAAATTATTCAAAAGGACCAAAACTGTCAAAAGTGTCACAAAATTTTACTTTGAATTTTTTTAGCAAAACTGTCAAAAAAATTTACTTTGATTTTCTTAGCAAAACTGTCAAAAAGTTTCCAATCTTTCAAAAGGACCAAAACTGTCAAATGTTTTGAATACTGTCAACATGTCGAAAACTGTAAAAAATTTAAAAATCTGTCGAAACAACCAAAATTATTCAAATCTGTTTTTTATAATCGTTGGTGTTATGAAATGTTTGAAAGTACATTGTCATTACCGATTTCTGAATAGTCTAATAATTTCACCAAAAATATATGCAGTTAATTACACGTATGATAATGTAAGTATTATCACAGTTTCAGCAATTATGCTTTTTCTATGGTGATCAGTTGCCAAAGTTCGGATTAACATGTGTGTAAAAGGGTTAAAACCAAAAAATAGAAATGTATTTCTAACGGTTTGTTTAATAGAACATCCTACTTCCAATTCAGCACCATTTATTAGGAAAGTAGTAATTGGTATTAAATGGGAACTCTGCTGCCGCAAATATTAATCTTTTTTTTAATTACCATTATACCCTTTTTCTTTCTGAAACAGGTCACATGGAGTTTTTGAAATTACCGTGCTTAGAAAACAGAAAAAGAAATATCGTAGTCAAGTTATTCGTGGTAAACTTGTACTTGTAGATCTTGCTGGAAGGTATAAATAATTTTCCCAATATATACACTTTGTTATATAAAAATACAAAATCTTTAATTATAAAATATAAAATTTTTCAGTGAGCGCCCTTCTGAAACTAACAGTGGTGGCCTATCATATGTCCCTTTTCGTAATAGGTACAAATTTTTTTATTATTATAAATCTTTTGTAATTCTTGACTAATTTTTATTATTTTTCAGCAAATTCACACGAATTCTAAAAGTTGGATTGAGTGGGAATTCTCAAACAGTCATGATTGCAACTATTTCACCTGCTGATAATCAATATCATCACACTATTAATACCTTAAATTACGCGGACGGAGCTAAAGAAATCAAAACACACATCCAGGTAAATTATACATTTTAATGAAATATTGATATGATAAAAAAGAAGCGATTTTTTATAATTTTTTTTATTTTTTTTTAGAAAAATAATGGCACGGTTGATACCCATGTAGTGGATTATCATGTAGTGGATTATCAACGTATGATTGACAGTCTCCAGGTAATTTTTTTGATGAATTTTAGATTTTTTTATACAAGTAAATTACATTTTTGGCCCCTCATATAGCTGCTTTTTGTAGTTCTGGTCCTTAGTTTTGAGTTTTTGGCAAGTAAAATGATACTTGGAATAGAAACTAAAAAAGTTACAAAAACCTCATATAATGAGCAAAATCGCAAAGAGGAAAATTTGTAAGACCAAAACTGAAAAAATCAGCTTTACCCAGGGACCAAAACGTAACATACTTTAAATTTTGTATTTGTTGATTTTGGTCTTTTTTTTTCAGACGGAAGTTACTCAATTGAAGACACAATTAGCTGAAAAGGAATCACAATTAAACACAAAACGTACTAAAAGACATGTGGATGATGAATTATCATGGCTGAATATATTAAGCCAAGAAACCAGTGAAAATGTCTAAGAACGAATAAATTTACAAAAAGCGAGAAACAAAAATCCTTCCATGACCCGGACCCATAACTCATTCCTTCTTTATAAAGAAAATTACAGATATATATATATATATATATATATATATATATATATATATATATATATATATATATATATATATATATATATATATATATATATATATATATATATATATATATATATATATATATATATATATATATATATATATATATATATATATATATATTAAAAGAAACATAGATAAACTAACCCAAACAACTTAAACATTATAAACACAGATCTTAAATACCATTTCCACTAACCCGTGCAACGCACGGGCATCCGCTAGTTGCATTTAAATAAAGTGAAAAACTTATATTTTAATGAAGTTATACCTTTAAACAATTCAACATAAATCAGACTTTCTTTCAAGCTATAGTGTTTACTGAATTTTCTTTAATAATGGCTAAGAATTTCTAATAGAAAGTTATATATGATCGTATAAAACATCGAATTCTCAATCAAAACCCTTCAGATATATTGAGAAGACCTGTGATCAGAATGAACCGAGATTACCACTTGAAGTTGCTCTTAGGCCATGCGGAATACGTGCAACGCGGGCTGCGTGGGGACGACGTGGCATCAACCCACGGCGTGGCACACCGCCCCCCTTGGCGTGGGTGGCGTGGATGTGGCCAGCCGTGGTGTGGGCAACGTGGGGCAACACAAGAAATTCGAACGTTGGAACATTGGACCGTTTGGATTCGACCGTTTAATAAAAAAAAATTAATTTTAAAATTTTCAAACCATTTACATCTATATATATATGTACACACACATTTATAAAAATTTACATCTCTTTTTACATCTATTTTCACACATACACAAACCAAAATGGATCCAAACTCTCCTCACAATCAAAACCAAAACACTTCCCGACAATACCCGTCTCTCGATTCACCAACCGGTTCGTTTATGAACCTGCTACAACAAGGAACCGGCATTCGCAACAGAATTTGTTTCAACAACCGTTCCAACAAAACTTTTTTCAACAACCCTTTCCATACCAACAACCGTTCCCGTTCCAACCAAACGTGTTTCCTCAACAATTTCAAGGTCAATTCCAATCTTCGCAACAACAACAACAAGAAACACAACAACCGTCCCCCGAGCAACTACCGGAATCCGTTCCGGAAACGCAACCGGAACTCGAGGAGGAACCGCCACGTAGAGGCAAAAAAAAATCAAAAAAGGTGACCACGGCTCAAAGGGGTCAACGGACTTGGAAGGAAGACGAAGAAGCGGCGTTGGCGGCGTCTTGGCTCGCGATTTCTCAAGACGCGGTGACCGGGACAAACCAAACCGGCGAAACTTTATGGAATCGAATTTTAGTTCAATTTCACGGGAGGATGGGAAGAGGCGCGTACCGAAACACCGATGCTCTTTCTAGCAAGTGGCGCGATTTACGAGCGTCGTGTACGAGTTTCAACGACATTTACAATAATCTTTCAAAAATGCACAAAAGTGGCCGGAGCGAATTCGATATTTTGAACACGACACTCCAACAATATCGCGTCCAACACGGCAATCGGGCGTTTACGCATATGAAGGCGTGGGATGTTTTAAAAATGGGACCAAAATGGGCACTAAAACCGGATGTTCTTACACAATCGTCGGGATCGAACAAACGCTCGAGAACATCCGAGTCGACCGAGCAAACCCAACATTCTGACGGACGTACCGAGTTCAATCTAAACGACGAGTTTGAAGAAAACGAAGCCGGAGCCGAAGAAACACCGGAACGAACACCTCGACGGCCACAAGGGATACATAAAGGAAAGCGAGCGGCCTCGTCTTCGGGTAAAAACGCACCCGACGTGGACGAGTTTTTGTATTTCAAATCGACGTTGGACGAATACCTCGAAGTTCAAAAAGCAAAACTACGAATTAAAGAGGAGGTAAAACGTCAAAACGAACTCGTAGCCGACATGAACATTTTGCGTATGCCCGCACACGACGTCGAACCCGAGGACCTCGAAATGATCCGCCAAATCAAACGAGAAATTCGCGAAAAATATCAACGCAACCAAAACAATCCTCGAAATGATCCGTAATTTTAGTTTTTAGGTTTTCTATTTTTAATTATTAGGAATTGTAATTTTTATTTTTAGGATTTGTAGTTTTAATTTTTTAGGATTGGTAATTTTTAATTTTTAGGAATTTGTAATGTTTTTTTTTAATTTGTATGAAATTTGAATTTTTATGAATTTAATTTATGTTTGTATTTATATTAATCATAAAAAAATGGAATGAAGTTCTATTAAAAATAAATTAATTAGATGATGTGGAGTGGTGGGTATTTCCTTGATGGCGTGGTAAGCAAGTGGGATGACGTGGCAACACTTTTCATGTGGGAACCATGTGAGGTACTCCTTATAGGTTAATGGTTGACTTGAACTCGTCCACATATGAGGTTTCTATCAAATAAATTAAATTTCAAGAAAACTCAACTTCAGACCCAAAAAAACAAAAAACAAAAGCATAATGCATAAGCGAGATCATGAACATAAATAAATAAATACCCGCAAAACAAAACAAAGATTATTTAAACTTTGGCCAAACATATTAACAAAACGGTTGATCAATTTGTCAATGCAAGGACAGTAGGGAGCATACCGTGCCCTGTTTCAAGGTGCTAGGAATATGTCATGATGAAACCACTCTACAAAATAGTAAAAAACACCATAAATTTAACAAAAAAGAGATAATTATCAACGAGATTTCATTTGAAAAACCAAGTAAACCAATAAAATATGTGCCCATATTGCACATGAATATTGAATTACCCAGAGTCTTCGCATAATTCAATACGGGGGTCACTTTTACAACTTCATAAAAAATAGAATGTTAATATATTTACCAGAATAGCGGTTATTAATGAAATACGTACACACTACAATTATACAACCCTGTTCACCCTATCCATATGCCATAAATAGTTCACACGAAGTACACACACCAGATACATACAGACGCAACACACACAAACAGCGCACAAACAACGGGCACATGCAGATAAACACATGAATGTATACACACACACACATAACACACATAAGGCACGCACACTCGCAACACATTACTATATTTGAAGACCTAAATGCGTAAAATAGTATCTCATTTCCAAAATATTTATTTATTTTACAACATCCTAGTTTTCTTTCTTTCTATAACAATATTGCACTTTAATACTTTATTAATGACTTCTTTAGCACCGTACAAAACATCAAAGACAATCAGTTGGCTAGTTAAGAATATAAAAAACAAAGTTAACGAATTCAAATATTACCGTCGGAATTTCCTACACATATGCACATAAACCATATTTCATAGCTCTCGGCTTACGACACATGCACTAATATTTTTCTGCACATATGCAAACAAACCATCTCAATTTAAAAGGCAAACAACTACATAACTATGATTAAATAATAAATACACTCTCACACACATCAAAATTAATATCATCGGGTGTTTTATTTAGCCAATGAAAATATCAAAACTACCACCCTACATCACTGCTTTTTATATAAGATTGGAATTTAAATTTTTAAAAATGAGAAAAAGGGGAAATTCAAATTTGTCATTATCTCGATATGTACCATGTTTTATGGGAGGGAATAACAATTTTATAAATTAGGTTACGAATTCGATTTGTGCAAAACAGAGTTATACTTATTGCCATACAATTTGTACCTCACATTTGAGTTTTAAATTTCATTTAGATAAGGATAAATCACATTGACTCAACGAAACACAAAAGTAAGTCCATAATAGTAGAGATTTAAGAGTTAATTTCCCCAATTTAAAATGTCATGTTTAAAATTTAGTGTTTTTAATAATAATTAATTTGATTTATGCTTAATTGATTTGCACTTATAGCCTTTCAATTGCTTGATAATTTTCCACAAAAATTCTTCTCCTTTTCAACTTTCTTTGACAGTTTGGCCACAACATCAACTAAACACACATTTACACATAGTAGTTACATAAACAGTGTATGTATGCAGTTGTGTGTCTGTATAAGCAAGCCAACTAACGCAACCTTTTCTTCTTATTCACATAACCCTTCTTCCATGACATAAAGATCCTCTTAGGCAATTCATCAAACACCTGTTAGGCATCGTATTACAGTATCTTAATTTTATATAGTTCAAATGTCCACACGTATCACACACACATCACATACACAGATCATAGATTCATACATCATGTAGAGAAATCTGTATTGGGAAGGGGGAACAAAAACACACACAAATATACATTTATAGAAACATACACATATAGAGAACAAATGCTTACATACTCGTTAGGGATACCCTTGTTCCAACAGAAACAATGATCGATGGAGCTGTAGACAAAGCGAATCTGTAATGATAGAGCCGGATGGTGATGCCTTTGAGGCAGTTTATATGGAGAGTCTCGTAAGTAGAGAGATTCAAAATAATGATTTCAACCGTGAATTATGGAGAGATTTAAAATTGATCATTTAAGGAGAATGTGTTATTGCTGATTTCTTGGGATGACAATTTCTAATCGTGGTTCCTTGAGTTTAGGAACGAATCAAAGTGAATGGGAATTACTTTAGGTGGGAAAATAAATTACAGCAATTCGAGCAGGACACATGGCAAATAAAAGCTCTAGAGGAATGCCATGTGGCACTTATACGTTTCTTTTATTATATAACTAGTTTACAAACCCCGGTTGAGAAATAAATAAAGTTATATTATATAATAAGAAAAAAGTTTATTGTATATAACTGCTAAGAAAAACATTTTATTCAATAACTCAATTTGATATGTATTGAAATATGACGTAAACAACAATGACAAATAATATTAACATGTGCATATTCCATAAAATGTTAAAGAATCATGTAATTTAGGAAATTTAAAAGTTCACAAATTAAAACATATAAAGAAAATTAAAAAAATTGTCGTACACTTCTACTACAACAAACTTTGACCACTCTTGCTAGCTTCTCTCTGAATGCATTAATGGTGTGATATTGTGGTATGTGTATTATCCATAAGTATGAGTTGCATATATATTGTAAGATGGTAACGGAGCCGGGGACTTGGTAGATGCGATAACCATCTTTTAAGCTTTGTAGTTAATAAATATTTTAAATACATTTATAACGTAAATAAATTTTATATATCATTAATGTTCAAATTTACTTGTAAAATTTATGTGATTTATAGACTCCGTTATTAGTACTTAAAAAGGAAGAAACCATGTTTCCATATGTTCCCATATTAATTTGCTTTTTAATGACAATAATTCTAAATTATCATGTGATAACTGTTTCTCAAAAGTCAATTGATTAGAAAATTTCATATGAATCAAAAATGCATATTTGTAAAAATGTAATTTATGATTTAGTATATAGTTTCACGACAGTCTTTAACAAATAAGTAAATGTTTAGAAGACACTTATGGTACAAAGCAAAACTAAAAAAAATCAAAGTAAATGTTACAAAAAATTTGTAAAAGTTATTAATGGGTATATTGTTGACTTGTTGTATACTTTTTAACTGCGGAGGATACAATATAGGATAAATTGTTGTATACTTGAAAAAACAACATGATTAATTTCTAAATTACTTATTGTTTTTTAAACATCTTTGTTGCAAAATAAAATAAACAATAAGCCTAATATCCTTATATGATGTGACACTCTAAATTACATATTAGTTGTTGAGTACTATTGGTTAGATTGTTCAACACCAAAAAAAACATATTTGGGTGTGATTGTAAATATAGGTACCTCCTCTTTTTTCATTGTTACCACAACCTTATAAAACCCATGGATTACCTATCTTAATTGTCTTGAACTCAAAAGGGTCAATCTCATCTTGTAGCTTACCAATCAATTTGTGTTAATTTGAAAAGATGAGAAACCAATATTTTATCCAAATGGTGAAATAAAAATGACTAAGAACCTAAGTTACCGTGGTCCACTACCTAAAAAGCACATATCCTTTATTTCGATAGTAAACGAATAATTAGCTTTTATAATTGATTGACAATAAATTAATGCCTAAAAGTAAAATCAAGAAGCAGATAGTAGATCGTAGATAAAGCTCACACACACCACTATTTTCTACATTTGCCGTTTTCTTAAAGCATTTGCCTTGAAAATTCTGCAAAACATTGCGTTGATCTTTAATATACCCGCATGAATAGTTTTTGTTTCACCATGAAGATTTGTAAGCTCCGAATTCAACTCGGCATTTTGTTTATATATATTTTGTCCCCCGTCTGATAACCTTTCCACCGTTCCATAATTGAATCACACACAAATATCATAAGATTTTTGTATTATAGCATCTTACTTTTATTTTTGTTGATTACAACATTATACTCAGCCTTTTATTTTAGGGATTTGTAATAAGAATGTCACACCCGTCCATAATGCTAAGATAATCTAATAGCTTATAATAAATATTTGCAGTCACACCATATAAACACCTCCTTTTAAGAAACACAATCAATTACACCTATCAGATGTATGAAAAGAAGAGAAACAAAGCCAGATGTGTAAAATATCAATGCCAAAGAGGTGTAAAAAACCGAATACAAGCTAACGTTAATTATTCTTTCAACCTTCCCATCTCCAACAACTTCCCCAGTGCTTGATAATAGCTTATGTATAAGGATTAAGGCTAGAAGAACAATCTTTGACAATGAGAGTGATTACATGATATGAACTAACCTCATCAAGATGCATTTATCTCCCAATTTTGTGTTTCGAAAATCATAGCTTCCAGGATGTAGAATGTAGTCAATTCCCAATGTTGATGAAGATCCCACATTGCAAAAGGGGCCAATTGTGAAACCCTGCAAGCTAATGTAACTTTATCATTATATAAGTTATAGGACAATTTAACTACTTGATAATTTATGGCAAATCAAGCTGAAATCAAGTTATCATTATATATTATTCCTGATTGTAGTTGATCTGGCATTTTTTAAATTTCTCTAACTTTTAGAGAATAAGTGTATTAAGAATAAATATACTTACAATTGTATAATCTGTCAATATACTTACAATTGTATAATCTGTCAAGATGACTGAGATTTGACTACTTAGGTAAGGGATCAACTTTTAGAACTGAATCATTTGGTTGGATTTTCCCAAAATTTTATGGTGGAACTATATTTGATCGGTGTTTACTTATCAATATTACATTAGCATATTTATATCTAATAATACAATTGTATACATTGGAAGCTTGATACTATCTAGGTTATATCTTCTTCCTTTTTAACAGCAAAAGAAATTATATAGAAAAAAACGCAGCCGGCTTAGGGCTGGCAAGAAAGAAACAAAGTCCAAATGGAATACATGAAACCTATCAACTAAGAGAAATAAGATACATGACTATACTAATAAAGGAGATATCACCGATAACAAAACACAAGCACAATGACTGAAACTTTAATAGGGACTGCAATTATACTATGAACTAATCCGACGCCCTAAATCTTAACACCAGAATAGAGTCCTGAGTAGGAAAGAAAATGAGTATCCTTGAAGGAAAGTCACTAACACCTAGATAAGAGAATCATTTCTAAACCATAGCAAACGTCCAAATCTCATCACAACAGATCACCATGTTAGGGGTAGAATCGTCCAGGTTATATCTATACCATCAAAAATGGGCGGCGATAGTCCTCAGAAATTGCAATTTGGAAGCACGCTAGAAATATTACATTTTGGATTTAAAATATCAACATACCTGACCTATAGTCGCGTTAAGATGAACGATAGATGAAGGATGTATGAAGGTAGGGTTTATTCCATCAGCATTATTGTCTCTACTAAAGTCCGAAGCATCTATACATGAATTACAAAAGTTAATTCATATATACAGACATGAACATAAAGAAGGAGAACATAGAAAGTGAATTATAGTTGAGAGTCGAGAGGCTTTGACGAGAAAGTGCCTGGAGTAGACCAACGGCGACCTGTCGCAGGGCTCTTAGGGGTGAAGTTGCCATTTCTTGGAAGTGACCCACTCTTGTGGGATAGTTGGTTGTGAATTGTAGACCGGTGGAGAAGAGTCGAGAGATAAATAGTAAAATAACCTCTTGAACTGTTGATCCGAAAATGATTGTTCAAAGAACGGAAAGAACGGAGATACGAAATTAGAGCCTAATTTCAAAAGAAACTATTCCTGGTTTTTTGCTTTTTTTTCCTTATTTGTTGGATTAAACGGATTCAAGTAAGAATCTAATCTTAATTAAGAATAGGCTTAATACGGTACCTAGTGTTTTAGGCGGGAATTCAATAGAAAAAGCTCTAAGTATATGACATGTGCAAAACATAGCCTTAAAAACATGTCATCTGGCATATAAAGGATTCCTTTATTATAATATATATATATATATATATATATATATATATATATATATATATATATATATATATATATATACTATACTATAAACCATATATAAATTACAACCCTCTTAAGCACAATTGTCTTAATTTTTAAGATAGTACAACTATCTAATGCATGAAATTGGTTAGCGAGGAGACACGCGTATAAATTGATCTCGCTATCTCATCTGGGCGCGAATAGGCGATTTGAATTCTCTTTTTGAAAATTTTTGAAATGTCTCGATTACCAGGCAATATCTATTCACGCTTTATAGAGTCAGATTTGTATAGGTTTCTCAACTTCATCTTCGTCTCTTTGGGTTGCTATCATCTCCGTTCTCAGCCGCACTGCACATTCGGATCAACGCAGTTCGACATCACCGTCACCCAACCATCCACTCCAACCACTGTTGCCACCATCTATTATTCCCTTCAACATCTTCTACATCAGCTCCGTCTTCACGATCTCCACTCCAACCATCGTGTTTTCTTCAGACTTCTGCGATAGTGTATGTTTCTTCGATTGTGTGGGTTAGTTGAACTATTTACGCTTGTGATTTTAACCATCTTATGTCTATTTAGGATGTAAATCGTTTTGATTGGATTTTAGGTATGCCTAGACTACCACACAGCCGTCGTGCTTCTTCTCACTGCTGAAAACCCACAAGAAACCCCTTTATGTATGTTTATTGAGCAATATGATTATTTGTTATGACTGATATATGCGTTTTTAGTATGGCAGAGTCACAGATGGAGCGACTACGCATTGGATACAAACACATGCTATTTTTAATTTGAATCAGGTTTGTAGCTGTCATCTCTCCATTATCTCTCATCTCTCCATTATTTGTTATCGATCACTGATAAACATGAACCACCCTTTAGTTTTGCTTAACGATCGTCTTTAATCGTGAATATTTAGGGCTGAATATTTTGGTTACCGATGTCGGACGTCTCACACGTATCTCTATCTATCTCTCGGTCTGTAGAACACCAAAGGCTTCAAGAACAGGTCTACGTTGGTGCTTTTTATCTACCGTTGGTGCTTTTATTCTACCATCGGCTTTGTCGATTTTGCTGTTGTATGCAACAATTAAAAAAAGGGTAAGAAATTTATGTTCTATATGAACCTGCACCATCGGCTTTGTCGATTTGTATATTCAAAATTCGTTTTCAATTCTTTGCTTACCGTCGCCGGACATCTCACACTTATCACTATTTATCTCTCGATTTGTAACAGACCAAAAGCTTCAAGAACAGGTCTACGTTGGTGTGTTTATTCCACCATCAGCTTTGTCGATTTGGCTATCGTACTCGGTAATGAAAAATAATTGGTAAGAAACTTAGGTTCTATATGAATTTGCACCATCGCCTTTCTCAAATTGTACGTTCGAAATTTGTTTTCACCTATTTGCAGCTTTATATTTTGCAGATTGATGACGCATTTCAAGAATATTTTTTCAATTCTTCGCTTCTGGCTAATAGAAAGAGTTGATGTTCAACAGCCTTGATTTGGCGCTACAATGGTAATCTGAGTTCATAAAGATTTTATGTTCATAAGATAGTTGACTACATTGATTAAGTTTCAAGTGCAAGGTATAAATTTATTGTGAATGATAGGGCTTTTCTGTATTTTGCCCTTTTACTTATAAATTTATTGCCGTTCAAAAAAATCAAATAAAATCAGTTATTATTATTTAAAATTTTACTATTTTTATTTTATTCAGAAATCATTTGAACTCGATAATTATTTGATGTATAGTTTGACTAAAAAGTAAGTCAAAATAGCACATTTATTTGTTTATGAGATGATAAGTTGATTGTATGTTTAACTTTATATAAGTTAATGACACCAACAAAACAAATTGAAAGGGCTTTCATAAAAGAGATTTCATCAAAGTCTTTCCAAGAAAATCCATAACAAGAAGTATCAATTATGGTTTTCAAACAATTTATGAATCAAGATAAAAAAGGGGGATCTTGGTAAAAATTTTAGTACCACGATCAACTTTAATCTGTTTGACCATTAACGTTATTTTGTTACCTTTTGCATTGAGTTGATAGTGACAAAATGTTATCGTCAAAGATAATAATTGTGACGAAATTTGGGTTGATTTGTTTAAAACATATTTTGGCTGTTTTTTTACAAATAGTTCGCAATAAGATTTATTGTTAGTATTAAATGTTATATTATATTATATATTTTGGCTGTTTTTTTACAAATAGTTTGCAATAAGATTTATTGTTAGTCTTAAATGTTATATTATATTATATTGTTTAGAACGAAATATTCATATATTGGCTTTATAAGATATTAAACTTATGATAGTAATAACAAACAAAGATAATTGAAAAAGATAATTGTATTGTGCATTCCCCTTCAATTTAATATAATCAATTAAATTTTGGATCAACTGATAATATCCAACATTTAATGACAATTCGACCAAAATGTTTATTTTTCACAAAACATACCGGCTTAAATGTGAAAAAAACAAAACTTTCAAACTGTTTGCCTTCAATCATTTGACACATTGAATGTTATTTGAAAAATGCTTTCAAAAGAAAACAGTTCGTCAAAGCTTGCCGAATGAAAACTAATAGACAAAAAACATCACCTTCCAACATCTCGCCAGTCGTGTTGCACGGATATGCAAAAAATATCGATATACAAGGAATACTAACCAACAATTGGCCAAAAGACAAATAATCGTCGTCCGACAACTATTCAGCTGAGCGAAGAATTTGCCGCCGCCGCATTGCGCGGGTACGCAGCTAGTATATATATATATATATATATATATATATATATATATATATATATATATATATATATATATATATATATATATATATATATATATATATATATATATATATATATATATATATATATATATATATATATATATATATATATAAGTTCAATGAGGAACCAATTTTAAATGAGGAACCAAGGAACCTATCTTAACTATTGATTTTCATTAATCTAGGACACTTAAATTTAAAAACACGGAGGCTATTCTGGTAATTTCGCATTCATTGTTATCTTATTCTCCACGTCTTCGTTAGTTGTCCGTCATTCTTCATCGTAGAGAGCCGCAAGTGTCGTTCGTGGTGTTTGACTTCTGGTTCGTTCATTTATGCTGAATCAGAATCATTGACTTTCGATTCTTTTTCTTGATTCTTCGATTCTATTTCAAGCTTCAATCTTTTGGTATGTATAATGTGTATTTGATTTCAATTTATTGTCATAATGTTCTTTCTTTGTTTCTTTTTTGTTCGTTCTTATAATCAGTCATCTGATTGTGAAATTGAGTTAGTGTTTAGTTGATTATACTTTGTCGATTTGCAATAATCAATTGATTACACGTTTTTATACTAAAAATATTATTTTTTATATGAAATACTATGTTCGTTGTTTTCCTTTTATTTTTTTGTATTCTTCCTTCTGTTTTAGGTTATTAGTTGTTGCTTCTGTATATGTTTTATGCTTCTTTGTTCATTCAAATTTTAATTGATAATATTTTGATAAAATTGAGTGAATTTCTCTGTTTTTTAGTTTCCAATTGATCAATTCGGTGATTATGAGTTCTTCTATTTTGGTTATTAATGGAAGCATTGATGATCAAGCTAGTAATTTTTTATTTATTTTTTGTTAATTTAAGTTGATTGTTTATATTAATAAATGTCTTACTTAATTGAAGTCCTTTGCTTGATCTTGTAGTTCGTGAAGAATATTCTTTTAGTATGAATTCTGGGCATTCAAACAGTGGCAATTCATATGATCATATTGATTCAGGATCAAGTAAGTAATCTATTTTGTTTATGTATAATGTTTACATTATTTATGAACAGATTCACATGTGCATACAATCAATGCACATATATAATTTTTAATGCATTTACACAACTACTTTTATTTCAATTAGAATTTTTATTATGTAGAGTTTGTTTTTGTAGATAAAAGTGGTGAATCTTTTGAATCAGAACAGAGTATCAATGAAGCTTTTAGTCTTGTTCCTTAAAATATAAAAGATAAGAAGCTGAGGCTTGGTATTTTGTTTGGTACTTTGACTAATGCTATTGATTTTTACACAAAATATGGTGAAGAACTTGGTTTCGATGTGAATCTTTCAAGTCAAAAGCGATATAATGACGACACTGTGTGTATAAGATACTTAAATTGTAGTAGAGCAGGTTTTACAAAAACCTTTTAGCATGATTCTATAAATGAAAGTGAGTCTTGTAAAAGGAAAACTAGTTCTAAGAGGATTGGATGTCCTGCTGTCATAAAGTTCAAGAATCTTCGTGGTTCCTCAAAGTTCTATGTATATGGTTTTGTTGAAGAGCACAACCATAATCTAGTTTCCAAAGAGAACTTATATTTGTTAAGGAATAATAGGAAGCTTGACTTTCTTGAACAATCATTCATTCATAGGGTTGGTACTAACAACAACATAGGTGCTACAAGAGCTTATATAGTTTTAAGTAATATAAAGGGTGGTTATAATGTTAAAGGTAGCATTGCAATTGTCTTCAAAATTATCAAAAGGGATTTAAATTGCAAGATTGGTGACAGTGATGCTCAAATTCTTGTTGAAAAAATGGAGAATAGAAAAAGTTATGTTCCAAACTTCTCCTTTGAGTACAAGATTGAGGAAGGGTTATCTTTCGTGTCTTTTTTGGGCGGATGAAACTCCGAAATGCAACTATGAAGAATTTGGAGATATTATATCTCTTGATGCAACCTTTCGTACAAATAAGTAATTTTCTGAACCCTTATTTACTAACATTCATTAAAATATAATATTCATGTGAATTTCAAATTTTTTTTCCAGATATTTTATGATTTTTGTGCCCTTTACTGGAGTTGACAATCATAGGCGTTGTGTGACTTTTGGTGCTGGTTTATTAGCTAGTGAATCAACCGAGTCGTATGTATCGTTGCTTTAATCTTTTCTTAAGGCATTTGGAAAGCAGCCAAGAATGGTTGTAATAGATCAAGATGCAGCAGTAAAGAATGCTGTAAATATTGTTTTTACACAATCCAGACATAGGCTATGCATGTGGCACATTATTAAGAAACTTTCTAATAAGGTACATTGACAACGCCTAGTAATATCAAGTATTTTAGTCGTTGTTAGGCCCTATTCTTGGTGAAATTATATCATATATACATTGGTATTTCTCACTTTTTGTGCTAGTGCTTGTTTGCAAATAAATGTTATAATCAGGGACTAAATGCGGACAATTGAAGAAGTTTTAAGGATAATGCCAAATTCAGTCGAATAAACATGCGAGACGTGGGAATGAAGCCATGAACGATGCGCCACATAAAGGATGACGCGGTGGAGAAGAATTCTAACAGCGAAAAAACGGGGATAAGCCTCTACGCGCGACACGGCCAGAAGTCTTGCGCATCGCAGGTTCTAATTTTCCACAAGTATAATAGAGGGATTTGACCATATCCATATCTAATTGAAGTTGAAGTATTTCAGCTAACATTTCTATCATTAGGTCCAACTTCGCACTGGGCGAAGGGTCCTGATTTTGCTTATTCAGAAAACACGATTCATTGTAATTTTCCGATTGAGTCGGCTTATCGGTCCGCCATCCATTGTCATTGAATGATCCATTGTTGCAATCATTCTCGTAATAGTTGTCGGCCGGACATTCATAACACTCGTATTGATCCGGGTATATGTAATCGCCCATTATGAGGACGTACACATACCAGAAATCAAAAGACTAAAATTAAACCTAAAAAACCAGAAACAAACATACTGATCGTCTATCCTAAGCTCACAACTCCCCGGCAACGGTGCCAAAATTTGACACACAGGGGTCGTTATGCGGTCAAAAATAAGAAAATAAACCTCACGCACACAAGTACAACGGTAGTAAGGGTCGATCCACGGGAGTTTGGTGGTCAAGACAAGACGATAGCTTACCAACTGTAGTGTCACTCTACAACCAGAGGGACTAACTCCACTTTCCCAAAAACACACTAAAAACACAAAATCCAAATCAAATATAAACTACTCTAAACTAAACCAAGTTCTAACCTAAGATTGCTTACTGAAATCAAAAACAAAAGTCAGAATCAGAAACAAACACACCAACCACTTGCATTCAAAATACAACCAAACACAATAAACACCGAAAAATGCAACAAAAACATAAACTGAATGATTGCTTGTATTAAAACCAAAACCAGAACTTCCAAAGTATTCAACTACGAAAATAATAACCTTAACCTATAGCTACTGGTCGTCACAATCCAGAAACACTAAGGTAAGAGCTAAATCAAACTAAACTAATAAAGAAATTAAAGTGAAAACATAAAAATACCACAAAGGGCTGCTGTAATCTCGAAACTTGAGTCAAAGTCGCCGTAAGTCCACCTTAGGGTCTGATCTTCGCCTGCCGATTTTGACCTAATTGCCTGTATTATACTTGTGGAAAATTAAAACCTGCGATGCGCAAGACTTCTGGCCGTGTCGCGCGTAGAGGCTTATCCCTGTTTTTTTGCTGTTAGAATTCTTCTCCACCGCGTCATCCTTGATGTGGCGCATCATTCATGGCTTCATTCCCGCGTCACGCGTGTTTATTCGACTGAATTTGGCATTATAACATTTATTTGCAAACAAGCACTAGCACAAAAAGTGAGAAATACCTGGTGATGAGTGAATCTATACCATCACTAGACAATTTGGTCAAAAAGGAAGTTGGGGGGGGGGGCTGTAAGTGACAGTACAGACCCCAGCCCAATAATTCCCGAAATTGTTGAAATTGCCGATGCTTTTGAGGGAGGGGGCATAGATGACACTATTACCCCTGACCCAACATTTTTTGAAAACTTTGAGAGTAAGGATCTGGTGATGAGACCAGATAAAACCAGTCGCTCACTCTTGGTACTGATCCACCTGTTGGACGATGATCAAGAAGATGATGACGACAAGGTGGTCTTTGAAAACAATAAACATGGTTTCTTTGGCACTCATGATCCATTCATGAGTGGAAAATTAGATGTGATCGATACCATTGATGAGGATATTTGGGAGCATACTAATATTATGCCAACCGATCTCATTCGATTGGAAAATTTCTATTGGTACTGCAAACCGAAATTGCAAGCTACAGACAACACGCAATATGCGAACAAGCGCTTTGCAAAACAATCACTGGGAGCAGCACTGGGCGCGCTCCACGATCAGCCGGTGATATTCAAGAGACACCGAAGGAAAGCTTGGAGGTTTAAAGCCACTTCTAAGCATTCATACGAAATAATCAGAAAACGGCAACCGAGAAACGACAGCAGAACCAACAAACCATTTGACCTAGGGAAATTGGAGTATGGAATCAACGAAGGGACGGTGGTGACTGGAAATCAGCGGAGTCAAATGGCGTAGGACCCACCGTAGCGGCAGAAAGACGGTCCAGCTAAAAGACCGAGAAAAGTAGCGCTTTCGGGAGGCAACCCATCTATAATTAGGTTAGGTATTGTGTTTTTAGGAGTAATTAGGAGAATATCATCATCATCATTGCAGGTATTAGTGGTGCGAGGCAAGTGTGGGGTTAAACGAAGAACTTTGGAAAATTTAGACAACACGACGCGGGAAGGAGAACGGCGCAACGCGGGATCGCAATGTAACCCGATGCGCAACCCGATGCGTAGGGGTTATTTTGGCGACACGCGTGACGTAGATTGCATCCATGCGCGTCGTGGCATACGAACGGACAGAAACTCCTTTATAAGGTACGTATTCCATCGCATAACCACACAAACCACGCCGCGCAAAACAGAGCAACCCCTTGAGCACTCGAATTCTTCCGTTTTTATTGCGTTATTGTGTTCTACTACTATGGTACGTCTTCTGGAACTAGTTATCTCACATTATTACATACATTGGAGTGGTTAATTTGATTGAAATAGCAAAACCAGAAAACTTAGAAAATCGGCAATGCTTGCTCGTAGGGTGTTGTTTTCGCAAAATCATCACCCTAGGGAGGCTAGTCGGTAGTTAGGCTACCTTGTAGAGGCATTAGATTGAGTTTAACAGGTGAACACGAAGATTTTTGGGATTTTCTTCGAACCAGACCTACGCCGCGATGCGCCAAGTTCTTGAGCCGTGTCGCGCACGTCTGAAGAAGAAGAAGGACTGATTTTGCAAAAAAAAATTTGTTGAGATTCTTTTGTGCAGATGGAGTTCAGACGAGACCATCCGTTTCTCCGATTTCCAGAGGTTTTAGACGACACACTACAATACGAGGCCCAGAGAGATGAGCTGAGTACCCGCCCGGTACTCGCAGCTGTCGTGCTGGATCGAGCGGTTTTTGGACAGGCTGGACTTTGGGCCGAGCTGGAGCTTTTCATCCATCGCACTTGGGCTGATGGGGAGCACACGTTCACTTGCCACGGCTGGGACCGATTGATGGCTATTGAGGAGGACGTGGTCTACAAGGAGCTCCTTCTCGAGTTCCTTTTGACTGTTCGATACGCACCGGCATCTCGGGAGGCACGATCCCAGTTGGTTCGGTATAGACTTGAGGGAGAGAGCAAGGAGTGCAACATACGCGAGTTCGGGAGGCGCGTGGGGATCTACACTGTGGAGGAACTACAGAGCCGTCACTTTGCACCATTTCTACAGGCATGTATCAGGGGATAGCCTTGTCGGGAGGTAACACGGTTATCTAGGCAGCGATGTCTAATAGCCTGTTCGAGACCGGGTCAGCCAGGGAGATCCAGCTCCGCGACCCACTACACTGCCTTATGCACCGTATCATATCCACTTCTGTCATGCAGAAGCGTGGATGTGAGAAGGTGTCGGGAGACGACATGACCTTCATGTGGGCGATCTTTGATCCCACGAGATTCCTCCACCTTTCGCATGCACTGGCAGTCTCCCTGACGACCCGAGCAACAGGCATATCCGACAGCAGCCCCATGGCCGGTGGGCATTACATTACCCATCTGGCCCGATCATATGTACTTCTGACAGCAGAGATCATGGCGACTCTGACAGTGACACCACCCTTATGGACATCGGTCCGTTATTTGGAGGTTATGGGGCTCATCCACCAGCCACATGCTGAAGTTATTTTGAGAGTGCCGACAGAGGCACCACAGGGTCCCCAGGCCCAGCCCCAGGCTCAGGCAGAGGAGGCGCCAGCCAGGCGACGGAGACGGAGGGAGGAGCCTGTGGACAGGGAGGATGTGTTGGATGCGCGCTCTCCAGGATTGAGACCGCCCAGGCACTTATTCAGGCTGATATACGATGATTGGAGAGCATCATTTTGAGGCATTTTGGGATACCACCGCCTGCAGGTGGAGGTGATGAGGCGGGTCCATCTGGGACCCACCATGATGATGATTGATGTATTTTCTTTTTATCTTTTTGAGACTCTGTACGTGACTTATGACTATCTCTTGTTTCGTAGTTATTATCGTTTATGTTTTGTTCTTTTTGGCATTTAATGTGTTTGTGAGTGTTGCATGTGATTACCAAATAAGGAATCACCTAAGGAGTTGTTTCATGCAAGTGTGGGGTCATTGTGCCCGCTCCACTTGTCATTTCACCGGCGTGTTTACTGTTGTGCCACAACTCCTGGAATCCGAAGCATGAGATGTTCGTATTTTTGTTCCTGTGAAAATCAAGTTCTACCAAGCAATCAACCGTCAAAGGGGTAAATCTTTCTCCCTTATTCTAGAATATTTTTTGTACAACGGGGACGTTGTACGGTTTTAAGTGTGGGGTGTGGACGGAAGAGTGCTTTAGAAAATTTTTGCGGGAATCGAGTAGAATTCAAATATTTTAGCAATTTTTCAAAATTTTCAATAGATTGTAATTTTGAAACAAATAGTTTTGAATGTTATAGCATTGGTATTTTTCAAGAAATACTATTTATTTGTTATCATGCTATGAGATTAGTCAAATAAGTTGAGTTTTTAGGAGTTAGAAGATTGGAATATTTTAGGATTGGAATTTAGGAAAGGACTGTCAATCAGTGGCCATTGTTATTCGAGCCGGTAGGTCTGAAAAGGGTGGCCTCGAAAAAGGCACTAATGCACCTTACCACCTAAGATCGTCTGGTTTGTGATGGTATTTCTGAAAGCTCGATACACGGACAACATCAAAAGTCATGGACAATTCTTTAATGGCCTTTAGAATCTGAATGAGTACGTACACTCTCTTGTGGATAGAAAATTTGTAATCAAGGGTTCTTTAGAAAGTCATGAATTCCAAAGGATATTCTAGTTATGTTTACAAAAACTATTTTAATCTAACTCTAGGAACAATAAGCTTTGAAATTGAACATGTTCAAAAATGTTTGAGTCTTAGTTAAAATCTGTTAAAAAACTATGTTGCTTGGGGACAAGCAAGGCACAAGTGTGGGGTGTTTGAATACGCCTAGTAATATCAAGTATTTTAGTCGTTGTTAGGCCCTATTCTTGGTGAAATTATATCATATATACATTGGTATTTCTCACTTTTTGTGCTAATGCTTGTTTGCAAAGAAATGTTATAATCAAGGACAAAATGCGGACAATTGAAGAAGTTTTGAGGATAATGCCAAATTCAGTCGAATAAACACGCGTGCCGCGGGAATGAAGCCATGCGCGACGTGCCACGCCAAGGATGAGGCGGTGGAGAATAATTGAAATAGCGAAAAAACGGGGATAAGCCTCTACGTGCGACGTGGCCAGAAGTCTTGCACGTCGTGGGTTCTAATTTTCCACAAGTATAAATAGAGGCAATTAGGTCGAAATCGGCAAGCGAAGATCAGACCCAAAGGTGGACTTACAGCGACTTTGACTCAAGTTTCGAGATTCCAGCAGCCCTTTGTGGTATTTTTATGTTTTCACTTTAATTTCTTTATTAGTTTAGTTTGATTTAGCTCTTAGCTTAGTGTTTCTGGATTGTGATGACCAGTAGCAGTAGGTTAAGGTTATTATTTTCGTAGTTGAATACTTTGGATGTTCTGGTTTTGGTTTTAATACAAGCAATCATTCAGTTTATGTTTTTGTTGCATTTTTCGGTGTTTATTGTGTTTGGTTGTGTTTTGAATGCAAGTGATTGGTGTGTTTGTTTCTGATTCTGAGTTTTGTTTTTGATTTCAGTAAGGAATCTTAGGTTAGAAGTTGGTTTAGTTTAGAGTAGTTTATGTTTGATTTGGATTTTGGACTTTGTTTGGAAATTGTGTTTTTAGTGTGTTTTTGGGAAAGTGGAGTTAGTCCCTCTGGCTGTAGAGTGACACTACAGTTGGTAAGCTATCGTCTTGTATTGACCACCAAACTCCCGTGGATCGACCCTTGCTACCGCTATACTAGTGTGTATGAGGTTTTATTTTCTTATTTTTGACCGCATGACGACCTAGGTGTGTCATACATCAGTTTTTATATATATTATAACTTTACAATACTAAGATAGATAAGGTAATTGTGTTATAATTAATTTGTTCAAAGATTCAGATGTGAAAGTTATCTTATTTTGTTGTTTATACACTAAATTCGCATATGAATGTTAAGTTATTTGTTGAGTGTCGTAATCAACAAAATAAAAGAGTTGAAATATGGTTTTGGAATGATTTGTTAATTTACCAATATTTCGTGATTACACTACTTGTTATAAATACTAACTATGTAGTATAAATGGCAAGTAGGGTCGATCCACAGGGAGCGATGGTCTAATGGATTATACCTTGATTTCACGAGATTTAAACTTGTAAAGAAAGTAACAAAAAGGGGGGTTTTGATGTTTAGTTGGAACACGATTGTATAAATGACTTGAGACAAAATATAGAAAAATTGCTTTTGTATTTTATAATTTGGGGACAAATTCTGATTTTGTATTTTAGTCATATGATTGGAAATAACAATAAGAATGATGTTTTATAACTTTAATCTTTCTAAGTTGGTACTTTGTGTATGCCGAAAGCTCGCACATACACCATTCACCTAATGTACCTTAGTTAAGAGAAGCTCGTTAACTAAGACTAATCTTACTAATCAAATCTAGATTAGTCAAGTGTATGCCGAAAGCTCGTACATACACCATCATAGAATTTGAATGAAAAAATGCATTATGTTTTATGTGAATGTTCCCAACAATGTTCAATACTCCTAAACAAGCGTTGAAGTGTCAAAACATGTGATATGATTTTCACCAATTAAAGATGATTGTCACAAATAACATTTTATAAAACAATTACGGATTTTATAATTTGTATGACTAGATTGATTATTATTTGAGATCAAATGGCCAATATGAAATAAATAAAAACCAAACGCTTGTTAAACCTCAAAATCATATCACTAGAAAGATATAAAATCAAACATCAAACTTTATATTAAATCACAATCATAATCCTTAATACAAAACCAGAAAATAAAGTTACTAGCCACTCATGACTAGTAAAAGAGAAATAAACTTACAAAATGAAGATAATCCACACTTTAAGTTGCACACAACACAAACACAATGTATCTAGAGAGTATTCAGAAAATAATGGAAAGATGGGATGGTTCTAAGGCTAACTAGACACATCTATTTATACTAACACACCAAGGGCAAAATGGTAAAATGGACAATGGAAAACATCATCATTCCAAGACCCACTTCCTTCATCACATGGCCTCAAAATCAGGTTGGATCTGGATCTGGTCGTGTAGCATGGGAATGACAGCACAAGAAGGAATAAACAACTCAAAGTGGGCCAAAAAGCAGATCTGGTCACCAGGAAAAGTTACACGGCCGTGTAATTTCTTGGGCCAAAATTACACGGTCGTGTAATCCTGCATTTCTCCTGGATCTTCCCCTGAGCTGACATGGCATCCACGTGGCATAGCAAAGTTACACGGCCGTGTAACTTATAGGGCAAAAGTTACACGGTCGTGTAACATACTGTCTTCGGGACGACTTCATTTTTTGTAACTTCTTCGTTTGAGCTCCGTTTCTTCTGAAATTTCTTGTGTAGCCTCCCATTGATATATAATTAATGTTCCAAGTCTTAAAATACCTGCAAAACATACCATTTTACCCAAACAAATGGTATTACTCCGAAATAAACACATTAGTACGAAAACATGCATATAGCATGCTTTTATTGGTGAAATACGATGTCAAATGTACTAAATAAACGTGATAAAAGGTGTATATTAATACACCTATCATTATTTGAATTTGAATGTTAGCTTATTTCAATGTGAATCTTTATAGATTTCTTGGATTTATCTGTTCATGTATCATGTCTTCAACTGTTACTGCTACTAGTCCTTCTCACAGAACTGTATAAAGAAATTAGGAATGGTTAATGTGTTAATGTTGTTGTCTGCTCATGGAATCTTGGTTTTGTTTTACAAAAATCTATGCTAGTCATATGTGAATGTTATGTTATTTCAATTTGAATGTTAGCTTATTTCAATACGAATACTATGTTATTGAAAGAATTATACTAAATATTATTGTAACATATTTTATATCTTTACTTGTGTTTAGGTTCCTCCCAATATTTTTAACCATCCAGATTTCAAAAAGGCTTTTCATAAAATTGTATGGGATGCTAAAAGCTCTCCAGAAGAATTTGAGAGTAATTGGTTATCTATGATGGAGGAATTTGATATTCAGAATAACAAGTGGTTAAATCGTATGTTTCAGATCAGGAATTTATGGATTCCAGCATATTTGAGAGATTTTCCACTCTTTGTGTTGATGCGAACTACTTCTAGATGAGAGAGTGAGAATTATGCATTCTCAAGTTTCTTGAATTCTGATTCCAATTTAGTCATGTAACACCCGACTTTTAAAACAAAAACACCCCTAAAAAATTTTCATTTAAAACAAAGGTTTCAATACGTAAAACCATAACAAAAGGGGTATATTTTATTAAAAACGGGTACAAGTGTATCAAGGAGAGTATAAAAATACCATAATCTCCTTTGAAGCCGGGCTGCTACTGACAGCGTCTATAAGTCTCACTTCTTTAGTTACGGACTCTATCTTTTTCCTTATCAGGATCATGCTAACCTGCAGGGACATTTAACAAATAACATGAGCTATAAAGCTCAGTGAGTAATCATATCCGCAAATAACATGTATAAGAAACACGTTCATATATAATTCCCTATATATGATGAATCTCTTCTGACTCATCTTTTCAACGCAAGGTCCCTTTCTATAGCCTCTACCGGCTAGACGTATATATATATATATATATATATATATATATATATATATATATATATATATTTGGATATCGGATCCAAACTCTTAGCCTTACTGGCTGATCGTATATCTCTTAGGTTTCACATCCTACTTCATAGTCTTACCGGCTGAAACGTGATATCATATGATTATCAAATCACATCGGTTATTTGAACACTTTATCATTTCTAATCTGTTATTTGCATACCGATCAAATCAAATCTGTTAGCCATAAAATCTATATGTATATAAGAGAGAATAAACATATAAATTCTCAATTACCATTTCTGTCCCATGTTTATTAGTCACAATTGACTGTACCATATATCATGGCTATATAAGCCGCACCATATGTCATATAATAATATCATAGCCAAATAGGCCGCACCAATTGGATATAACATCCAGTATCATAATCATTTATGGCTCACGAGTTTGCCCTGCTTTTGCCTAGACTCACGGCTCCGTTTTTGTCATTTCATTGACTCACGGTTACCCGATATTGCCTTTTTATTGACTTTTTATTGACTCACAGCTCCGTTCTTGTCTTTCTTAGACTCACGGCTTATCTGGTATTGTCTTTTTACTTTTATTATTGACTCATAGCTCCGTTCTTGTCTATCGCAGACTCACGGCTTATCTGGTATTGTCGTATTAATGACTCACAGCTCCGTTCTTGTCTATCGCAGACTCACTGCTTATCTGGTATTGTCTTTTTCATATATCTTAAAACGATTATTTTCGTCCCCCAAAGATGTTTCAATCTGTAACAGTTCAATCAATACATATCATATATGATATAAGTGAGATTAATCACCTGAATGCTTGCTACCACTAGCTTTAGTTATTTCTTGCCTTGAAATGGATTCCGCAAGATTTTGTCTCGTACCTATAATTTCATTTATTTCATAATGATTATAGGTTAATTTACCATTTCAGTTGGTTCTAGTGCACAAGAGTCTAATATAAGACCATTTCCAATCATTTTTGAGCAATAACCATCATTATAAAAATTTAATACACTTCCCGAAATACGCATATTCTATTACAGTACTTTCGGGAGGTCGTATACGTATTCCGACAATTTTCCATGAAGTTTCACACCATATTAGACCTATGTTCAAAATTTCAGGTCAAACGGACAAGCCTAGCATCAAAATCAAACTTGGAATTGCTCAAAATTTTAACAGAAGACAACTTCATTTCTGCCTCGGCGTCGCGTCGCGATCGCTGCGATTCCAGACAGTAAGTCCGATTTTTGTGCTATAAAATCCCATTTTTCTCTTGTTAATCCCTTATTACTCGACTTAATCACAAGGAAATGTTCCAAGACCAAAACCTTTGACTAATAACAAGTTTTAAACCATAGAATGATCAAAATTCAAATCCATTTCCAAAATTTCCCGTTTTCACAATTTTGGTCCAAAACCAAAATTTCCAAGTTTTAATTGCTTCTACTGATTTATTTCAATCAATATAACATCTGGAACTCATTATAAACCATTAGAATCAAGTTAATCACAAGAACTCTCAATCTAGTGTTCTTGATCAAAATTGCAAATCTTCAAAAATAACAACCTACTTCCATATTCTTGAGTTATGTTCTTAAAACATGACTTATTGGAAGTATTAAGCCATTTAAACCTCATAATTCATGACTGAAATTACAGATTTCAGTCTCCATAGAAATTCATCAAGAACAAACTAGGTTAGAACTTGAAATACTAACCTTCAACATTTCCAAACCTTCAATCCAAAGTCAATAATCGAGTTACAAGCTTCAAACCTTCAAGAAATCTCCAAGACTTGCAACGATCGCTCAAGAACTCTATCTCCCGTATGTTCTAACACTTCTGCACATGTGGGAGAATGTTCTAGTTTTATATTTCCAGAATTTGCATTTTAGTCCTTGGAGCTCTAATTCTTGAACTGTTGCCACATCTAACACATTTTATGACAAAAACCAGTTTTTATAACATTTTAAGTCCAAAACTCAAAATATTATTACAAACTAAATCCTTTTCTGTCCAAAAGACCAAATTACTCTTCTAAGGTAAAATGACCAATTTACCCTTATTATTATTTTTACATATAAGGAATGTCTTGGCGTTACAAATTCTCCCCTCCTTCAAAAGATTTCGGCCCCGAAATCATACAAAGAGTTGAGGGTATTTCTCTCTCATTTCACTTTCGGTTTCCCACGCCATGTCGGAACCTCTGTGATGTCGCCAAAGTACTTTAACCATGCTGATTTTCTTGTTCCGCAACTGTCTTACCTTTCGGTCTAACACCCTTTCGGGTTGTTCTGAGTATCTCAACTTTTCATCTATTTCAATTTCAGCGAGAGGTACCCGCTGGGATTCGTCAAATGAAATCTTCCTCAAATGGGACACATGAAATACATCATGTATACCATGAAGTTCATCGGGTAATTCCAATCTATACGCTACAGCTCCAACCCTTCGGATATGTGGAAAGGTCCAATAAAATGAGGACTCAATTTTCCTTTCTTCCCCAAAACGAATTAAGCCTTTCCAAGGGAATACCTTAAGCATTACCATATCCCCCACTTGAAATTTTAGCGGTTTTATCCGTTTATCTGCATACTGCTTTTGTCGATTCTGGGCTACTTTCAAATTTTCTCTAATTTGTCTAATCTCTTCCTCAGTGTGTGCTACAATCTCGGGTCCAGCTAGCGGCTTTTCTCCAACTTCAGTCCAGCAAGTCGGAGTACGACACGGTGCTCTATACAATGCTTCATACGAGGCCATTAGAATGCTAATATGCAAGCTGTTATTTATTACAAATTCTACCAAAGATAGACGATTTTCTCATCTTCCATGAAGGTTTATTATGTAAGTTTCAGACATATCTTCTAAAATCTGCATCATCATTTCACTAGTCGGTGTAAATTTGTGCTGATTCCATCCACCGATCTGTTGTTACCCACGTGGTATTATACCCATACACGGTATTCAGAGAGACTGTACTACCAAATCTATAATAATGTTGTCCCATTTCTTTTCTGGGACCAACAACGGGTAAATTCTTTCGTATGCTACTAACGGTTTGACTTTACTTTGCACACAAGTCAAATACTTTTCACGTGTCTTTCAATATCTTTCTTCAGTCCCGGCCACCAATACATAGGTTTTATCATCCTATACAGTTTGGTACTACACGGGTATATTGCATATCTACAATATGCATCTTTTTTGAACTACTTTCACGCTTCTTCTTGTTTTTGGAACTCACATACACAACCACCAAGGGTTCTCAATCGCTATGAGTTTTGAACTAACTGCTTCAAATATCCAACCTCTCATTCATTTTTCACGTTTTCAGACTTGCACACTTCTTCTTGTGCTACCCGAATCGATTCAGGTAATCAGCTTGTCACATTCATACACGCGGATGTAACCTTCAAAGATACTCCTTTCAACTCAAGGCATCTGCAATCACATTTGCCTTGCCGGGATGGTACTAGATTTCACAACCGAAATCTTTAAGTAACCCATCCATCTTTGCTATCTCATGTTTAGCTTCCTTTGATCTATTAAGTACTTCAAACTTTTATGATCCGTATACAACACATGTTTTACACCATATAAATAGTGTCTTCAAAACTTCATTACCAAGGTCACAACAGCTAATTTGAGGTCATGCACCGGGTACCTCTTCTTAGCTTCTTTTAATTAACGGGATGCATAAACTATTACTCAACCCTTCTGCATCAACATGCACACAAGGCCGGTTCTCGTTGCATCATTATAACTCACATAGTCTTCTCCGCTTAGCGGTAAAGCTAACACCGGAGCTTCACACAAGACTTGCTTCAGCCTTTGAAAAGTTACTTGTGGGTTTTCCTCCCACTCAAACTTTTCACATTTCTTAGTCAACTTTAGTCAACGGGACAGCAATCAAGGAGCAGTTTTCTACAACTCTCCTATGGTGCCTTGTCAATCCAAGGAAACTACAAGTTTCAGTTGGATTTCAAGGCAATTCCCGTTTTATCACAATCTCATTTTCACTGAATCTACTTTAACATCTTTGGCACTATTAATATGCCCAAAGAATTAAACTTCTTTTAGCCAAATTTCATACTTGGAAAACTTCGCATATCACTTTTTCTCAACGAAGTAACTCCAATATTTAGCACCAATGTGCATCATATTCAATCTGGTTTCGAGAATATCAGATTCTCAGTAGTCAATGCACATACCCATCGACTTGTCTTTCTTCTTTTCAAACAGAATAGGGCTCCACACAAGGACACACTCGGTCTTATGAGACCCCGATACAAACACTTCTAATCTCTTCCCCAACTCTACCATTTCTGCAGGTGCTAATCGGTACGGAGCATAAATAACAGAAACAGCTCTCGGAACCGATCTGATCATAAACTCTTCTCGCCAATCTGGCGGTAATCCTGGAAGTTCTTTACAAGAAACATCCGGGAATTTGTTTGCACTTTTACCGATCTATCTCCACTTTATTTAGCTTGGCCAATATTACATATGCCAACTAAAACATCATTCCTTTACTAACACTACTCAGAGTTTAAGAAAAGGAAAATAACCAGTATTCGCAACTACGGTCGTTTTCTCTGGATTTTCATCCATTTCACTTCTGATTTTTGAACCATAATGTTCATATTTCTACAATTCGTGTTGGCATAATTCATTGCTAACCATTTCATATGCACAATTTCTTCAGGTTCATTGGTAGTCATCGGCTTCAGATTTATGGGGAAAAATGATCCCGTAAATCCCAGGCTGACAACTTTCCAGGTGTTCAGTATCAAGAACATATTTGCTATCTACCATAGCTACCTCCAAGCTTTTATCCATAGGCATTGATGCAATAACAAAGCATCAAAAACACTGATCCAAAGCAACACATAGCTCCTGGATCAAATATAATATACACGGGAATTATCTTCGAAGTGATTATATCTGAGACCATATCAGTCTCCTTACTAGCTTCTTCCACAGTCATTTGGAATGCTCGTGATGCTACTGGTACTTCTTGACCATTCACTTCATCTTTCTTTCCTCCCCGTTCTTCCTTGGGTTTATCACCCGATGCTCCAGATTCAGCACGTGGACATTTTATACGAAAGTGATCCGTAGCTTCGTGCTAGAAACACCTTCGTTCTATTTAACAGGCTCAAACAATTTGCCCCTGTTTTCTACAATTTCAACAATTTGACGGTAGAGTATCAACTCTACAATTATCTGAGTGCTTTACCTGCACTTCTCACACCGCATCACTTCTTCGTTTTGGTCCCTTCCCTTTAAGGTTGGACACAGTTCGTGGTAACTTCTTCTGAAGCGTCCACTACTATTTTTCTGCTCTTCTTGTAGTCTCAACTACTTTTCTTTTACCTTTCTGACTTTTGTTTTCAGGCTGTTCATCATGAACTAATTTTGCAGCCTCTTCACCTTGAATATAAATCAGGGCGAACAATAATTTTTCTGACCACCTCAGCACTATTGCTCGTCATGTGGATTTTCTATTTCTTGTCTTTTTGCCCCTCTTCCAACGGAGTCTTGAGAACGTGCTGGTCCACTTCTCGAGGCTCCACGCCCTAAATTTCTCCCCATGGAATTTCTGCTTATACTTCTTATATGTCAAAAGTCAACAGGAGTTAGGTTATAGATATATAATAACAACTCATATACACCTAACTGTACATCATGTCTACGATTTCTCAAGGTTTAAGTCCAGGAATCTACTCTATAGACACCTAGTTCCCTTAAACCACGGCTCTGATACCAACTTGTAACACCCGACTTTTAAAACAAAAACACCCCTGAAAATTTTTCATTTAAAACAAAGGTTTCAATACGTAAAACCATAACAAAAGGGGTATATTTTATTAAAAACGGGTACAAGTGTATTAAGGAGAGTATAAAATACCATAATCTCCTTTGAAGTCGGGCTGCTACTGACAGCGTCTATAAGTCTCACTTCTTTAGTTATGGACTCTATCTTTTCCCTTATCAGGATCATGCTAACCTGCAGGGACATTTAACAAATAACATGAGCTATAAAGCTCAGTGAGTAATCATATCTACAAATAACATGTATAAGAAACATGTTCATATATATTTCCCTATATATGATGAATCTCTTCTGACTCATCTTTTCAACGCAAGGTCCCATTCTATAGCCTCTACCGGCTAAACATATATATATATATATATATATATATATATATTTGGATATCGGATCCAAACTCTTAGCCTTACTGGCTGATCGTATATCTCTTAGGATTTCACATCCTACTTCATAGTCTTACCGGCTGAAACGTGATATCATATGATTATCAAATCACATCAGTTATTTGAACACTTTATCATTTCTAATCTGTTATTTGCATACCGATCAAATCAAATCTGTTAGCCACAAAAGCCATATGTATATAAGAGAGAATAAACATATAAATTCTCAATTACCATTTCTGTCCCATGTTTATTAGTCACAATTGACTATACCATATATCATGGCTATATAAGCCGCACCATATGTCATATAATAATATCATAGCCAAATAGGACGCACCAGTTGGATATAACATCCAGTATCATAATCATTTATGGCTCACGAGTTTGCCCCGCTTTTGCCTAGACTCACGACTCCGTTTTTGTCATTTCATTGACTCACGACTTACCAGATATTGCCTTTTTATTGACTCACAGCTCTGTTCTTGTATTTCTTAGACTCACGGCTTATCTGGTATTGTCTTTTTACTTTTATTATTGACTCGCAGCTCCGTTATTGTCTATTGCAGACTCACGGCTTATCTGGTATTGTCGTATTAATGACTCACAGCTCGATTCTTGTCTATCGCAGACTCACGACTAATCTGGTATTGTCTTTTTCATATATCTTAAAACGATTATTTTCGTCCCCCAAAGCTGTTTCAATCTGTAACGGTTCAATCAATACATATCATATATGATATAAGTGAGATTACTCACCTGAATGCTTGCTACCACTAGCTTTAGTTATTTCTTGCCTTGAAATGGATTCCGCAAGATTTTGTCCCGTACCTATAATTTCATTCATTTCACAATGATTATAGGTTAATTTACCATTTCAGTTGGTTCTAGTGCACAAGAATCTAATATAAGACCATTTCCAATCATTTTTTAGCAATAACCATCATTATAAAAATTTAATACACTTCCCGAAATATGCGTATTCTACTACAGTACTTTCGGGAGGTCGTATACGTATTCCGACAATTTTCCATGAAGTTTCAAACCATATTAGACATTTGTTCAAAATTTCAGGTCAAACGAACAAGCCTAGCATCAAAATCAAACTTGGAATTGCTCAAAATTTTAACATAAGACAACTTCATTTATGCCTCGGCGGCGCGACCCAGGCCTTGGTCGCGTCGCGATCGCTGCGATTCCAGACAGTAAGTCCGATTTTTGTGCTATAAAATCCCATTTTTCTCTTGTTAAGCCCTTATTACTCGACTTAATCACAAGGAAATGTTCCAAGACCAAAACCTTTGACTAATAACAAGTTTTAAACCATAGAATGATCAAAATTCAAATCCATTTCCAAAATTTCCCGTTTTCACAATTTTGGTCCAAAACCAAAATTTCCAAGTTTTAATTGCTTCTACTGATTTATTTCAATCAATATAACATCTGGAACTCATTATAAACCATTAGAATCAAGTTAATCACAAGAACTCTCAATCTAGTGTTCTTGATCAAACTTGCAAATCTTCAAAAATAACAACCTACTTCCATATTCTTGAGTTATGTTCTTAAAACATGACTTATTGGAAGTATTAAGCCATTTAAACCACATAATTCATGACTGAAATTACAGATTTCAGTCTCCATAGAAATTCATCAAGAACAAACTAGGTTAGAACTTGAAATACTAACCTTCAACACTTCTAAACCTTCAATCCAAAGTCAATAATCGAGTTACAAGCTTCAAACCTTCAAGAAATCTCCAAGACTTGCAACGATCGCTCAAGAACTCTCTCTCCCATATGTTTTAACACTTCTGCACATGTGGGAGAATGTTCTAGTTTTATATTTCCAGAATTTGCATTTTAGTCCTTGGAGCTCTAATTCTTGAACTTTTGCCACATCTAACACATTTTATGACAAAAACTAGTTTTTATAACATTTAAAGTCCAAAACTCAAAATATTATTACAAACTAAATTCTTTTCTGTCCAAAAGACCAAATTACCCTTTTAAGGTAAAATGACCAATTTACCCTTATTATTATTTTTACATATAAGGAATGTCTTGGCGTTACATGTCAATTTCATGGTGTCATTTGAAAGTGTAATGGAGAAGAAAAGGCATAATCAATCTTTGTTAGATTTTCAGCGTTCATCTAGATTCTCTAAGCCAAGGACTCCTCTACCTATTGAAAGACATGCATCAGAAGTTTATACACGCAGTATTTTCTTGATCATATAGAGAGAAATATACTATTCAGTATATTATTGCATTCAAGAGTCTGTGATTATTATGGATGATGTTGAAATCTATTCTTTGAAAGATAAGAAGAAAAGTAAGAATGGTGATAAACAAGTTAATGATGATGAAGATTCTGATGCTTATTATCGTAACACTATTCCTGATCTTTGTCCTGATATCCGTTACAAGGTATTTCTATTATTTTTATGTAATAAGTGTTAATGTGAGATGTGAATTTGTTTATATTTAGAACATTCACATGTGTATTTTTGTTAAACTATGTTGTTGTTTACAAAATTTTCTTGTGAATCTTGTAAAGAGTTGTATACTAATGCATGTGAATTTGATTATTTATAATCATTGCAGGTTGTGTTTAATCCAAAGGATGATACCATCAGTTGTAGCTGCATGCTTTATGTCCATCAAGGAGTGTTGTTCCGTCATATGTTTTACATATTAAATATGAAAGAGATTGATCAAATTCCATCGAAATACATTTTGAGGCATTGGCAAAAAAACATAATTTGTGATGGTATTTTGAAAAAGAAGTATTCTTATTCTCGGTATGGAGGTAAAATTGAAACTTTGATTCAAGATAAGGGAGTTGCATTTTGAGGCATTGGCACTTTGTGTCATAAACCTTATCACAATGCTAGGAGTTGCATTCTTAGATAAGGGAATTTAGAAAGGGTTCAATAAGATTAGAATTTTATTTTTTTATTAAATTTTTTGAATTGTTTGACATTGAAAATTTCATGTGAATTTTAGAATAATTGTTTGAAAATTTATTTCTATGAATAAATACATTTGTTTTGAACGTTTTTTCTTTTACTTTTGTGTGCCGAGTGGATGTTATTGTTTCTTTTAGATTTGTTTTTTTTATTTTGTTATAATTCATTATTCAAATGTGAATTTGTGTTTTAGTTGATATTTGTTTAAGATATTCACATGTGTATTTTCTTAAACTATTTTTGTGTACAAGATTTTATTGTGAATGTTTTAAAATTTCATATACTAATTTATGAGGATCTTAACGATTGATATGTGAAGTTATTTTTTCGGTTGATATTTGTTTATGAGATTCACATGTGTATTTTCTAAAAGTGTATTATTGTTTTCAAGATTTTATTGTTTATCTTTTAATGAGTACATTAAGGATTCACATTTTCAGTTTGGTTATTCAGTTGATATTTGTATCTTAATTTCTAGAAGAATTTATTTGTGAATATTTTAAATTTTTGTATATTAATTAATGAGGATTAAGGATTCACTTAATTTGATTTTAAGTTGACATTTGTTTAGGATATTCATGTGTATTTTATTATCTCACTATCTAGAAGATTTTATTATGAATCTTATAAAATTTTGTATACTTATTCATGTAGGCTTTTATCTTGTTGTTTACAAGAGATTTATTAGTTTAGGTGTCGTACTAATACCTTTAGACTTAACCTCAAGCATAAGTTAAATAGTACAAATATTTCAAGGATTAACATCACCAAGTACATAGTTCTGCATTCCATTGTTTCATCCATACAAACAAAAAAGTATTCCTAAACTGGAAAACAACCATTGTTTCATGCATAATAGAATACAAACATCCATATTTTTTCAAATATCACAAGTCTTAGCAAAACAAACAACCATTTTTTCTTCAAAATTCACTTCTATATTCTTCCTTCTCTTTTCTCCCATCCCTTCTTCAACATTGCATCAACTTGTTCATTTGATTAGCGTATGCTTCTGATTGTTTTATAATTCTTTTCTTGTGAATGTTCATTTCACTAAGAAGAATTTTTGTTAAGTATTTGATTCACAGACCATTTAGTTGAAGAGCTTGAGAACATACTTCATCTTCCTTCTTAAACCCACAATCCTAGCTTCCTGTGCGATCACCCATATAAACCTCCATATGTCTCATACAAAAAACTGCACAATCAACATAGTTCTTCCTAGTTCGCTAAAACATTTTTAGTCTTTCTGGGACGACATCTTTTAGCTTTAATGTAGATTTATGTTTCGCATTCTTCAAATATTAACTGAAGAGTAGTTTCTGCAAATAAGAGTAAGTTTGATTAAATAATTGATTTCTTTTGTGTATCATATAAATATATATATTTTTGCTTACCAGTTCTCCAGGTGCATTATGATAAGCTGTCTCTATCTTTGCTGTTGAATTCTTGTTGTTAATGACTTCAATTGATGGTTCTTTTAAGTTTATACCGATGAGTTAGTAATGATCTTCATGATGAACAGGGAAAAGTACCTGTTTTTAACAAATTCAATTTATGAATTTGTGAATTAGTTATAAAGATATAGAAAGCTAATATTTTTTGTGTTGAAGAATGTAACACCACGATACTTTTGTTAAGTATTAAAATGTTAATTATAGTGTATTTATAATTTAACATGGTGTTCTAAGTATTAGAAAGTTAATACTAGAAAAGGGTAAATTGGTCATTTTACCATAAAAGGGTAATTTGGTCATTTGACCAAGTGAAGGACCAAATATGTAAAAATATATTTTGCTTGTGACAAAAGCATAAGAAAAGAAAGTTTATTGTGATAAAACATGATATTAGTGCCAAAAGTTCAAGAAATGGAACTTAGGGACTAAATTTGCAAATATTGGAAGTATAAATAGAGAGGTTGACTCTCTTCTTTGACTGGCCTTTTGTGCAACAACGGGAGGAAGTTTGAGGTGTAATTCTTTGATCTTCAAGGGAGATTGAAGTATGAAATAGGAATCATAGCTTGGAATTGGTGATTCCTAAGTTAAACAAGGTTAGTATTTGGATTTTAACCAAGTTCTTGAAAGTGTTCTTGGTGGGTTTTGTGGGTAAACTGAAATCTGCAATTTCAGTGAAATCCATGGAGTTTGTATATGATTTCTGGGCTTAAACATGTTCATGTAGTAAGAACATATGTTAAAAACAGCAAAGTAGATTGCTATTCTTGATAAATTGAAATGTTGCTCAAGAACCCTAAATCATGAATTGGTGTGATTAAGGTGTTTCTAATGGCTTAAAACTTGTTATTAGTCAAGGGTTTTGGTCCTAGAACAAACCCCTAGTGATTAAGTCGTGTATTAAGGACTTAAAATGTCAAAACTGCGTGCTACAGTGCACAAATCGCGACTGATCAGGAGACTGCCCAGGCGACAGGCGCAGTGCGCCCAGGTTCCAGGCGGGGTGCGCCCAGGCACAGTGCGCCCAGTCCCAGGCGCAGTGCGCCCCCCAAGCAGGGACTTCAAAATGCTAACTTTTGTTTGGCTTGTCCGATTTACCTCAAACTTGAACCATAAGTCCCTAATGGTTTGAAAAGTCTGGGAAAAATATTAAATTGAGTTTTCGACTCCTCGGGGGCACTGTAGATCGATACGAATGCCTCGGTGAATAGTAAAACTCATGGAAAGATGATAAATAGAAAGTTTATCATCTAGGGATGGTTTATAGTTGCATAATATTGGATTCTCATATATTAGAGTCAATTGAAATGATTATTAACCTATTATCATTTGGTATATAAATGAATATATAGGTATGGGACAAATGGTTGTGGTGCACGCAAAGGCAAGAAACAACCGGGATTTAAATGCAACTAGTATCCAGGTGAGTAATCTCACTGATATCATATATGATATATGATGATTGAATTGTTACAGATTTGAAACTGCTTTGGGGGACAAAAAATGAACAGTTGATAGATACGTTGAAAAGACAATACCAGATAAGTCGTGAGTCTGATATAGACAAGAACGGAGCTGTGAGTCAATAATAATGAAATAAAAGACAATACCAGATAAGCCGTGAGTCTATGATAGACAAGAACGGAGCTGTGAGTCAATGATATGACAATACCAGATAAGCCGTGAGTCTGCGATAGACAAGAACGGAGCTGTGAGTCAATAAATGAATACGCAATGCGACAATACCAGATAAGCCGTGAGTCTACAATAGACAAGAACGGAGCTGTGAGTCAACCTTTTAAAAAGGCAATATCGGATAAGCCGTGAGTCATTGAAATGACAAGAACGGAGCCGTGAGTTTAGGCAAAAGCGGGATAAACTCGTGAGCCATAAATTATTATGAAATAAAATGTCATTAAATGGTGCGGTCACTTGTGGCTATGATATTGGATGCTATATCCAACTGGTGCGGCCTATACGGCTATGATATTAGACTTTAAGTCCAAATGGTGCGGTCTTTTGACTATGATACCGGGTTATTGAGCCCAGCTGGTGCGGCCTTTGGGCTATGACTTGTATATTGAAAATGACATGGTGCGGCTTATATAGCCATGACATATGATACAGTCCATTGTGACTAAGAATCATGGGACAAAAATGGTTAGATATGTTTATATGTGCAACTAACTGACGTGGTTTGATAATTACAGGTTATTATGATTCAGCTTGTAAGGCTACAAATTAGGATGTGAAATCCTAGGAGATATGTGGTCAGCCAGTAAGGCTATGAGTTTGGATTCGATATCCAGACAGTTATATGATTGTATTTTTATACATGTTAGTTGCAGATACGATTACTCACTGAGCTTTGTAGAGCAGCGAATCTTATTTGGAGGAATATAGGGCGTGGAGCTTTAAGAAGTGAACCAGCCCTTTCTCAAAGCTCCATTGAACGAGGAGCAAAGAGACAAGTAGCAGAAAAATCCACATGACAAGCAATAGTAGCTGCTGTGGTCAGAAAAAGAAATTGGGTGCTCACCCTGACTGATATTCAAGGTGAAAGAAAAGTAGCTGAGACTACAAGAAAAGCAGAAAACGATTAGTAGACGCTTCAGGAGAAGTTACCATGAACTGGGTCCAGCCTTAAAGGGAAGGGACCAAAACGGAGCAAATATGAGGTGGTGAAAGAATTGCAGGAAAAAGCACTGAGAAAATTTTAGAGTTGAGACTCTGCCGTTGAACTATTGAAATTGCAGAAAGCAGGAGTAGATTGCTCGAGCCTGTTGGATGTAACGAAAGTGTGTCTAGCACGGAGCTATAGAACACTTTCCTAGGAAATGTTCACATGCTAAATATGGAGTAACGAGTGATAAACCCAGGAAAGAACGGGGAGGAAAGAAAGAAGAAATGAACGGTCGAAAAGGACCAGTGGTACCATGAGTATTCCAGCAGACTGTGGAAGAAGCTCGTGAGTAGACTGATATGGTCTCAGATATCATTGTTGTGAATATAATCCCTGTATGTGTTATATTTGATCCATGAAGCTATGCTTTGGATCGGTGACACTGATGTCTTACTTGAATATTTCATCAATGATTATGGATGAAATGTTGGAAGTAGCTATAGCAGTTAGCAAATATGTTCAAGATATTGAACACCTGGAAAGGTAGTTTGCTTAGGATTTACGGGACCACTTTTCCCTATAAATCTGAAGCTGATGACTACCAATGAATCCGAAGAAATTATACATATGAATTGGTTAGCAATGAATGATGCTAACATGAATTGTAGAAATATGAACATTGTGGTTCTAAAATCAAAAATGAAATGGACGAAAATCCATGGTAAATGACCGTTGTTGAGAATACCGGTTATTTTCCTTTGCTTAAACTCGGAAAAGAGTTAGTAAAGGAATGATGTTGTAGTTGGCACATGTGGTATTGGCCAAGCTAAATAAAGCAGTGATAGTAGTGTACTACTTGAAATAAATTCTCGGATGTTTCTTTTGAAAGAACTTCCAGAATTACCGCCAGATTGATGAGCAGCGTTTGCGATTAAACTGATTTTGGGAGCCGTTTCTGTTATTTTGGCTCTAAACTGATTAGCATCTGCAGAGATGGCAGAGCAGGAAAACAGTTAGAAGAAATTGTTTTTGAATTGGGGTCTCTTATGGCTGAATGTGTCATCATATGGAGCCCTATCTTGTTTGAAAAGAAGAAAGAAGAGTTGATGTGTATGTGCATTGACTACTGAGAATCTGATATTCTCGAGACCAGATCGAAAATGAGGTACATTTGTACCAGATATTGTAGTTTAATTCACTGAGATAAGTGATATGTAAAATTCTCCAAGTATGAAAATTTGGCAAAAAGAAGTTTTATATTCTCTGGGCATGTTAATAATGCCAAAGACGATAAAGCAGATTCAGTGGAAATGATGTTGTGATTAAACAGAAACCGCCTTGGAATTTGACTGAAATTAGTAATTTCCTTGGATTGGCGGATGATTATAGGAGAGTGTAGAAAACTGCTCCTTGATTTCTGTTAAGTTGACTAAAGTTGACCAAGAAAGGTGAAAAGTTGGAGTGGTAGAAAGACCACAAGTAACTTTTCAAAGGTTGAAATAAACCTGATGTGTGAAGCTCCGGTGTTAGCGTTATAGCTAAGCGGAGAAGATATACTGGGTTATAGAAATGCATCCAGAGTTTACTTTGGATACATGATATTGCAGTAGCAATTATGATTTGGCATTTAAGCTTGGGAGACACTACTTATATGGTGTAAAGCTTACTGTTTATACGGATCATAAAAGTTTGAAATACTTAATTGATCAAAAAGGAAGCTAAATATGAGATAGCAAAGATAGATGGGTTACTTAAAGATTCCGGTTATGAAATCTTGTACCATCTCGAAAAGGCGGATGTGATTATAGATGCCTTGAATTAGAAAGAGTATCTTTTGAAAGATACACCCACATGCGTGAGTGTGGCGAATTGATTACCTGAGTTGATTCGGGTAGCACAAGAAGAAGTGTGCAAGTCTGAAAACATGAAAAATGAATGAATGACTAGCTATTGAAAGAAGCTAGCTAGAAACTCACGACGATTTAAAACCCTTGGGGTTGTGTATGTGAGTTCCAAAGCAAAGTGAGGTATGAAATTACCCTTAAAAGATGCATATTATAGTAGATATGCAGTACACCCGGAGTAATACCAAGCTGTATAGGATGATAAAACCTATGTATTGGTGGCCGGGAATGAATAAAGATAGTAAAAGATATGTGAACGGTGTTTAACTTGTGTGCAAGTAATGTGAAACCATTAGAAGCATACAGAGAAATTTAGCCGTTGTCGGTCCCAAAGAAGAAAGGGACGATATTATTATAGACTTTATAATAAAGTCTTTGCAAGTACCGCATGGGTATGACACCATATGGGTAATTGCAGGTTGATTGATGAAATCAGTGTAGACTTATACTGACTAAGGAAGAAATTAAGATCGGAAAGTAGTGAAAAACTACATAGAAAGAGTAATTTGCCGACGTCAGTTACCGGTACCGACTAGTGAGAAGATCTAAATCAAAGAGTAGCGAAAATTTACATAGACGGAGAAATTCGTTTACATGAGATATTGGTATTGATTGCATAGAATCGAGATAGTAGGATTATTCCTAGAACATAGTATAGTTTATAAGAATAATTAGTTCAAAAGTACTAATAAGTGCCGTATCATGATGGGCGAGATGAGAAAATTATGCAGACTTCAGAAGATATGCATTGAACTTGCATATTAAACCGTAGCGGAAAATGAGAAGATCGTTCATCTTTAGTAGAAACTGCAGATAATAACAGTTTCATACCAGCATTCTGATTGCTCGAATGGAACGTTATACGGAGTACCGTGTCATACTTCGATTTATAGGATTGAAGATGTGGAAAAGCCGTTGGCTAGATCCTAGATTATAGTACAAACAGAAGAGAAGACTTGATGAATACGAGAAATTTGAAAATGGCTAATAATTAGCAAAAGTGGTATGCGGATCATCGAGTAAAATCATTGAAACTCCAAGTGAGGGAAGATGGTGGTACTCAAAGGAAACCTTTGGGAAGATTAGAATCTGTTTGGGACGAAAAGAAAGTTAAGTTCTCAATTATTGGAACTTTCCATGTGTCCCAAAGAGTAAGAATTTTGGGGTACTGATCGAAGTTTTCTGATGAACTTCAAGACATTTATAAGGTTTTCTATGAGTCCCATAGTTTTGAGAACATGGATTGATAAATTTCAACGAACACCTCATGCTGAAATGAAGGTAGATAAGTAACTAAAGTACCCGGGACAACCGAAGGAATGTTAGATGAGCAGTGAGATAACTGCAGAATAAGAAGACTTGTATGGTTAAGTGCTTAGGCAATACCATAAATGTTTCCATATGGTATGGGAAACTGAAATTGTAACGAGATAGAATTACCCTCGCTTGTTTGTATGATTTTGGGGACGAAATCTTTTGAAGGAGGTGAGAATTTGTAACACCACGATACTTTTGTTAAGTATTAAAATGTTAATTATAGTGTATTTATAATTTAACATGGTGTTCTCAGTATTAGAAAGTTAATACTAGAAAAGGGTAAATTGGTCATTTTACCATAAAAGGGTTATTTGGTCATTTGACCAAGTGAAGGACCAAATATGTAAAAATATTGTTTGCTTGTGACAAAAGCATAAGAAAAGAAAGTTTATTGTGATAAAACTTGATATTAGTGCCAAAAGTTCAAGAAATGGAACTTAGGGACTAAATTTGCAAATATTGGAAGTATAAATAGAGAGGTTGACTCTCTTCTTTGACTGGCCATTTGTGCAGCAACGGGAGGAAGTTTGAGGTGCAATTCTTTGATCTTCACGGGAGATTGAAGTATGAAATAGGAATCATAGCTTGGAATTGGTGATTCCTAAGTTAAACAAGGTTAGTATTTGGATTTTAACCAAGTTCTTGAAAGTGTTCTTGGTGGCTTTTGTGGGTAAACTGAAATCTGCAATTTCAGTGAAATCCATGGAGTTTGTATATGATTTCTGGGCTTAAACATGTTCATGTAGTAAGAACATATGTTAAAAACAACAAAGTAGATTGCTATTCTTGATAAATTGAAATGTTGCTCAAGAACCCTAAATCATGAATTGGTGTGATTAAGGTGTTTCTAATGGATTAAAACTTGTTATTAGTCAAGGGTTTTGGTCCTAGAACAAACCCCTAGTGATTAAGTCGTGTATTAAGGACTTAAAATGTCGAAACTGCGTGCTACAGTGCACAAATCGCGACTGATCAGGAGACTGCCCAGGCGCCAGTCGCAGTGCGCCCAGGTTCCAGGCGGTGTGCCCCCAGGCGCAGTGCGCCCAGTCCCAGGCGCAGTGCGCCCCCCAAGCAAGGACTTCAAAATGCTAACTTTTGTTTGGCTTGTCCGATTTACCTCAAACTTGAACCATAAGTCCCTAATGGTTTGAAAAGTCTGGGAAAAATATTAAATTGAGTTTTCGACTCCTCGGGGGCACTGTAGATCGATACGAATGCCTCGGTGAATAGTAAAACTCATGGAAAGATGATAAATAGAAAGTTTATCATCTAGGGATGGTTTATAGTTGCATAATATTGGATTCTCATATATTAGAGTCAATTGAAATGATTATTAACCTATTATCATTTGGTATATAAATGAATATATAGGTATGGGACAAATGGTTGTGGTGTACGCAAAGGCAAGAAACAACCGGGATTTAAATGCAACTAGTATCCAGGTGAGTAATCTCGCTGATATCATATATGATATATGATGATTGAATTGTTACAGATTTGAAACTGCTTTGGGGGACAAAAAATGAACAGTTGATAGATACGTTGAAAAGACAATACCAGATAAGTCGTGAGTCTGATATAGACAAGAACGGAGCTGTGAGTCAATAATAATGAAATAAAAGACAATACCAGATAAGCCGTGAGTCTATGATAGACAAGAACGGAGCTGTGAGTCAATGATATGACAATACCAGATAAGCCGTGAGTCTGCGATAGACAAGAACGGAGCTGTGAGTCAATAAATGAATACGCAATGCGACAATACCAGATAAGCCGTGAGTCTACAATAGACAAGAACGGAGCTGTGAGTCAACCTTTTAAAAAGGCAATATCGGATAAGCCGTGAGTCATTGAAATGACAAGAACGGAGCCGTGAGTTTAGGCAAAAGCGGGATAAACTCGTGAGCCATAAATTATTATGAAATAAAATGTCATTAAATGGTGCGGTCACTTGTGGCTATGATATTGGATGCTATATCCAACTGGTGCGGCCTATACGGCTATGATATTAGACTTTAAGTCCAAATGGTGCGGTCTTTTGACTATGATACCGGGTTATTGAGCCCAGCTGGTGCGGCCTTTGGGCTATGACTTGTATATTGAAAATGACATGGTGCGGCTTATATAGCCATGACATATGATACAGTCCATTGTGACTAAGAATCATGGGACAAAAATGGTTAGATATGTTTATATGTGCAACTAACTGACGTGGTTTGATAATTACAGGTTATTATGATTCAGCTTGTAAGGCTACAAATTAGGATGTGAAATCCTAGGAGATATGTGGTCAGCCAGTAAGGCTATGAGTTTGGATTCGATATCCAGACAGTTATATGATTGTATTTTTATACATGTTAGTTGCAGATACGATTACTCACTGAGCTTTGTAGAGCAGCGAATCTTATTTGGAGGAATATAGGGCGTGGAGCTTTAAGAAGTGAACCAGCCCTTTCTCAAAGCTCCATTGAACGAGGAGCAAAGAGACAAGTAGCAGAAAAATCCACATGACAAGCAATAGTAGCTGCTGTGGTCAGAAAAAGAAATTGGGTGCTCACCCTGACTGATATTCAAGGTGAAAGAAAAGTAGCTGAGACTACAAGAAAAGCAGAAAACGATTAGTAGACGCTTCAGGAGAAGTTACCATGAACTGGGTCCAGCCTTAAAGGGAAGGGACCAAAACGGAGCAAATATGAGGTGGTGAAAGAATTGCAGGAAAAAGCACTGAGAAAATTTTAGAGTTGAGACTCTGCCGTTGAACTATTGAAATTGCAGAAAGCAGGAGTAGATTGCTCGAGCCTGTTGGATGTAACGAAAGTGTGTCTAGCACGGAGCTATAGAACACTTTCCTAGGAAATGTTCACATGCTAAATATGGAGTAACGAGTGATAAACCCAGGAAAGAACGGGGAGGAAAGAAAGAAGAAATGAACGGTCGAAAAGGACCAGTGGTACCATGAGTATTCCAGCAGACTGTGGAAGAAGCTCGTGAGTAGACTGATATGGTCTCAGATATCATTGTTGTGAATATAATCCCTGTATGTGTTATATTTGATCCATGAAGCTATGCTTTGGATCGGTGACACTGATGTCTTACTTGAATATTTCATCAATGATTATGGATGAAATGTTGGAAGTAGCTATAGCAGTTAGCAAATATGTTCAAGATATTGAACACCTGGAAAGGTAGTTTGCTTAGGATTTACGGGACCACTTTTCCCTATAAATCTGAAGCTGATGACTACCAATGAATCCGAAGAAATTATACATATGAATTGGTTAGCAATGAATGATGCTAACATGAATTGTAGAAATATGAACATTGTGGTTCTAAAATCAAAAATGAAATGGACGAAAATCCATGGTAAATGACCGTTGTTGAGAATACCGGTTATTTTCCTTTGCTTAAACTCGGAAAAGAGTTAGTAAAGGAATGATGTTGTAGTTGGCACATGTGGTATTGGCCAAGCTAAATAAAGCAGTGATAGTAGTGTACTACTTGAAATAAATTCTCGGATGTTTCTTTTGAAAGAACTTCCAGAATTACCGCCAGATTGATGAGCAGCGTTTGCGATTAAACTGATTTTGGGAGCCGTTTCTGTTATTTTGGCTCTAAACTGATTAGCATCTGCAGAGATGGCAGAGCAGGAAAACAGTTAGAAGAAATTGTTTTTGAATTGGGGTCTCTTATGGCTGAATGTGTCATCATATGGAGCCCTATCTTGTTTGAAAAGAAGAAAGAAGAGTTGATGTGTATGTGCATTGACTACTGAGAATCTGATATTCTCGAGACCAGATCGAAAATGAGGTACATTTGTACCAGATATTGTAGTTTAATTCACTGAGATAAGTGATATGTAAAATTCTCCAAGTATGAAAATTTGGCAAAAAGAAGTTTTATATTCTCTGGGCATGTTAATAATGCCAAAGACGATAAAGCAGATTCAGTGGAAATGATGTTGTGATTAAACAGAAACCGCCTTGGAATTTGACTGAAATTAGTAATTTCCTTGGATTGGCGGATGATTATAGGAGAGTGTAGAAAACTGCTCCTTGATTTCTGTTAAGTTGACTAAAGTTGACCAAGAAAGGTGAAAAGTTGGAGTGGTAGAAAGACCACAAGTAACTTTTCAAAGGTTGAAATAAACCTGATGTGTGAAGCTCCGGTGTTAGCGTTATAGCTAAGCGGAGAAGATATACTGGGTTATAGAAATGCATCCAGAGTTTACTTTGGATACATGATATTGCAGTAGCAATTATGATTTGGCATTTAAGCTTGGGAGACACTACTTATATGGTGTAAAGCTTACTGTTTATACGGATCATAAAAGTTTGAAATACTTAATTGATCAAAAAGGAAGCTAAATATGAGATAGCAAAGATAGATGGGTTACTTAAAGATTCCGGTTATGAAATCTTGTACCATCTCGAAAAGGCGGATGTGATTATAGATGCCTTGAATTAGAAAGAGTATCTTTTGAAAGATACACCCACATGCGTGAGTGTGGCGAATTGATTACCTGAGTTGATTCGGGTAGCACAAGAAGAAGTGTGCAAGTCTGAAAACATGAAAAATGAATGAATGACTAGCTATTGAAAGAAGCTAGCTAGAAACTCACGACGATTTAAAACCCTTGGGGTTGTGTATGTGAGTTCCAAAGCAAAGTGAGGTATGAAATTACCCTTAAAAGATGCATATTATAGTAGATATGCAGTACACCCGGAGTAATACCAAGCTGTATAGGATGATAAAACCTATGTATTGGTGGCCGGGAATGAATAAAGATAGTAAAAGATATGTGAACGGTGTTTAACTTGTGTGCAAGTAATGTGAAACCATTAGAAGCATACAGAGAAATTTAGCCGTTGTCGGTCCCAAAGAAGAAAGGGACGATATTATTATAGACTTTATAATAAAGTCTTTGCAAGTACCGCATGGGTATGACACCATATGGGTAATTGCAGGTTGATTGATGAAATCAGTGTAGACTTATACTGACTAAGGAAGAAATTAAGATCGGAAAGTAGTGAAAAACTACATAGAAAGAGTAATTTGCCGACGTCAGTTACCGGTACCGACTAGTGAGAAGATCTAAATCAAAGAGTAGCGAAAATTTACATAGACGGAGAAATTCGTTTACATGAGATACTGGTATTGATTGCATAGAATCGAGATAGTAGGATTATTCCTAGAACATAGTATAGTTTATAAGAATAATTAGTTCAAAAGTACTAATAAGTGCCGTATCATGATGGGCGAGATGAGAAAATTATGCAGACTTCAGAAGATATGCATTGAACTTGCATATTAAACCGTAGCGGAAAATGAGAAGATCGTTCATCTTTAGTAGAAACTGCAGATAATAACAGTTTCATACCAGCATTCTGATTGCTCGAATGGAACGTTATACGGAGTACCGTGTCATACTTCGATTTATAGGATTGAAGATGTGGAAAAGCCGTTGGCTAGATCCTAGATTATAGTACAAACAGAAGAGAAGACTTGATGAATACGAGAAATTTGAAAATGGCTAATAATTAGCAAAAGTGGTATGCGGATCATCGAGTAAAATCATTGAAACTCCAAGTGAGGGAAGATGGTGGTACTCAAAGGAAACCTTTGGGAAGATTAGAATCTGTTTGGGACGAAAAGAAAGTTAAGTTCTCAATTATTGGAACTTTCCATGTGTCCCAAAGAGTAAGAATTTTGGGGTACTGATCGAAGTTTTCTGATGAACTTCAAGACATTTATAAGGTTTTCTATGAGTCCCATAGTTTTGAGAACATGGATTGATAAATTTCAACGAACACCTCATGCTGAAATGAAGGTAGATAAGTAACTAAAGTACCCGGGACAACCGAAGGAATGTTAGATGAGCAGTGAGATAACTGCAGAATAAGAAGACTTGTATGGTTAAGTGCTTAGGCAATACCATAAATGTTTCCATATGGTATGGGAAACTGAAATTGTAACGAGATAGAATTACCCTCGCTTGTTTGTATGATTTCGGGGACGAAATCTTTTGAAGGAGGTGAGAATTTGTAACACCACGATACTTTTGTTAAGTATTAAAATGTTAATTATAGTGTATTTATAATTTAACATGGTGTTCTCAGTATTAGAAAGTTAATACTAGAAAAGGGTAAATTGGTCATTTTACCATAAAAGGGTTATTTGGTCATTTGACCAAGTGAAGGACCAAATATGTAAAAATATTGTTTGCTTGTGACAAAAGCATAAGAAAAGAAAGTTTATTGTGATAAAACTTGATATTAGTGCCAAAAGTTCAAGAAATGGAACTTAGGGACTAAATTTGCAAATATTGGAAGTATAAATAGAGAGGTTGACTCTCTTCTTTGACTGGCCATTTGTGCAGCAACGGGAGGAAGTTTGAGGTGCAATTCTTTGATCTTCACGGGAGATTGAAGTATGAAATAGGAATCATAGCTTGGAATTGGTGATTCCTAAGTTAAACAAGGTTAGTATTTGGATTTTAACCAAGTTCTTGAAAGTGTTCTTGGTGGCTTTTGTGGGTAAACTGAAATCTGCAATTTCAGTGAAATCCATGGAGTTTGTATATGATTTCTGGGCTTAAACATGTTCATGTAGTAAGAACATATGTTAAAAACAACAAAGTAGATTGCTATTCTTGATAAATTGAAATGTTGCTCAAGAACCCTAAATCATGAATTGGTGTGATTAAGGTGTTTCTAATGGATTAAAACTTGTTATTAGTCAAGGGTTTTGGTCCTAGAACAAACCCCTAGTGATTAAGTCGTGTATTAAGGACTTAAAATGTCGAAACTGCGTGCTACAGTGCACAAATCGCGACTGATCAGGAGACTGCCCAGGCGCCAGTCGCAGTGCGCCCAGGTTCCAGGCGGTGTGCCCCCAGGCGCAGTGCGCCCAGTCCCAGGCGCAGTGCGCCCCCCAAGCAAGGACTTCAAAATGCTAACTTTTGTTTGGCTTGTCCGATTTACCTCAAACTTGAACCATAAGTCCCTAATGGTTTGAAAAGTCTGGGAAAAATATTAAATTGAGTTTTCGACTCCTCGGGGGCACTGTAGATCGATACGAATGCCTCGGTGAATAGTAAAACTCATGAAAAGATGATAAATAGAAAGTTTATCATCTAGGGATGGTTTATAGTTGCATAATATTGGATTCTCATATATTAGAGTCAATTGAAATGATTATTAACCTATTATCATTTGGTATATAAATGAATATATAGGTATGGGACAAATGGTTGTGGTGTACGCAAAGGCAAGAAACAACCGGGATTTAAATGCAACTAGTATCCAGGTGAGTAATCTCGCTGATATCATATATGATATATGATGATTGAATTGTTACAGATTTGAAACTGCTTTGGGGGACAAAAAAATGAACAGTTGACAGATGCGTTGAAAATACAATACCAGATAAGCCGTGAGTCTGATATAGACAAGAACGGAGCTGTGAGTCAATAATAATGAAATAAAAGACAATACCAGATAAGCCGTGAGTCTATGATAGACAAGAACGGAGCTGTGAGTCAATGATATGACAATACCAGATAAGTCGTGAGTCTGCGATAGACAAGAACGGAGCTGTGAGTCAATAAATGAATACGCAATGCGACAATACCAGATAAGCCGTGAGTCTACAATAGACAAGAACGGAGCTGTGAGTCAACCTTTTAAAAAGGCAATATCGGATAAGCCGTGAGTCATTGAAATGACAAGAACGGAGCCGTGAGTTTAGGCAAAAGCGGGATAAACTCGTGAGCCATAAATTATTATGAAATAAAATGTCATTAAATGGTGCGGTCACTTGTGGCTATGATATTGGATGCTATATCCAACTGGTGCGGCCTATACGGCTATGATATTAGACTTTAAGTCCAAATGGTGCGGTCTTTTGACTATGATACCGGGTTATTGAGCCCAGCTGGTGCGGCCTTTGGGCTATGACTTGTATATTGAAAATGACATGGTGCGGCTTATATAGCCATGACATATGATACAGTCCATTGTGACTAAGAATCATGGGACAGAAATGGTTAGATATGTTTATATGTGCAACTAACTGACGTGGCTTGATAATTACAGGTTGTTATGATTCAGCCTGTAAGGCTAAAAATTAGGATGTAAAATCCTAGGAGATATGTGGTCAACCAGTAAGGCTATGAGTTTGGATTCGATATACAGACAGTTATATGATTGTATTTTTATACATGTTAGTTGCAGATACGATTACTCACTGAGCTTTGTAGCTCATACCGTTTGTTAAATGTCCCTGCAGGTTAGCATGATCCTGATAAGGGACAAGATAGAGTCCGTGACTAAAGAAGTGGGACTTGTAGATGCTGTCAGTAGCAGCCCGGCTTCAAAAGAGATTACGGTATTTTATACTCTCGTTGATACACTTGTACTCGTTTTTAATAAAATATACCCCTGTTGTTATGGTTTTATGTATTGAAACCTTTGTTAAAAATGAAAAATTTTCAAGGGTGTTTTGTTTTAAAAGCCGGGTGTTACAAAGAAATAGAAAAATTAATTACCAAATCGATTTTGTCAAATGATAAATGCTCATTGTCTTTTTTCATTGCTTCTGTTATATTTGACTCAAATATTTTAAATCGTTCAGTGAAAGGTATTTTTGCATCATATATGTTCTTTCTCTGCAAAAAGGACAAGTTAATTTCAGATTTTAAACTATAATAACATAAAAAAATGTTAATTAATAAATGTGAATCTACAATACCATAAATATCATATGAAATTATGCATTAAAAACATATTAAGCAATTCACAATGTGAAATTTTACAACTTTATTAGTAAATTAAGATGTGAATATATAATTAAATAAAAAACTAAATAGCATCTGATATCACATGTATTTACTAGGAGATTCACAATTAAAGCATTCCAGAGTCTTTTGATTTTCTGATTCTTCTTTCAATATCAGTTGGTCTCATTGGCTTTCTGTCATATTGCTTTTTCCATTCAACAAATTCTTTTAGCGTATGATCACAATGTTTAATTTCATATAAACTTTTGTTGCCAATCGGAACTCCAATTAAGTTTTGAACCAACTCTTTTGTGATCTCAATTGAAGCTTCTAGTAAGTGAATCTTCATGTCTCGTGGGTTGAATTTGTTCACCACATATATAGAAATCTTTCCAGGTATTCCATCTATTGACATTCTTAACAAAGAGCCAAGTCCTAATTCTCTAACTACTTTTTTCTGGTCTCTGTTCAGTGATCTTATAACATTATGTAGTGAGTTTGTGCTAAATCTGGTTCTTAGTGGTGTTGGTTTGCTTGGATCTATGGGAATTTTTTTCTTTTTTTTCAACTTTTCTTTTCTTTGTGGTAGTCTTTTCCTTCTTTTTTGGTTTCGATGTATGTTTTCTCTTCCTTGTCACTGCTTCAAATGTATTGAAAAACATGTCAGAAATTAATATATGTTAATAATAAATAATTTTATTAAAATATAAGTAAAATATGTTGTTTTCGTTTTTTTTTTAGTTTTCTTTACAAGACTAGTGTCAATTTGTATTGGTGTGGGCTGTTTTGTAGAAACAATGTCCTTTATTCTTGGACTTTGTCTAATTCTTGCAAAATAAACAACATATTTTATAAGCATTTCAGTTTCTGAATTTAAATGCGTTAATATTCAAACTAAAAAAAATATATCCTTATAATTATTGACATTGTAACAATTTAATAAAACCACTTTTGTTTATTAGAATGTACTAATATTGAAATTCACAATGTGAACATGTTAATGACAATCCACAATGTGTATTGTAGGTTGTGCTGTTTCTGTTATAAGTATTCACATTGTAACTATTTAATAGAATAACTTTTGTGAATTAGAATATACTAATATTGAAATTCACAAGTAAATATTTTTTTAATAATTCACAACGTGAATATGTCAATGACAATTCACAATGTGTATTGTAGGTTGTGTTGTTTCTGTTATAATTATTCATATTGTAACTATTTAATAAAATCACTTTTGTGAATTAGAATATACTGATATTGAAATTTACAAGTAAATATTTTTTTTAATAATTTATAATGTGAATATGTTAATGACAATTCACAATGTGAATATTTTTTTTAATAATTCACAATGTGAATAATTTAATGACAATTCACAATGTGAATATATTTATGTTATACAAATAAATGTAACAATGTACTAACCTTTTGTTGGTTGGTTTGGAGTGCTTTGGATGTCTATTGTAGGTTGTGCTGTTTCTGTGAATGAATAATAATTTTTAATAAACGAAAACTATAATATTTAAGCATAAAGTCAGAAATCTCATAATCATTATCATCTTTACAAACCTTTTGTTGGATTTTTTGGTGTGCTTTTAATAATGATTGGACGGGTGATATTTCTGGTGTTTGGCTTTTTGGAACACCTTTAAATTTATCCAATATCATTTTAAGTGTTCCCTTTGTGTACTTTACTTGAGGTTCACCTGTATGATATTAAATAATTAAATGTTTTTTAAGTTGTATTAATAATACAATATTTATAAATTTTGTTTGAACTAACCTTGAGTTGGAAGAATTTCAGATTGAATCTTCGAAAGAACTTCTGATTGCTAGACTGCTTTATATGTAAATGTAAAGTATGAAAATATAATGATATGTTATTGAAATTCACATTTGAATTATATAAATATAATTCACATTGTGAACATGTTCTTTAAGTTTCAAAGAACTGACCTTTACTTTGATCTCCTTTTGATTCTTTTGTCTTCAGATTATCTTTCTCTGTTGGTAACGTGTCATGTTTACCTGTATTAAATTCATAAAACAATAAATGTATGCTATAAGAATACAAGTTATAAACAAAATTTCACATTGTGAACATGTTCTGTAAGTTTCAAACAACTGACCTCGACTTTCATCTCCTTTTGATTCTGTTGTCTTCGATATATCTTTTTCTTTTGGTAACGTGTCATGTTTATTTGTATTAAACTCATAAAACAATAAATATGTGTTATTAGAATATACGTTATAAATATAATTCACATTGTGAACATGTTCTTTAAGTTTCAAATAGATGACCTTGACTTGGATCTCCTTGTGAATCCTTTGTATTCGATTGATCTTTTGCTGTTGGTAACGTGTCATGTTTACCTGTATAAATTCATAAAACAATAAATATATGGTATTAGAATTTAGTGTAACCACATATATTGAATATGTGAATTTAATGCAACTACAAGTTTTCATATACTCACAATAACTAAAAACTTAAGTTATTCATGATTTATCGATTCACATAAGTAAATTTAGTGTTAGGTACTGATTCCTTACTGAATATAATGTTAATGGAGTATCAATTTCAAAGTTTAAACTCATATACGGGATTTAATGTTAGTTTGAAGTATTGTAATCGATTATTGTTGTCTATTACTTGTAGATCTTAACTATTTTAACAATTTAAAACTACCGATTACATGTATATCATAATCGAAAAAGCTTACTGTATAATCTAGGGTTTCGATTTTGTATTTTGATTTCGGAAATGTTATAAAATTAAATTTTATAAAGTTATTCAACAGTGATTTGATAGTTTAAACACTGATTCGAAGTTTAATCGTATTTTGAAGTAGTATTCGCGAATTAGGGTTTTAACTAGTGCCCATTCGTGCAAAAAGTTTAGAAAATAGATGATAATACACCGTACCTTCGATATTCATCGCTGATTCGTAATCTCCGGCGACTATTACGAATTCACTTTGGAGTTACGGTGAATATTCCGATGAAGAAGGACGGTGAAAGGTGAATCGAACGGTGAAGGCGACTGAAACCCTAAGACGGTGAAAGTGAATTGACGGTGAAAGTTTACGAAGCTTAACTCCCGTCAAAGTTCTCTGTTTAATTTTTCAAGTTTACCAAAAATACCCCTTGAAGTTCCGTGTTTTGCTATAATCCGCTGTAATCTTTATTTTATTGAAGTTTTACATAAGAAATCTAATCCCTTGAATTTTTGATCCTATGACTTAAATTGGTTCCTTGGTTCCTCATTTAAAATTGGTTCCTCGTTGAACCCAACCCTATATATATATATATATATATATATATATATATATATATATATATATATATATATATATATATATATATATATATATATATATATATATATATATATATATATATATATAACTTTTTGCTACTAATATTTACCAAAAGTTATACAAAGATCATTCGTACCTTTTATTATGTTTAGTAACATTATAAACATACTAGAATTGCTTTGATTGAAGTTCAAAAACAAAACATGCTGCTTATAAGTCACTGAATAGGGAAGGCACTTGCTGAACATCTAAAACCACCATTTGTACTAAAATAAAATAGCAAATTTCATAAAAAATAAATGTATTGTACTTCATAATTTAAAGGCATACAATTTCAATCAAATTGGTAAAAAGTTTCCAACGGTTATGAATGCATTACATAGTTGAGATGGAGTGAAGACAAAGAGCCGCCATCAACGATCAAGATTGGCAAGAAGTCCGGTGGAGAAGAAGAAGGGAGCAGCAATACTCAATCAATGGCAAGGCTATGACGATCTACATCAGTGATATTCCAGATGACTGGGTGGAAGCCGACCTCTGGAGGGTCCTCAAATGTTACGGGGTGTTAGTTGACGTTTACATCGCGGCGAAAGATCCAGGAACAACCGCAGATTCGGGTTTGTGAGATTCATCAGAGTAGACAGTATTCAAGAACTTGTAAGAAGCCTGAACGGAGCACAATGTGGAAACTCCCGACTCAAGGACAACTTGGCGAAATATGAACAGAAAAAAGAGCCTCCACCAGCCAGTCACTACAGTAACAGAACTCTTGAACCTCCCTCGACGATGGAGTACGGGTGCGGTAGAAGAAAATCTTACGCGGACGTAGTCGACAATCGGAACCGGGTGGCAACGGCCCCGCCTAACCCCGCCCCTCCGCCTCCTCCAACTCCGACCCCTTCATCTAGTTAGATTTTATTCATTACAAGTGAAATGAACAGAAGTATAGCGAGGACAATACTGATCGGTGAATCCGAGTCTTTTGAGAAACTAATGAATGTAAAAGCATTTAGAGAGGCAGAAGGAAACCCAGTATTGAGCTAAGATACATCGGAGGGCTGAACACTTTACTGGAGTTTGAAGATGAGGAAGAAATGAACTCGTTCCTGGTAAATTGTGAACACATATGGAAACCTTGGTTTAAGTCACTAATTCCATGGAAACAAGACATGCAGTTTAACAAAAGGATCACTTCCATACTCTTGTACGGAGTACCCTTACATGCATGGTGTGAGGAGACTTTTTTGAATATAGCTAAAACATGGGGTACTGTCCTTATCCTGGAGAATTGCGAGATTGACAATCAAAACTTGGCATTTGGGAGGGTCGGGATCCTAACAAACCATCCGGGTATAATTAGCTCCTCAGTCACCATTAGAGTGGATGGCATCGCGTATCAGATTAACATTTTGGAGGATGTATTTGAATCTAATCAACTCAACCCTATGCTAGCGTGCAACGATATGGATTGATATTGCGATTATAAGGATTGGGCGAAAGACTGGGGAACGGACGAAATGAACTCTGATGATGATTTCGTTGATAGTGAACTGCCGGACTTATCACCGGAACACTCGCCGGTGCTGCCAGGGTCCCCTCAGGCGCCGAAAGTTAGAGGGTCGGTTGGTGATGATTAGATAGAACAATTCTCGAGGAGGAACTCGAACGGTCGTGGGAATTCCGAGGTGCGGCGTAGCATGGAGAACTTTCCTGATCTCGATAATCAGTTAGATTGTGTGGCCCAACCTGTTGGGCATGAAAACAGGGCCCACAACACAGCCCATTTTGGTGTAAAAGACGTTGGGTCAACCCAGTACAACTCACAAAAGATGGGCCATCACAAGTTAGGGAGGTCCAAGTCTCTAGACCTAAACTCACAGCAATGCCATTCCGACAGCTCTCGCATCTCAACATCTCGTGCGAATCATGGCGATATTTTGTCACCCCCGTCTAAGCCTGGATCGGAGGTCACAGCGTATTCAATCAACACATCGTCGGAGATCGAGGCCACAATGGAGATGGGAGAGTGCATTGGTTTTCAATTTGGGGGGAACAAAGAGCAATTGAAGGAACTGGTTAGAAACAGAGGTGCAGAAAATGTTATCCAATGAATGTGTTATCCATTAATATTCGAGGTGTGGGGTGTGTGCTTAAACGTAATTCGATCAGTGAACTACGATTGCAACATAGAGTCTCTTTCCTTGCCGTTCAAGAGACGAAGTCAGTCGAAGTGGTCGGAAAGCTAGATAAGCTCATCTGGGGAAATTCCAATTTCTTATGTGAAGGAATCGATCCGGAAGGCCAATCAGGTGGCATTGCATCTTTATGGGACCCTCAGCTCTTCTCTAGAGAACATATAATCAAACTTGAAGGTTGTTTGGCGTTAGGTGGGGTATGGCTACCTTCGAGAAAACGTTGCTGGTTTGTAAACATCTATGCCCCCCAGCAATTGAATCAGAAGAAAGTTTTATGGTCAGTCGTGTCGTCGCTGATTGATAAAGAACCGGAGGCTTGGTGGTTTTGCTTCGGAGATTTTAATGCAGTTCGTTGCTGTAAGGAAAGGCTGGGGTCGGTATTCTGCCACCGTACAGCTTATCATTTCAATAACTTCATTCATGAGTCTGGGCTTATAGAACTACGTATGGGGGGTAGGAAATACACGTATATGAGCTCTGATTGTGGAAAACATAGCAAACTAGATCGTTTCCTGGTGACACACGGTACGATAATGGATTGGACCGAATTAACGGAAAGCTCAAGAATTTCAAAACTAAGATCCGAGTGTGGAGGAAAAAAGTCTCGATGGATGAAAATGCAGTGGCTTTGGATTTAAAAAAGAAAGTTGAAAAGATTGACCTACAGGCTGAAAATGGTCAATTAAGTGTATTAGAGATCGAAGCAAGAGTCGATGCTATGCAAAGGCTTAAAGAACAAGAAGCTGGAAGACTAATGGACTTAAGGCAGAAATCGAGGGTTAGGTGGGCCGTCGAAGAGGATGAAAACTCCCGTTTTTTCCATGGAATAATAAATCACCACCAACGGGTTCAAAGAATTAACGGACTAATGATTGGGGGTCAATGGTTATATGATCCAGCAAGGCTGAAAACTGAGGTGGTTAATTTCTTCTCGAAAAGATTCTCGGAATTGGATCTCCAAAGACCAAAATTTATCAACCCCAGATTCAAAAAACTCACTGATTTACAAAAAACGCAACTTGGAGGAGCCGATCTCCCTTGATGAAGTTAAGAACGCAGTGTGGAGGTGTGGTTCAAACAAGGCGCCTGGCCAGATGGGTTTTCACTGGAGTTCTTTCGAAAATTCTGGGACACTATTAGCGCTGATTTATTCTTAGCGATCAAACATTTTGAAAGGTCTGGTCAGATTCCTATGGGTTGCAACGCCTCATTTATCTCACTGGTTCCAATGTCCCCGGACCCGTCTAACTTGAACAACTTCGGCGAATTAGTCTAATTGGTAGCGTATACAAAATTATTTCAAAAATTCTAGCGAAAAGGTTAAAAAAGGTGGTTTCTTCTGTGGTTAGCCAAGATCAAACGGCATTCATCAGCGGGCGATCCATTCTCGACGGCCCATTGATTGCTAATGAGGTAATCTCATGGTTGCGTAAATCGAAGCGGAAGGCTTTTCTCTTCAAGGTCGACTTCGAGAAAGCCTTCAATTGCATCAGTTGGTGCTATCTAGACAATATCCTTCAACAAATGAATTTCGGTGACACTTGGCGCTCATGGGTCCACGGTTGTTTATCATCGGCGTCAGTCTCCATATTGCTTAACGGTTCTCCGTCGGGTCAGTTCAACATGTCTCGAGGTGTCCGATAGGGGGACCCACTTGCTCCCTTCATGTTTATTCTCGCTGCCGAAGGTCTTCATGTTGCGATATGTTGCGATGGAATCCGCAAAGGAATTGGGGCTCTTCTCGGGTCTGAAATTGCAGTTCGGAGGCCCACATCTTTCACACCTTCAGTATAGTATACTGATGACGCCGTGTTTTTCGGCAAATGGACGAACCGCAATGCCCAGAATCTAATCCGAATCTTAAGGTGTTTTGAGCTTGCATCTGGCTTAAGGGTGAATCTCAACAAAAGTAAAATTTATGGAACCTCGTGTTCTCCCGTTGAGTTGGAATACCTGGCTAGAAGACTCAACTGCCAAAGCGGTTCTTTCCCCTTTACCTATTTAGGTCTTCCGATCGGCGTTCCGATGGGTCGATCTGTATTTTGGAACCCACTCATTGAAAAATTTCGCAACAAACTCTCGAAATGGAAAGCAGCCTCACTCTCCTATGGCGCCCGACTAACGCTGTGTAAGTCGGTTCTTGGTGGCCTTGGGATGTACTTTCTCTGTATATACAAAGCCCCGGAAAAGGTGCTCGATGAATTAGAAAGAATAAGAATGAGATTCTTCTGGGGCTCCAGTACAGATAAAAAGAAAATTGTTTGGGTCGCGTGGAAAAAAACCTTAGCACCAAAGGATAAGGGGGGACTTGGGATTGGTAGTTTGAAGGCGCAGAATATTGCATTGCTCGGCAAGTGGTGGTGGAAATTCCGGGATCCCAACCCGGGACTATGGAAGGAGGTCATCAAGTCGCTTCACGAGCAAGACGGTCATCTCCGAGGGTCGGCAAGGAGGAAAAGTGGCTGTTGGGGCACCATTGCGGCACTCCCGAGTTACTTGGCTAAGCAAAACCTCAAGTTCACTTAATTTTTTCAAAATTCTGCATATGATCACGGGGGGCCTGCTTTAGTGTGGAGTCTGGATAGAGCTCACGGGTACTCAGTTTCCTCTTACTCCAAGTATGTTGACGAATCATTCCTCCCCTGTATTGGCATGCGTTGGGATTGGAATAAGCTTGTACCTTGTAATGTTAACATTCTAGCATGGAGGGCTCTACTTGGGAAACTACCAACATTAGAAAATCTCAACAAAAGAGGCATTACCGCTTCCCTAAACTGCAAGATATGCGGAGGTGGTCCGGAGAACGAGGACCATGTTTTTGTTAATTACCCGCTAGCTATGGAAGTTTGGAGCGAAATTAAAAAATGGTGGTGCTGGTTGACCCCCCTCCCCCTCAACAGCGGAGACCTAATACAGAGCAAGAACGACTTCATTGGACTGCCAAGGCTGGGTGAAGTAAGTGAGGCAATAACTCTTGTTTTCATTTGGGTAATGTGGTCATCTCGTAATAAGAACCTATTCCAGAAGTCGATCAAAACTCAATTGGAGTTGACGTCAGAGATCAAGTCCCTAGCCCACCTGTGGATCAACGCAAGGAGGTCAAGAGGTAGCTCGCTAAATTGGGAGGCTTGGATTATTAACCCGGTGTCTGAATTTTGAAAAACTGCTCCCTAGAATTTTAATCATGCCCCAATTGTTTGGCGTTGAGGTTGTAATTGTAATTGTGCTTTAGCTTCTTGCTGAGCTGGTTTTTTAATAAAATCTTTGTTGCTGTTCAAAAAAATAAAATAAATAAGGGGCCCAATTGTTAAAACTCAAATTTTATTTTGGTAACTCAAAGCGTCATTCGATTATAATATGTAAATGTTGGTTATTAATGTTCGCTCCATAAAATAAAATATAACCATAATTATCCTTCATTTTATATGTAAACTAGTTTACAAAGCCGTGTGTTACACGTTCGACAATTAAAAAAACTTATATAATAAAAAAACCATTTTATTTAATCAAAAACTTGATGTATAAAGAGTTGGTGTTTTAATGCATTAAGTCATGTTCTTTTTAACTTATTAAGTCATTTTGTCCATATTAAGTCAAAAAGAAACAATCATATATGGTTATCCATATTAGGTGCTTAGCAAATTAAGTCCATTAAGTCAAAAGAAATAATCGTTAAGCCGGGAACATTAAGTCATGTTTTTTGTTTAACTTATTAATTAATTTTGTCCATATTAAGTCAAAAAGAAGCAACCATATATGGTTATACATATTAGGTGTTTAGCCTATTAAGTCCATTAAGTCAAAGTAAACAACATTTAAGTCGGCATCACAATATAGCATCACAAATTAATTCCGGAAACAAATGAAAGAATTTGAAAACTTGTTCTACTAATATTACAATCAATGATTGTAAATAGAATTAACGTTGAAGCAATACTTTGTTGCAATACTTCTTGAAATTTAATTATTCTTCCACAATATACTCATTGTGGGAATCAACAACACTTCATGAGAATGGATCATCATACGGGTTATATGAAATTATAAAGGGCAAATTGCGGAAAATGATAACATACTTTGCCCTTTTTAGTAAAATATACTTTGATTTTGACGCATAAATTGTTGTGGAAATAGTTATGAAATTTACTTTTCCATTATCTAATTTTAAAACATAGAAAAATAAGTATGTGCTATATTTTTTTAATGAACGAATAGATGTATTTTAGGTTTATATTAATTTAAAAGTATGACGTACTATTAGCCGATTTAATAATCGTCTATCTTTATATTTATGTATATCAATATCAATGCACGAGGTCCAAAATTCTGTTGTAAATAAAGAATGAAAATCGACACTTCTTTTTTTGCTAACAATATTGCTCTCAAACTGATACAATTTTATAATTTTAATTAGATTTATGGAGTCGCAAATATGTTTTTATGGGATTAGAAAAGGAATCAAATGATTCATTTTGTGATAAAAGAAGCATTTATTTTGTTTGACGAGATGAAACAAATCATTTGTCATTAGCTTCAAACACATTTACAACTTAAATAGAATGAATCTTGACGACGGTTAAGATTTGCCAGGATGTCACCATTTCTATGCCTCGTTAGTCATATAGTTTTCTCAAAGCAAAGTCCAATAGGGGAGGATGTGGATAAAATTATATCTAATTTAATAAAATATACAATATTACAATGTATGTAGAAATAGGCAACTGCTTTCCTACAAAAACTAATTGTATATAACATTTTTCACATATTAGTTGTTTTTTGTGTTTTATAGTATTTAGCTTTTAAAAAAATAAAAAATTGGACGATCAACTAAACATTCTATAGTATATAGGATATACTATTGTAAATAATAACCCTATCCAATTTTGAAAGATGGTGGGATAAGGGTTATATATTAGAGTTCTTTTTTCTAAAATTATTTGACATTAGTTGACATAGTGGAAAGTTATAAAACAATTAATAATAACATAAAACAATTACCAAGATTCCTATGTGCATTTACTTGTATTGTCCCAGAATAAATTGTGTTGCTTAATTTTTTTTAATTTGAGATAAAACATATAGTTTTATAAAAAAATAAAGATATACATACAACTATAAACATTGAGTAACATAAAACATAAGCTGTTATAGAAATATATACATACAACAATAAACGTCGATTAACACACCTTTAATCCCAATTTTTTAGAACATTAACATTAATAATTATCCAAAAACATTGAAATTAAAGAAACGAATTTTCAGAAATAAGAAACAAATCACATATCAGAATGGATAGAAAGACAAAACTACGTTGTTATTTTGTTGATTTTAGGCCTATTCAATATACACACACAGAGAAAGAAAACCACAGCAACACTTACACATAACCTATAATTGTTAACAAAATAATGTGACTACTACATAGCTTGCATTGACTTTGTTTTATACAATTCATGTATACATTAACATATATGGTATAAGAATTCACTGCTCATGGTATACGAACTAAGAAAGCCCTAAATATCAAATCCTATGTGTTGGGTGTTGAAAATGTTTATATAAGCAAACAATGACTAGTGTTTAGCAATTGTTGTTATATCGAGAGATTACACAGCAAATATGATAGTAAAGAACAGTAAAAGAACACAGTAGAATGAATAACTTGTGCTGAATGCTTGATTAGATCGTAAGGTTTTACAATGGGGTTTTCTATTTCGTAGTCTTACAATTCTCGTAATCTCACATTCAACACGGCAAGGTATCACTGATATTTATACTGAATTAGTGATACCAATAGTACAACTTTTACAGAGAATATCCTATCAGTGTACTAGCCAATAGGATAGAAGATTCATGCAACACGTATTGTACTATATGCGTGCACACAAAAGACAGATGTACAGGCTGTCAAGTCTTCGGATACTCCATGCGTAACACTTCGGAGTCTTCAGACATCTGGTTCTTCTATTTGTTTATTTACTTCGGAGCTTTAGGCATACAGACTTCAGATAGTTGAGCACTTCCGCACAAATAGACTCAACAATCTCCCCCTTTGTGTGAAGTGCATCCGAAGTCTACTCACGAAAATTTCTCTTGTAGGCCCTCTTCAAAGTTTTCCTTATCGCCAGATACCAGTTCATGTGATCCATGAACTTCTTCTTCTTCTCTGTTGAATTTGCATGACAAGCATTTACATGAGAGATTATACCGGAGATAAAAGTGGAGGGATGGAGGCCGATGTAGTCTATTTCAAAGAACTTGATTGTGACTTCGGTTTCGTTTCGAAGTCCTTTGAAGACTACGCCATATGGTTCGTCTATAATCTCTCTATTCTTGAATCTAGCTATTTTCCGAACTACAATGGGAGGAGTGTTCAATGGTTGTCTGTAGTAGGAACATAACTCCATGTCATGTTTGGCAAATCTCATCAGGTAATTATTTAGAAAGCCTAAAATGTGGTTTTTGATGGTAAAGGTGGACATTGCAGCATAAGCAGCCTCACTGCTTCTCAGAAGATCAAGAATATGGATGAAGTCCATTGGATTCATGATTGGAAAACCGGCAATTGAGAATCTTGACTCAACCTCATCTTTACCTCGAAGAACAAGAAATTCATAGTTCCTGAAGCTTTTATAGATTTCAGCTTCTTTGATCGAGAGAATTTTCTTGATCTTGTTCAAGCTCCATACTACACTCTGTCTTTGAATGAATCTAACATGGAAGTCAATTTTGTTTGTCCAGTAGGTTGACTTCTGATCTTCTGTTACTGATTGAGTGAATTGAAGAAAGGCGAAGGTCTTCGGATTGAACAGAATGTCAAGTTGAAGATCTTCGGAGTCAGCTGTCTCAAAACTCCGAAGAGGCAGCCTGTTGAGTACATTTGGATTTTGAAATCCAAAAAAGTTTGATTGCCTCTATGGTCCATTTACCATCATCACGAGCAAATTCGTTCATTTTGATCATCAGGTTGTAATCTTCCCGTCTAGCCTTGTAGACCTCCTCCATGTGTGGGGCAATTATGCTTTCTAGTGACCGGTCTGTTGAGCTTCCAGCTCCAGTTGATCCACTAGCACCCATGGTAGTCGTTATGATGGTTGAACTTGAAGGACCTGCTGTGGCTGCGGAGATTAATCTAGGTCGTTCTCCCCCTTGTGAGGCATGCCCTGCATGCTGAGCCGTGGTAGGCCTGCCCTGTGGCCTAGATATCCTATCAGAAAAGTTTATCAAGGGCTGAAGTGCAGCTTTCAACTTAGCAGCCATGTCTTGTTTGAGAACTGCATTTGTTCGTTGAGTTCCTCTGTGAACTTTGAAATATCCGAAGCGGCCTGGGCGGCTGTGAGCTCTTCAATTTTTGCTCTAGCCTCATCGAGTTGTTTTTCAAACTCGGTACTCTTCTGAGTTTCACTGCGAAGATCTTGTAAAGTTTTCAAAACTTCGGAATTTGATTTTTCAACTTTTTCGGTGAAGACTTCGATTTTCTTGTCAATGGTTGTTACAGCAGACTCAAGTTTTTGTTCAAGTGATGATTGGATCAGACTCTGTTGATCCAAGAGTTTCTTCTCAAGCTTTTGCATGGAGTCATTTATTTCTTTGGACATGGTGAACTCCAGAGATTCGATCTCTTCGGTGATGTCACCCAAGGTGGGTTTGGTGGGATCAAAGCCGGTTTGTGCTTGAATCAGAGTGTCAAGCTTGGAGTTGAGGACTCTGTACTGTTTCATTAGTACAAAACCTTTATCCGGCAGGTCTTCATCAGACACTCCTTCAACATGCAAAGGAGCCAAATGAAAGGCTTCAAAGAAAGCTGCCGAAGTGGGGTTTTGTCTCGAGGGTGATGGTGGCAAGTCAAACTCTGGTAATGAAAAATCAATACCAGAGATGTGTACTTCGGAGGTTGGAGGAGCAGTTGTTGGTGGTGGTGGAGGAGGTATATCAGATGAAGTAATGTGAATGGTGGTGGTTTGTTGAGCTGTTGTGGATGGTGGTGGAGGAGGTGGTATAGTATGTGGAGGTGTGGGTGGTCTGGTTGTTTTAGGTGGTGATGGAGGTATAGTGTTATGTAGTGGAGATAGTGGTTTGGATGCTGGTGGAGGTGAAGGAGGTTGATTAGCGAATTGTTCTTCTTCTTGTTCTTCTTCGTGGACTGTGGATGGAGTCCTTTCTGAGTCTGAAGACTCATCCACAACCACTAGTTTCCTCTGCCTCTTCGGCTGTTTCCTCTTCGGAGTTGTTTTCACCGATGCTTTTCTTTTCTTTTCATCCCTCTTCGGACCACTTGGTCCACCAGTAATTTTCCTCTTCCCTTTTCCTTTTGGATGTTCTCTTACTGGTGCAGCCTGACTTAAGTCATGAGTTGGGTAAGGAATCACTAGATTGTTACGATAGATGTTTACCTCATTGCATTCCATGGGGACTTTGGAGAGCATGACATGTGGAATTTGAGCACAGAAGGCTGCAGGTTCATCGTCTAGAATAAGAATTACGATAGGAGTGTATTTCATCTCACCAAGAGAGGGATCAGGAACATACCCTGTGTTGAAAAATGTTTTTGTATGTGACCATCATTGAAATAAGATGAACTGTTTTTATTTTGTCTAACAAATATTATCAGTTTATTTCAGGTTGCGAGGATTCGAGATTAAACGAGAAAATAAGAAAATAATTTAAAAAAAAAAGAATTGAAGTTAAATTTATCATTTATTAAACTTGATTATTGGGAAATAGTTATTTTAATTATTTTCTAAATAATTGGTTTTGATAAAAGATGCAATTTAATAGAAAAAGATTTTTAAAGCCAAAACAAAGAAAAATATAAAAGAAAATTAAATTAAATCTATTTAAAATGGATTTTTGGAAATATATTTTCTAAATAATTTATTTTATTAGACTTAATTAATTTTATAAATTAAAAATGATTTTTCCTAATTTATTTGAATTTATTTCGGATTTTAAATCATTTTTAAACATAAAAACCAAAAGAAATCAGCAACAGCCCAAGCATCAAGCCCAGCCCAAAATCCGGAGCCCAAGGTGCTGATCCACATCCGTCGACCCATATCCGGAAAACCGAACCGACCCGCCACGGATCCACTTTGCCTTACAGCGCAACCCGCGTGTTGACCCGCATACCGACCCGGTCCGAACCGCCTCCAAGATCCGGCGCACTCACAAACAACACGCGGACCTTACCCGCTCCACGACCCGATCCGAACCGCCCCACGTCCGAACCACTTTACCTCACATCAGGGTCCGCGCGTCGACCCAGAACGCGACCCACGACCCGACCGGCGGTTTTAGCCCCAAAAAGTTACATTTTCACCCCCTAAACTTCCGAAAACCTTCAAAAACAACCCAAAACCCTTTCAAATTCATATATAAACCATTTCAACACCATTTCTTTCATTTTTACCACCAAAAATTCACCAGATCCTCTCCAACTTCCACCATCTTAATACCAACTTCCAAACACTCTCCAAAACACCAAGAACACACACCAAAAACACCAAGAACACCAAGAAAAACACCAAGAACACCAAGATCAACACCAAGAACACCAAGATCGTCAAACAAGAAAACCAAGATCATCAAGATCATCAAACAAGAACAAATAGAGACACAGTCTATTAGAAATCCAGTCCAACCCTAAGCCAGTTCAGTCAATTTATTTGACGAACCTACTTGATAGACCAGTCGTTCCACAGTCCTGTTGTAAACCAGTTCAGTCAATCTATTGACGAACCTACTTGATATATATATATATATATATATATATATATATATATATATATATATATATATATATATATATATATATATATATATATATATATATATATAATTATAGTCATTTACATTATTTATCGTTTTATGTCTTTTAATTATAGTCATTTATATTATTTATCGCTTTAAGTCATTTAATTACTGCAATTTATATTATTTATATATCTTTCACACAGTAAACGGTGTAAACCTTTATTTGTGGCGATCAGATTATATATTTTTATTCTGCAACTTTTATTATTTATTCCGCATATTATCATTTTAATTTATATATCTGTCACACATTAAACGGTGCGAACCTTTATTTGTGGTGATCAGTTATTTTATTTTCAACAATTGGTATCAGAGCTCGTGTGATTTACTTTGAAATTTTCATCAAATACTTTTGGTTAGCGTTTATATAAACCTTCCATAAGCGTTTATTTGAATATTTCATTTTAATATCACTTGTTAAAAAATCCTTCTTTTTAAATTAAAATTAAAAATCTTAAAAACATGTCTTCTGTTAATTACTCCAACATGAATTCAGTTTCTATTGCTAACAGTTTAGGATCTGGTTCACGGGCACCCATACTTATTCCCGAAGAGTATAATTCGTGGGTTGGCCGTATGAATCTTCATCTTAACTCCATAAGTGAAAATGCTTGGAAATGTGTAGAAGGAACATATATTGCTTCAGAGGATTTGTCTACCCTTGCTACAACTCAAGTAACTCGTGTTGAAACCGAGAAAAGGTTGAATCTCCAAGCCAAAAAGGAGCTTGTGTCCGGAATCCCCCACAGTATTTTAAGTCAAATGGATGACATAATACTGTTGACTGCGAATCAAATTTGGGAAAACTTAAAAAACCGTTTTTGTGGAAATCAAAGAATTATTGGAAATAAAAGAACATCTGTTTTAAATGAATTCGATAATTTCAAGATGCTTTCATCAGAAACCATCCGTGATGCACATGATAGGTTCAATTTTATCATGGTAAAATTGAATAACTTGGGCATCAAAAAGACACAGCACGAGATCAATCTCAAATTTCTAAACAATCTTTACGAAAGCTGGAAGATGGTTAAACTCATCATTCAGGGAAATCCTGCCATTCATACGGAAACTCTATACAATTTGTACGGAGAACTTCAATCGTATGAATCCTCGATTGACCCACCAACCTCTACAACTTTTGGAGGACCACTTGCTCTCGTTTCCACATCAAACCAAAACCAAACACTTTTTCATGAACAAAACCCCAATCATTTTAATCAAACATCTTTTCAAAATCAATCATTTTTGAACAATTCTTTTGATCAAACTGATTTAAATGATGAAGCAGACTACCAACAATTGTGTGCTTTGGTTGCAAATACAAATATACAAAGATTTATTCCAAATTACGGTCAATCGAATTTTAAACCAAATTTTCAAAACCGTCCACAATTTGGACAAAATAATTCTGGATTTCAACCAAGACCACAATTTGGTCAAAACAACCAAGGTTTTCAACCAAGACCTTATTTTGGACAAAATTCGCAAAGACCCTCTTTCCAAAATAACTCAAACCAGGGATTTCAAAACAATCCCAACTCAAATCATCAAAACAATAACCAAAACAACGGTCTTCAAAACCAAAACCGGGGATTCCAAAATCAAGGATACAATAATCAAAATAATGGTTTTTCAAACAACCAAAATCTTGGATTCCAACAAAACTCCTCCCAATCTTCCCAACAAATCCAAACTCAAGCACCGGAACGACTTCCAATCAAAAATCAAAAGGAAGAAAATGATGAAGAAGTGATTATTTGTCACAATTGTAAAGGAACTAATCACTACGCAAGAGAGTGCCGAGCCAAAAACAAGACAAAAATCAAAGACTCGGCATACTACGCTCAAAAAGCCGATGAGTTAAAGAAAAAGGAAAACCAAGAAAACCAAAGAGCTTTGATGGCAATCCACGAACCAAATGTGGAATACAGGCCAACCTCTGAAGACGAAGCCGAAAATGAATCGACACAATCCAACTTCTGCTTCGTAGTTGGTACAACTTCAAGAGCTCCAAATGTCATAGAACAGGTATGGTCTATGATCTCTGAACTCGGTTTTTCTAAAATACTTTTTGAGTCCCATATATCCAAAATTGAGAAAAGTTTAGAAGCTGATCTCAAGAAATACCATGACACAGTGGTTAATTCTGAAATCTTCAAATGTGAGTTACAAACCCTACAACTCAAATTTGCAGAATTAACCAGAACAAGGACCAAATTGGAAAGAGACGTTGAAAGAAAATCAGAAGATTACAATCATGTCTTTGAACAATTAAATCAATCTCTAATTCAGAAAAGGGAATTGGAATTAAAAAATCAATCAGTCATTTCTTCTGAAACAAAAGAAGTTTTAGAAATGGAAATCATTCAGTTGACACAAAACTTTCAAGAGTCAACTGAAAAACACAAAATCTTAAATGAAAAACTGACTGATTCTTTAAACCAAATCACTTTTCTTGAATCTGAAAACAAAAGATTGATACAGAATGTGGAATCTATCAAAATTGCCAGAAAACTCAGTGATGATATATTCACCAAGGCAAACACCTTGGGTACTGGAAAATTTGATACGAGTTACAGACCAGGAATTGGTAGAGAAACCTTTGAAAAAGAATTAGAAAATCAAGAAAACATGATAATTTGTGAAAACTCTGAATCAACTCTACCAGATCTTTTCACATCTGTTAATGAGGAAGATTCAGATGACGAAACAGTTATCAACTGTAGCCCAGATGATACTGATTTCAATGTTTCCAAATCAAACTCTGCTAGTTCTTCAAATCAACAAATCAAAAATACCAATGAAGCAATCAAAACCCCACTTAACAAACCAAAAGTTTTTGAAAACAAACAAAAGAAACCTTTTCAACCTAAAGTCATATCTCAAAAACAAGTTTCCAAACCAAAATATTTTCAAAAACATTATGAAAACCGCTTTCTTGATATCACCTTTAACCGTTCAAATAACTTTCAAAAACATTCAAATCAGAAAGTTCTAAACAATCATAATCAAAAACTTTTTCAAAACCGCCCGTCTCATCCTACACATGAAAAACACTTTTCAAACACATCTTCACATCTAGGATATTCATCACCAAATCACAGATTTTATCAACCCACTGGTTTTCAAAAACAAATATCATTTTGGGAAAACTTGATAAATCAAATAAAACCTCAACCATTATATCCCAATAAACCAAAGTCATTGAACAACAAACCCAAAATAGCAAAAGCTAACAAACCAGGACCCATTCAGATTTGGGTACCTAAAATTTCTGTCTAATTCCAGGGATCTAATGCTGGAGAACCCAAGGATGATACATGGTACATTGATAGTGGCTGCTCCAAGCATATGACAGGAAACAGAAACTACCTTCGTGACTTCAGACCCACCCAAACCAATCAAGACGTTACCTTTGGCAACAACATGACGGCAAAAATCAAAGGTTATGGAAACATAACTAATGGTAACTTCACCATAAAGAAAGTTGCTTATGTTGATGACCTGAAACACAACCTCATCAGTGTTGCTCAACTCTGCGATAACGATCTTGAAGTCCTATTTACCAAACAAAGAAGCTTGATCATGAACGCCAACTCCAAAGAAATCATTGTTGATTCACACCGTGCCGGAAATATGTATCCACTAGACATGGATCTTATTTATGGTAAACCCGATATTTGTCTGCTATCCAAAGCCCCAGCAGATATTAGTTGGTTATGGCACCGCCGCCTTTCCCATCTAAATTTCTGGTACATCAACAAATTGATCAGCGATGATCTAGTTTGAGGACTGCCACTTCTGAAGCTCGACAATGAAACTCTTTGTGCCGCTTGTGAAAAGGGAAAACTTTCCAAATCCTCTCACAAAAGCATTACAGAATCTAGTGTATCAGAACCACTAGAATTGCTGCACATAGACCTCTGTGGCCCCGCCAAAATCCATACAATACAAGGGAAGAAGTATGTCCTTGTCATAGTTGATGGCTTTTCTCGATTTACATGGGTCTTTTTCTTAAGACTAAAATCAGAAGCACCAGAAGAGATGATCAACTTTATATAACAGATCGAACTAAAGCTCAAACGACCAGTTCGAAGAATCCGAAGTGATAATGGTTTGGAGTTCAAAAACATAACTCTAGACTCATTTCTCAAAAACAAAGGCCTCGAACACAACTTCTCAGCCCCTTACACTCCTCAACAAAACGGCGTTGTTGAAAGAAGGAACCGAACTCTGTGCGAAGCTGCAAGATCAATGCTCATCTTTGCTGATCTGCCACAATACTTCTGGGCAGAAGCAATTGCCACAGCTTGCTACACACAAAATCGCTACTTAATTCCCAAAAATCTTCATAAAACACCATATGAAGTCATTAACAACCGAAAACCAAATATCAAATTTTTTCATATTTTTGGTTGTCGATGCTTCATAAAGAATAATAAAGACCACCTTTCAAAATTTGAATCAAGGTCGGACGAAGGAATTTTCCTTGGTTACTCATTTTCTTCAGCTGCTTATCGAGTACTGAACAAACGTACAAGAGTAATTGAAGAAAGTACCGATGTCCACTTCGATGAATTTTATGTCAGAAAATTGGATCGTGAACATTTTGGTTCACAAATGATAGATAATATTTTTCAAAATCCAATTCCACAAACACCATCTCCTGACATAGACATTGAAGTTGATATTGATTTACTTTTTGAACAACCTAAAACAGCTTATAATTCTGAAATTCTAACTACTCAAATTGATCCTACAGGAACACCCACTGAAGGAACTTCACAAAGAAACAGAAATGTTGCAGATCAAGTTGAGGGGGAACCACAAACACATACTTCCTCATTAGAACAAACACCAAATCCTCCTTTAACCACTCCAAATTTAACCACCCCAGATTTTACCACTCCATCCCCAAATATCCAAAACAATCCCGATGCAACATTTATGGGGGAACCTTCAAACCTCTTCCAAGAAGAAACTAATGGAGAAGAACAATGGGATACTGAAAATCCTATTATTACAACGGAAAAAAATCGTTTAATAAAATGGACCAGAAACCATCCCACTGACCTAATCATCGGAGATCCCAATTCAGGCATCCAAACTAGAGCCGCAACTGCAAATGAATGTTTATTTGGAGCCTTCCTATCCATGACTGAACCCAAAACCATACATACTGCTCTCAAAGACCCAGACTGGGTAAAAGCTATGCAAGAAGAGCTAGCTGAATTCGAAAGAAATGACGTATGGAATCTTGTTCCTACACCACCAGATGTTACAATCATAGGTTCAAGATGGGTATTCAGAAACAAGACTGACGATCAAGGAGTCGTGTGTCGAAACAAGGCACGTCTCGTAGTCAAAGGCTATTCACAACAAGAAGGAATAGACTACGATGAAACATATGCTCCAGTCGCCAGAATAGAAGCTATCCGCATCTTTCTCGCATATGCTGCACATAAGAACTTTAAAGTTTTTCAAATGGACGTTAAATGTGCATTCCTACATGGAGAGTTAGATCGTGAAGTATACATCCAACAACCACCAGGCTTTGAAGATCCCAACTTTCCTCATCACAGCTTCAAATTGCAGAAAGCTGTCTATGGCTTAAAACAAGCACCCCGTGCCTGGTATGCCACCTTGTCAACATTCCTCGAAGAATCAGGTTTCAAAAGGGGTTCAATCGATCAAACCCTTTTTCGTAAAATCTTTAATAAACATCTGTTAATCGTACAAATATATGTTGATGACATTATTTTCGGTTCTACTGATGAATCTTTGAGTGTTAAGTTTGCAGATTTAATGAAAAGCAAATTTGAAATGAGCATGATTGGGGAGATGACTACTTTTCTCGGACTTCAATTCAAACAGTCAACTGATGGAATTTTCATCAACCAAGAGAATTATGTCAAAAACCTACTCACTCGCTTTTCAATGGACAAATCCAATACTGCCAAAACCCCAATGGCCTTTGGATACAAAATCGATGCAGACTTAAATGGCAAACCCGTTGACCAGAAAAGATATCGTGGAATGATTGGATCACTATTATACCTCACTGCCAGCAGACCTGACATTATGTTTTCTACTTGTGTCTGTGCCAGATACCAAGCAAATCCAATGGAATCCCATGTCATTGCTGTGAAACGCATCTTCAAATACCTAAAAGGCACTCCCAAACTTGGCCTTTGGTATCCAGCTAAATCCGATTTTCAGCTGAACGCTTTCACCGACTCAGACTATGGAGGATGCAAGCTAGATAGGAAAAGTACATCTGGTAGCTGTCAATTCCTAGGAGGTCGACTAGTGAGTTGGTCTTCAAAGAAACAGAGTTGTGTATCCACATCAACAGCAGAAGTTGAATACGTCGCTGCCGCCAATTGTTGTTCACAAGTCATATGGATGCAAACTCAACTGCGTGACTATGGCTTCAGAGTTTCACAAATTCCCATATTTTGTGACTCAACCAGTGCAATAGCCATTTCTCACAATCCCGTTCACCATTCCATGACAAAGCACATCGATATTCGATATCACTTCATTAAAGACAACATTCAAAAGGGTCATATCGAATTACACTTCATAAACACCGAAGATCAAATTGCCGATGTCTTCACTAAGGCTCTCGATGAAACAAAGTTTCTATACTTCCTAGGCCGTCAAGGAATGTTAAATCCAGATATCATCCATCCTTAATTTTTACCTTTGTTTGTACAAACGTGTGTTTACTTTATTTCAAAACAAAAAAAATTACAAAACTTCAAAAGACAAAAATATTTTAGATTTTTATAATTTTCATATCTTTCCTTAAAAAACCAAAATTTCCAAAAACATTCAAATAACCAAAATTTTCAAAAATACAATAAAAGACTTGCCATAATAAGCTTTTATAGAACCTTGTGATTAATCGTCTCTTGACTTAATTTTTCAGATGCTTATGCTCGATGAAGATTTTAAGTCATATTGATTCTCAATTGGAGTGAAGGTTCAAATCTCCTACTTTTCATAATGTATATAACTTTATTTCCTTCGATTTTATTTCATTATTGACGATTTTAAACAATCAAGGGACATAAGGTTAGGAGGTTCAGATGAAAACAAAAACCCATGTGAGAATTTGTGCCTCGTCAATCTAAATCATTGTGGAATTCATTTCTTGTGAACTTAGGTGTGTCACTATTGCTTTTAAGGTATATCCGATTATACCTTGTCACAGTCTCATTTTTTGCTTAGATATCAAAATGACCAGGGACGATACTTTCATTTCTTACATACTAGACAAATTGTCTTTTATGCCACCTATCCCTACCTAGATAAAAGCCAACCAAATGAAGACAGCCTCAAAATGGAAAGACTCCAAACGACGACATATCCTTACAAGAAAACCAAAGGAGAAACAAAGATCTATCAACATCCAATCCTCAAAGACGAATCAACAAGAAAGTCAAATCACTCACCGAAGAAATACCAAGTTAAACAAACTTTCAATCAAATGGTTATTTCAAAACAAACATAATCAAATCCCACAATTTGTTTTTAACAATTTTTCAGAAAAGCAAACATCTCAATCACTCAAGACATATACTCTTACAAAAACAAAAACAAAAAATTGTTCTCAATTGTAGCAACTTCTCAATGATAAAACAAAATATATTTTTACAATAAATCGATATTGATCAACAAACAGGCAAAGAAGAAGCTGCAACAATAATGGATTTTCCGGGATACAGTAGTCTTCATCACTGAAGATTTCTTAGTTGCAAACTGCACTATGAAAATTGTTAAACCCCTCTACATGTATTTCCCGACGGAGAGAGAGTGAACATTAATGGCATGAATGAAGAAACCCACTGAGTAATGCCGAAACCAGTCTTATGTGATTGATTATCTAATAATGAGACTAAGTGACTTTACAGGAAAAGCATAGATGAACACCTCCAATATGAGTGTGAGTCGTCAGAGAGAGATATCACTCATTTTTAGTGATCATTAACTTGTTCTGCTGCCAGAACAACCAAACACCCAAGTGAAGTGTGAGCTATATCTATGAGCGTTCATCTGAATCGACCTGTTAGACCACTTGTCGTCATAAATAATGCTATAAAATCTTAAGAAATTTCTTTAGATACATATATGGCTACCCTTTGATAACCGAACCCGAGACTTTGATTCGGAAACAAACATTCTTCAAAATCTTTTTCAAAACATAAGATATGTAAAACCAAGTCACAAACTTTCAAAATGATTACAAAGGTTTTATATATATCTTATCATTGACAAAACTTTTATCTCAAATCTTCAATATTAAAACTGTTAATGTGATTATATTTGTCCTTATTTCATCAATGATCACATAGGGAGAAATTGTTGAAAAATGTTTTTGTATGTGACCATCATTGAAATAAGATGAACTGTTTTTATTTTGTCTAACAAATATTATCAGTTTATTTCAGGTTGCGAGGATTCGAGATTAAACGAGAAAATAAGAAAATAATTTAAAAAAAAAAGAATTGAAGTTAAATTTATCATTTATTAAACTTGATTATTGGGAAATAGTTATTTTAATTATTTTCTAAATAATTGGTTTTGATAAAAGATGCAATTTAATAGAAAAAGATTTTTAAAGCCAAAACAAAGAAAAATATAAAAGAAAATTAAATTAAATCTATTTAAAATGGATTTTTGGAAATATATTTTCTAAATAATTTATTTTATTAGACTTAATTAATTTTATAAATTAAAAATGATTTTTCCTAATTTATTTGAATTTATTTCGGATTTTAAATCATTTTTAAACATAAAAACCAAAAGAAATCAGCAACAGCCCAAGCATCAAGCCCAGCCCAAAATCCGGAGCCCAAGGTGCTGATCCACATCCGTCGACCCATATCCGCAAAACCGAACCGACCCGCCACGGATCCACTTTGCCTTACAGCGCAACCCGCGTGTTGACCCGCATACCGACCCGGTCCGAACAGCCTCCAAGATCCGGCGCACTCACAAACAACACGCGGACCTTACCCGCTCCACGACCCGATCCGAACCGCCCCACGTCCGAACCACTTTACCTCACATCAGGGTCCGCGCGTCGACCCAGAACGTGACCCACGACCCGACCGGCGGTTTTAGCCCCAAAAAGTTATATTTTCACCCCCTAAACTTCCGAAAACCTTCAAAAACAACCCAAAACCCTTTCAAATTCATATATAAACCATTTCAACACCATTTCTTTCATTTTTACCACCAAAAATTCACCAAATCCTCTCCAACTTCCACCATCTTATTTCCAACTTCCAAACACTCTCCAAAACACCAAGAACACACACCAAAAACACCAAGAACACCAAGAAAAACACCAAGAACACCAAGATCAACACCAAGAACACCAAGATCGTCAAACAAGAAAACCAAGATCATCAAGATCATCAAACAAGAACAAATAGAGACACAGTCTATTAGAAATCCAGTCCAACCCTAAGCCAGTTCAGTCAATTTATTTGACGAACCTACTTGATAGACCAGTCGTTCCACAGTCCTGTTGTAAACCAGTTCAGTCAATCTATTGACGAACCTACTTGATATATATATATATATATATATATATTTATATAATTATAGTCATTTACATTATTTATCGTTTTATGTCTTTTAATTATAGTCATTTATATTATTTATCGCTTTAAGTCATTTAATTACTGCAATTTATATTTTTTATATATCTTTCACACAGTAAACGGTGTAAACCTTTATTTGTGGCGATCAGATTATATATTTTTATTGTGCAACTTTTATTATTTATTCCGCATATTATCATTTTAATTTATATATCTGTCACACATTAAACGGTGCGAACCTTTATTTGTGGTGATCAGTTATTTTATTTTCAACACCCTGTTTGCTGATAGTGGGCATGAACAACAATCGCCCAAAATCTTGCGTTTGCGATTTCTGTCCCATTCATACTGTGATTTATGTAGGAGCAGAAATCAGTCCATAGAATTGTTGCGAAGTCTACCTTGACATCGTAGTAAATACCATAGAGGAGGCATTGGAAGGTAACACTTGCAGAATCCAGGCCAGAGGTTCTTCCAGAGAGACATCTGAGGAAGATACTAAAGAAGTACCTCCAGAGATCGGGAAGTTGGTTTTTCTTGAAAGTGCTTATTCTTTCAAGCAGGGGTTCATACCCCATTTCGTTGAACATGCCAACCAGTTGGTCAGCTATTGGGACCACCATTTCTTTAGAGTTGTAGATCAGAAGTCGGAGAGCTTCAACAAACTTTTCCTTGGTTAGTTACACCTTCTTTGTTTTGCCCCTTGAATCTACAGTCTCATAGAAAACAGATTTGACCTGGTTGTTGGAGTCGAACAAGGCATTTGATGTGTAGTGTGCCCTATGAACCAGAGTCGCAGGGACTGAAGGAGTACAGGTTAGGGCATAACCCAGAACAGTTCTTTTCATGCATTCCACTAATGCATCGATTGGTTTAGGGTAAAGAGACAGATCATTACGGAGCACTAGGTTTGACGATTGACTTTTGAGGTTTGGAACTGACATGGCCTCAGTAGTTTGCGATGAAGCTTCAGCGGCCATTGATGATGAAGTGAAGGGGATGAAGAAGATCAAGGAGTTGAGGATTTCTTCGAGAGTAAGTTTGCAGAGAGAATTCGAGAGTTGTGTTTGCGTAAAGAGTGTAACTGAGGAAGTGAGAAGATTATATAGTATTCGTGATCTCGAGGTCATTTAATGCATGATTGAAGTGGTCCTGTAGGAGACGGACACCTCAGCATCTGCTCGTCCCACTATCTCTGCAAAAAGGAGAAACGTACGGCTGTCAGTTGCAATAATTCAAAATTTGAACCGCCACTTTTGAGAAATCTTTATGGTTTAGATTTTCCATTAAAAACTCATTGACAGCTGTAAACAAACGGTTATATTTCAGGGAATGTTTGTCTCTGAGATTTATCATAAATGTCGAATTCATTTGAACATTAAATTGACTTCGTATTTATGAAAATTATGACCGTTGTTGTTGCACTTTGAAGTGAAAGAACAAGGTTATGTTTGACTCTGAAGAGTGTTCTTTCACTTCGGTGATTGACATGTGATTGTAAAGTGTTTGTCAATGTACCGAAGTCCATATATATTTCTCTTTGTTTTTCTATGAGTTTTTTTGGTTTTACTTTTGACTGATGCAACATAACATTTATCCTTAACTTCCATGAATATTATGAAAAGAAGATTTAATGAATTAATGTTCAGAATCATTCGAATCATGTTGGAGGTCCATTTTTCATTTTGAAGTTTGTTTGATTCAATATCAGTCATCAATGTATAAGTCTAATCACCCCATCACAACTTGATTTCGCATTTGGAAACATGTTTTGAGTTGTGCTTATGTGCTTCAAAATTTTCAAATATAGTACAGATAACATCCTTTGCATTTGAAATTTAAAGAAGTTTTCATTCATGAATTGAGCATTAGAAGTGTTTTAGAAATTGGAGTGTTTTGAAGATTCTTTTTGAAAAATCTATTCCTTTTCATCGGTTGAAGTGTTTGGATACTAAACTCTGATGACAAGCCTTTGAGCTTCGTACACCACTCCAACTTTATCATTTAAGATAGACTACTTGAAATGTTCATATTTTCTACAAAGTACTCGACTATGTTATAGGAGCTCCTTGTATCGTTATTTAAAACAGAAGAATATGCCTTTGAATGCTAATTTTTCTAACTTTTGCATTCTCTTGTTTATCTTTTTGTCTTTGTTTGTCTTTGATTCTTTTGACAATTGTTTTCTATTTTTCCTTTTGATCCTCTTTAAAAGAAATTTATCTTTTCAATTTTGGATTTTCTTTATCTGAAGACACAAAATATCACCATATAGTTTCCTTCTTTGGTGCCTTTAATTTTTGTATTAAACAATCCTTGTGGGTGAAAATCTTCTTATAGTTCAATTTTGTACCACTGATGAAAAGAGATTTAAATTTACTTATCAAAAAATGTTGGTACTATTTTTGAGGAAAAGTTCGGAGCACTTGAGTTATCCTATGCAGTTTTGAGGCTACATAATTAATTTGAAGTTGAAGCGAGTCAAGTTTCGAAGGGTGGTTAGAAATAGACATTATGTTAAGGTTATTGGAATCAAACAAGGCTTCAAATTGTAAAATAGCCTTAACCTCACTTCGAAGTCTATTTTCTTACCAATGTTTCAAGTCGATTCCCAAATACCTTTTAGTGCAATAAGGTATGATTATCAGAATCTAAAATCAAAGTTTTGTCCTTTACTTGGTTAATTCATGAGAGAAAGATTGAACTTTGTCATTTTGCATCAAAATATTCTTATCATTTGGTATGAATTTTCTTGTTTTTGAATTTCCATTGACTTAAACAAACTTATGTTTAAGTGATTTTCAAATTTGAAGAGTTTATTTTGAAGAAAAGTTTGTTCTGCATAGCTCCGAAGTGATATTTTACTTCGGAGTACTGCGTTGTAGTTCCAAGTGTTTTTGCTTATTTTACTCCTATGAGCTTCGAAGCCGAAATTGACTTCGGGGGCTGCAGAGTATTGTGGTGTTTTTGCTTGTTTTACTCCGATGAGCTCCAAAGCCAAAATTGACTTCAGGGGTCTGCGGAGTATTGTGGTGTTTTTGCTTGTTTTACTCCGATGAGCTCCGAAGCCAAAATTGACTTCGGGGGTCTGCGGAGTATTGGTTTTTTTTTCCAGAAAAGAGTAAGAGTGAAGAGTGAGCAAATCTGGAAATTATTGAAGAGTTGATCCATCAATCATTCCAAGTCTTCGGACGATTCTTGTGAAAGCTTCTTCATTCAGAGCCTTTGTGAAGATATCTGCCAATTGTTTTGTAGTGTGAACAAAGTGCACCTCAATATTCCCCTCCTCAACATGACTTTTGATGAAGTGATAGCGAAGTGCTATATGCTTCGTCTTGGAATGTTGAACTGGATTGTGGCATATACGAATTGCACTTTGAGAGTCACAAAACAAAGGAATTTTTCTCATATTAATGGCATAGTCTTTCAATTGACTTTGACTCCAAATGATCTGCGAAGTACACGCTGCAGCTGCTACATATTCAGCCTCTGCGGTGGAGATAGAGACACAAGTTTGCTTCTTGGATTGCCAGCTGATAAGTTTTCCATCTAAGAATTGACAACCCCCCGAAGTGCTCTTGCGATCAATAGAGCATCCACCAAGATCGGAGTCTGAGTAGGCTTGTATGTAGAAGCCAGATTTTGCTGGATACCACAGACCATAAGCAGTAGTGCCATGAAGATATCAGAATATTGTCTTAACCGTAGCCAAGTGAGGTTGTCTTGGGTTAGCCTGATATCTTGCACAATTGCAGACTGCAAACATGATGTCAGGACGACTGGCTGTAAGGTTGAGTAGGGATCCGATCATACTTAGGTATTGTTGGATGTCCGTCTTTGGTTTATCCAATGAAGGATTTAGCCTTGTACTTGCAGGCAATGGAACTTTTGCTTTGGAGCACTTAGTCATTCCGAAGCGTTCGAGCAAACTCTTCGTATACTTTTGTTGATTGACGAATATCCCCTCCTTGGATTGTTTTATTTGTAATCCAAGAAAGAAATTAATCTTTCCCATCATGCTCATTTGAAATTTTCTTTTCATTAGTTTTTCAAAATCTTTTGACAAATTAGGGTCAGTGGATCCAAAAATTATGTCATCCACATAAATTTGGACTAACATCAAGTGAGATCCAACTTTCTTTCTAAAAAGTGTTGGATCCACTGAGCACTGTTTAAAGTTTGATTCTTTCAAAAATTTAGTCAGGGTCTCATACCAAGCTCTTGGGGCTTGTTTTAAACCATAGACTGCTTTGTCTAGCACATAGCAATGATTCGGATGAGTTTTACTTTCAAAGCCAGGTGGTTGTTCAACAAAAACAGTTTCCTCGAGATCACCATTCAGAAAAGCACATTTAACATCCATTTGGTAGACATCAAAGTTTTTGTGTGCAGCATAGGCTAAAAATATCCGAACTGATTCGAGTCTGGCAACAGGAGCAAAAGTTTCTTCATAATCAATCCCCTCCTGTTGACAATAACCCTTGACAACCAGCCTAGCCTTGTTCCGAACGACATTGCCTTCGGTGTCTAGTTTATTACGATATACCCATTTGAGACCAACAATTGAGGCATTTGCAGGTTTTGGAATTAGCCTCCAAACTTTGTTTCTTTCAAATTCTTCTAATTCCAACTGCATTGCTTCAATCCAGTCTGAGTGATCAAATGCATCTTTAACGTTCTTAGGTTCTACCTTGGAGATAAAGACATTGAACATGCACAACTCTGAAGTTTTGTTATGTTCTATTTGTCTTTGGTGAAGTTGTGCACGAGTCAATACTTTATCTTTAACATTACCGATGACAAGTGATGGTGGATGATTTCTCGTCCATTTGTCCAAAGTAGGATAGTTTGGATCAAAGTCAGGAGGTCCTTCAACATCAATGTCTTCGATGTCTGAGGGATATCCTAAAATGGAAGGGAAATCACCCATTAGTAAGTGATTGTTTGAATTTGTGTTGGTTTGTGGTGTGTGCATTTGTGAAGATGAGTTTAAAGTTTGCTCCCCCTGGACATGTGTTGGTGTTGAGGAAGTGGTAGCTCTATCTGAAGCGATTGACTGGGGAGTAGAGATAGGAGTATTAGTTCCTCTTGGACTATTGTTTGACTCCCCTTCAACACTAGCAGAGCCTGCACTTCGGTTTGATGGCTACCCCTCATCACTTGCATTTCCCATACTTTGGTTAGATGGCTCCCCCTCAACAGATGATGGTCTTTGTATGCTGCTTGTAGAGGAATCATCAGGTCCATCTGTAAGCTTGGACAATTTAGACTCATGGTTATCAGGTGCACTGGCTTCGGAGTCCAGTGCTCTCACAGGTGGATCGAACAAGAATGCAAAGTCTGTGTCAAATGTTGTAATTGAAACAGCATCTACATGGGAAATGGATGCAAAGACTTCTTGATGTAGTAGTCATCCAACCTTAGATTGAAGGTTTCTTCAATTTTGCGAGTTCTCTTGTTCATGACTCTGTAGGCTTTTGAGTCTTGAGAGTAACCAAGGAAGATTCCTTCTTCTGATTTGTCATCGAACTTGGTCAGGTGATCCTTCAAATTTAAGATAAAACACCTACAACCAAAGATGTGAAGAAATTTGACATTTGACTTTCTTCGGTTGAGTACTTCGTAAGGAGTAATATGAAATCGTTTGTGAATGTAGAATCTGTTTTGAGTAAAGCATGCAGTAGAAATAGCTTCAGCCCAGAAGTACATGGGCAAGTTTGCGATATTTAGCATAGTTCTAGCTGCTTCACACAAAGAACGATTTCTTCTTTCCACAACCCCATTTTGTTGAGGAGTATAGGGTGCAGAAAAGTTGTGACTAATTCCCTTCGTTTTCAAGAATCCATCCAAGGTCTGGGTTTTGAACTCCGAACCGTTTTCACTGTGTACAGTTCGGACTTTCTTGTTGAGCATCAATTCCATTTTCTTTATGAAGTTGATGATTTCTTCAGCAGCATCTGATTTCTTTCATAGGAACAGCACCCAAGTGAACCTTGAAAAGTCATCAACAATAACAAGAATATACTTCTTCTTTCGTATTGATTCCACTGCGGATGGTCCACACAAATCCATGTAGAGAAGAGAAAGAGGTTCGGTGATTTTGGGGTTGATCACTGTAGGATGCCTTTGTTTTGTCTGCTTGCCATGTTCACAAGCGGAACAAAGAGAATCATTATCAAACTTGAGAGCAGGCATACCTCGAACCAAATCCATAGCCGCCAATTTGTTCAAGTCTTTGAAGTTCAGATGGGCAAGTCTTCGGTGCCACAACCAGCTGACATCGGTATTGGCTTTTGAGAGAAGACATAAAGATTGCCCACCAGTTACAGGCTTTAGATTCAAGGGAAACATTGATCCCTTCCTTTCAGATTTCAGTAAGACTTCTTTTGTTTCTTCTTTTGTGATTACACTGCCTTGGTTGTTGAATGTTACAGCATTGCCAGTTCCAACCACCAATTGAGATATACTCACAAGAGTGTGTTTTAACCCTTCAACAAATGCCACTCTACTGATTGTGAATTCACCATTTGTTATTTTACCATATCCCCGAATTGGACAAGTTTCATTATTACCAAAGCGAACATTTCCAGCATCATCCAAAGTTCTGTAGTCCCTGAGATACTCCTTCTTCCCAGTCATGTGTCTTGAGCAGCCACTGTCCATATACCATTTAGAATCATACCGCTCATTTGACATAACCTGCAATCAATCAAGAAAGAGTTGGTACCCAATCAATATTGGGTCCTCAGGGTAAGCAAAGGATTCTTGAATCCATTTTTCTACGGCCTCTTTAGAAATTTCATTTGTGTTTAAATTAATCAGATCCTCCGAAGCCTCATGTAATGAACATGAGTCCGAAGAGTTTGAACAGGATTCTGAAAGGCTTTTTGTCAAAACAGATGAGTCCGAAGAGTTTAAACAGGATTCTGAAAGGCTTTTTGTCAAAACAGATGAGTTCGAAGTGACTGATAAAGTGCAAGACTTCGGAACCCAAATTTGTTTGGTCAATTTAGACTTTGAAGCTGTTGTTGTTACTTTTGAAGATGATGATTTTGAAGACTTGGTTTTAACAGTAAGGTTTTCTTTCAAATCGTTCCTTTTCCAATTTTGTTTTGGTTTTACAATTGTTGACTTCGTTGAGATTGAGCTGCATGACGTAGAGGTACAAAGATACTCTTCGTATGCCAATTTGAAGTCGTTTAGTGAAAGATTCTTATCTTTAAACAGATCCAAATTTTTGTATAGCCACTGATGGAATGTGTCTATCAAATTGTTTCCTTTTGAAAAAGTTTTCTTAGTGGGTTATTGAAATTTTGGATTTGGAAAATTGGGTTTGGAAAATTGAATTCTGACTTCTGATACATTTGAATCAGTAGGTTTTGTTCCAGAAGTTGAAGCCACTGCGTTTGTTGGTATTGAAACTTCAAAGGGTGTTTTCATTTTGACAAGATTTTGGGTTTGTTTTGATTTTAAAATCTTCACTGTTGGTTTCGAGATTACAACAGTAGTGTTTGTTTTGGAAGTTGATGCCTGATTTTGACATTGAGGTTTTTGCAAAATTTTGATGTTGTGTACCACAGGCTTCGGAGCGATTTGTGTTTTGTTCTTATCCTTAAAATTTGGGAATTCCATTGAGGGATAAGAAATCTCAGATTTAATTTTTGATGCCTCTTTTTCAGCAGCTTTAACATGTGGTACACTTTCTTTTGATTCTATTAACTGAAAAACATCCATCTTCGGTGTTATGGGTTTTTCCATAACTTGAATTTGTTTGTAGTTTCGGTTAGTATAAACATGATTGTCGTTTTTAATATTCAAAAGATTTGACAAATTCTTTGGTATTTTCTCCTTTTCATAACATAAACGATTGTAAATGTTGTGACCATACAAATCCTGCTTTCTTATGTTGATTTTTACTTCCATGTTTTCATTCATTTGATTTTCAAGCATTTTAGATGATGAGAAGAATCCTTCCTCAGTGACTGTGGAGTTATCCTTATCAACTATCTTTTGTAAATCATTATCAATCAAGGGCATACCCCCAGGTATCACAAAGATATAGTATTTGAAATAAGAAACCTTAGGATAAACACAAGCAACAGGGACTAGTCTTTTGGAAGAGTTTTTGAGATAATCTTCATAGGATTCACATTCATCAAAAATTTGAGTCTTAGTTTTAACAATTTCCAAGTTGTCCGTATTTTCTCTTTCATAATCAATTTTAGTCTTGCCTTTATCCTCCGAAGACAATTGTGAGATGTCTTCGGATGGTGATGCGGATATGGAGGATGATTTATGCAAGGACAAGGTTGAACAGTCAACTTCCTCCATATCCGAATCAGATTCAGAGTCATTTTCAGACATAATTTCTACCACAGCATCATATTTGTTTTCACATTGAGGTACGTGATGTTTCAAGATTGGAATCTCTTGAGGTAGCAGTGTTAATAAATTTCCCTTTTCTTTTACTTCGATTTATGGAACAGCCTTTTTCAGGATGAGAATTTCTTGCGGCAAAATTTTCAACAATTTATCAGCAGTTAGATATTTTTCTACAGATGTCAAGCCATGTTTGTATGAGGGATTTGTAACTTCGGAACCTGATACTATGGATTCGCATTCATAGGATATACTATCAACTTCCTTTAATTTAAACTCAATGAAAGGCAATAGTTGTCTATGTTGTACATTGCAACCATCAGCTGAATGATAAATTCTAGTAATATGCGCATATAATCTTTTGGCTGTTTCACAAAATATGTTTCGCTGTTTCAAGATTACATCATGATTGTTTATGAATTTTTCTCTATTTTCCTCTAACAAGGAGATTCTAAGATTGGATTTTTCTAAAGCTAGTTTCAGGCTCTCTACTTTCCCCCTCAAGCTTAGATGCTTCTGCTCAGTGAGTACTTCCCTATTTTTAGCATCAATGAGTAATTTATGCATAACAGAGCAATCACGAGTTATTTCATTTATAATTGGAGCAGAATGAGAAATAGGAATTTTAAAAGATGAAAGAAGTTTTGATACCTGTTCTGGGATTGTCAAGCGGGTGTCGTTTGCCATCAAACACACCTCCTCATCATCATCAGAAGAGTCTTCAAACCAAGTCTTCGGAGTATCAGCAGCAATCATTTCAAATCCCTCCGATGTCACAAACCCAAGACCCGCAGTAGCTTCAACCTTCATCATTTCATCATCATTCAACTTCTCCGAAGTGTCCTTTAGAAAGCTCTTACCGACATCATAGGCCATGAAAACACTATGAGATGGCTTTCTCACTTCATCATCATCTGAGTCTGAAGACCAAACCTGATAAGATCCTTGACGATCATCAGCAGCCATTAAGGCTAGGTCCTTGGTCTTTACTCTAACTTCCACCATTTTACTTGCGTAGTATGCTTCGTCCTTCACTTGTGGTTTTCTTTCGTTTTGTTTGTGCAGCATACAGTCTTTTGCAAAATGATTCTTTCCATGACAATAGCTGCAGTCATAGCCAGAATCACCTAAGACCTTTTTCTCTTCAGTATTTTCTTTGGATGACTTCGAAGCCGATTTTTCAGATGGCTTCTGGATTGACAATTTCAAGTTATCCTCCTTTTGTGTGAATATTTCTGGTTTGGGTTTGGAGTTGAAGTTTGATTTGTTGAAGTTCTTCACGAATGGCTTCCCAGAGTTGTTTTTGAAGAAGGGCTTTTTGAATCTACGATTGTTAGCGGCATAGAGAGCAACAGTATCTCCATTATCATCTACCATGTAGGCAGCAATGTCTTCATCACTTTATTCTTCATCTTCTTTTGATACGAGGGCTAGTGGTACAGAACCAGCCATTTCACTTCTTCGACCCACCACATCGGGTTCGTGTGATTTGAGTAGATTGTATAGGGCAGCCAGCTTGTATTTCTCAATATTCTCATAGGATTTGACCATGAGCATGATTGGCCTCCACTCCTTGCGAAGACTATAAAGAAATTTGATATTTAACTCTTGTTGGCTTCTTGTTTCCCCATACTTATCTATTGTGTAAATCATGTTGCTCAGTCGTTCAGAACAGGCTTCTAAGGACTCATTTTCTTCTTGCTTAAAGTTTCCAAAGTCCGCAAGGATTTCTTGAACCTTGCTGGTATAGAGGACTTTATCTCCTCCAAAACGGAGTTCGAGATTGTCCCACATTTCTTTTGCAGATTTCGCATCAACAATGTGATGGCTGACATCAGGACCCAAGCCACTTCTCAGTTCACGCATGGCCCTTTCATTGTTTTCAAGCTTCTTCATGTCAGCTGCGTTAAGGACACCAGCTTCTTCTCCGTCAGGAACAACGAATTGACCAGCAATGTCTATGTGTGGACCTTCTGTAACACCACGATACTTTTGACAAGTATTAATATGTTAATCATAGTGTATTTATGATTTAATATGGTGTTCTAAGTATTAGAAAGTTAATACTAGAAAAAGGGTAAATTGGTCATTTTACCATAAAAGGGTAATTTGGTCATTTGACCATGTGAAGGACCAATTATGTAAAAATATTGTTTGCTTGTGGCAAAAATATAAGAAATGAAAGTTTTATGTCATAAAACTTGATTTTGTGGCCAAAGTTCAAAAGATGGAACTTCAGGGGCTAAATTGTAAAATCTGGAAGTATAAATAGGAGGTTGACTCTCCATTTATGGTTGAACATTTGAGAAGGATCGGGAAGAAATTTTGATGCACGATTTCTGGAAATTCACAAGAGTTGAAGCATGAATCCGGAGCAAGTGTTTGGAATTGGTGATTCCTAAGTTAAACAAGGTTAGTATTTCAAGTTCTTGAAGTGTTCTTGGTGGGTTTTGTGGGTTTTATAGAAACTGAAATCTACAATTTCAGTTATGATTATGTGGTTTAAAATAGCTTAATACTTCCAGTAAGTCATGCTAAAAGGACTTAATTCAAGAATATGGAAGTAGGTTGCTATTCTTGATGAATTGAAATTTTGATCAAGAACCCTAATTCCTGCATTTGATTGATTGAATTGATTTTGATGGATTAAAACCTTGTATTAATGGAGCGTTTTAGTCAGGGAACAAACCCCATATGATTAAGAACTTGATTAAGGACTTAAAATGTCAAAATTGCATGCTACAGTGTAAAATCGCGACTAGTCTGGAACCCTGCCCAGGCGCAAGGCGCGGTGCGCCCAGTTCCAGGCGCAGTGCGCCCTCCGGACAGGGACCTCAAATGTGTGAATTCTCATTTGGCTTGTCCGAATTACCTCAAACTTAAACCATAAGTCTCTAATGGTCTGAAAAGTCTGGGAAAAATATTAAATTGAGTTTTCGACTCCTCGGGGGCACTGTAGAAGGATACGAATGCCTCGGGAATGTGTATAACTCATGAAAAGATGGTAAATGGAAAGTTTATCATCTAGGGATGGTTTATAGCTGCATAATATTTGACTCTTATGTATTAGAGTCAACTGAAATGGTTATTAACCTATTATCATTTGATATGTAAATGAATATATAGGTACGTGACAAATGGTTGTGGTGCATGTGAAGGCAAGAAACAACCGGGATTTAAATGCAGCTAGCATCCAGGTGAGTAATCTCACTTATATCACATATGATATGTGTTGGCTGAACTGTTACAGATTGAAACAGCTTTGGGGGACGAGAATGATAAATTTAAAGATATAATGAAAAGGCAATTCCAGATAAGCCGTGAGTCAATGATATGACAAGAACGGAGCCGTGAGCCATAAATGATTATGAAATAAAATGTTATTGAATGGTGCGGCCACTTGTGGCTATGATTTTGGATGTTATATCCAACTGTTGCGGCCTATATGGCTATTATTTTTGGATGTTATATCCAACTGGTGCGGCCTATATGGCTATGATATTGGATGCTATATCCAACCGGTGCGGCCTATTTGGCTATGATATTGTTACATAAAAATGGTGCGGCCTTATGGCTATGATATTGGACTTTGAGTCCAAATGGTGCGGTCTTTTGACCATGATATCGGGTTATTGAGCCCAACTGGTGCGGCCTTCGGGCTATGAAATAAATGATGAAATTATTGGTGCGAACTTAAGGTTATGATTTGTATATTGAAAATGTTTTGATGCAGCTTATATAGCTATGACACATGGTGCGGCTTAAATAGCCATGATATACGGTGCGGTCGATTATGACTATGAATTATGGGACATAAATGGTAATTGAGAATTTACATGTTTATTTTCTCTTTTATACATGTGGCTTTCGATGGCTAACAGATTTGGTTTGATCAATGTGCAAATAACAGGTTAGATTTGATAAAATGTTCAGATAACCGATATGATTTGATAATCATATGATATCACCTTTCAGCCTGTAAGGCTATGAATTAGGATGTGAAATCCTAATAGACATACGGTCAGCCAGTAAGGCTAGGAGTTTGGATTCGATATCCAGACAGATATATATAATTGTATTTTTACACATGTTATTTGCATATACGATTACTCACTGAGCTTTATAGCTCACGTTATTTGTTAAATGTCCCTGCAGGTTAGCATGATCCTGATAACGTGAGCTATAAGGCTCAGTGAGTAATCGTATCTGCAAATAACATGTATAAAAATACAATTATATATATATATCTGTCTGGATATCGAATCCAAACTCCTAGCCTTACTGGCTGACCGTATGTCTCTTAGGATTTCACATCCTAATTCATAGCCTTACAGGCTGAAAGGTGATATCATATGATTATCAAATCATATCGGTTATCTGAACATTTTATCATATCAAACCTGTTATTTGCACATTGATCAAACCAAATCTGTTAGCCATCGAAAGCCACATGTATAAAAGAGAAAATAAACATGTAAATTCTCAATTACCATTTCTGTCCCATAATTCATAGTCATAATCGACCGCATCGTATATCATGGCTATTTAAGCCGCACCATGTGTCATAGCTATATAAGCTGCATCAAAACATTTTCAATATACAAATCATAACCCTAAGGTCGCACCAATAATTTCATCATTTATTTCATAGCCCGAAGGCCGCACCAGTTGGGCTCAATAACCCGATATCATGGTCAAAAGAACGCACCATTTGGACTCAAAGTCCAATATCATAGCCATAAGGCCGCACCATTTTTATGTAACAATATCATAGCCAAATAGGTCGCACCAGTTGGATATAGCATCCAATATCATAGCCATATAGGCCGCACCAGTTGGATATAACATCCAAAAATAATAGCCGTATAGGCCGCAGCAGTTGGATATAACATCCAAAATCATAGCCACAAGTGGCCGCACCATTCAATAACATTTTATTTCATAATCATTTATGGCTCACGGCTCCGTTCTTGTCATATCATTGACTCACGGCTTATCCGGAATTGCCTTTTCATTATATCTTTAAATTTATCATTCTCGTCCCCCAAAGCTGTTTCAATCTGTAACAGTTCAGCCAACACATATCATATGTGATATAAGTGAGATTACTCACCTGGATGCTAGCTGCATTTAAATCCCGGTTGTTTCTTGCCTTCACATGCACCACCACCATTTGTCACGTACCTATATATTCATTTACATATCAAATGATAATAGATTAATAACCATTTCAGTTGACTCTAATACATAAGAGTCAAATATTATGCAGCTATAAACCATCCATGGATGATAAACTTTCCATTTACCATCTTTTCATGAGTTATACACATTCCCGAGGCATTCGTATCGTTCTACAGTGCCCCCGAGGAGTCGAAAACTCAATTTAATATTTTTCCCAGACTTTTCAGACCATTAGAGACTTATGGTTTAAGTTTGAGGTAATTCGGACAAGCCAAATGAGAATTCACACAATTGAGGTCCCTGTCCGGAGGGCGCACTGCGCCTGGAACTGGGCGCACCGCGCTTTGCGCCTGGGCAGAGTTCCAGACCAGTCGCGATTTTACACTGTAGCATGCAGTTTTGATATTTTAAGTCCTTAATCCAGTTCTTAATCATATGGGGTTTGTTCCCTGACTAAAACGCTCCATTAATACAAGGTTTTAATCCATTAAAATCAATTCAATCAATCAAATGCAGGAATTAGGGTTCTTGATCAAAATTTCAATTCATCAAGAATTGTAACCTACTTCCATATTCTTGAATTAAGTCCTTTTAGCATGACTTACTGGAAGTATTAAGCTATTTTAAACCACATAATCATAACTGAAATTGCAGATTTCAGTTTCTATAAAACCCACCAAGAACACTTCAAGATCTTGAAACACTAACCTTGTTTAACTTAGGAATCACCAATTCCAAACACTTACTCCAGATTCATGCTTCAACTCTTGTGAATTTCCAGAAATCGTGCATCAAAATTTCTTCCCGATCCTTCTCAAATGTTTAGCCATAAATGGAGAGTCAAACATCCTATTTATACTTCCAGATTTTACAATTTAGCCCCTGAAGTTCCATCTTTTGAACTTTGGCCACAAAATCAAGTTTTATGACATAAAACTTTCATTTCTTATATTTTTGCCACAAGCAAACAATATTTTTACATAATTGGTCCTTCACATGGTCAAATGACCAAATTACCCTTTTATGGTAAATTTGTAACACCACGATACTTTTGACAAGTATTAATATGTTAATCATAGTGTATTTATGATTTAATATGGTGTTCTAAGTATTAGAAAGTTAATACTAGAAAAGGGTAAATTGGTCATTTTACCATAAAAGGGTAATTTGGTCATTTGACCAAATGAAGGACCAATTATGTAAAAATATTGTTTGCTTGTGGCAAAAACATAAGAAATGAGAGTTATATGTGATAAAATGTGAGAAAAGTGCCATAAGTTCAAGAAAATGAACTTAGGGACTAAATTTGTAAAATCTGGAAAATATAAAATGAGAAAAATACCTCTCATAATTGTTGGCTGAACATTTGAGGTTACGGGAAGAGCTCTTGAAGAGGAGATTTCTGGAATTCACAAGAGTTGAAGCAAGAAATCGAAATCATAGCTTGGAATTGAAGATTTTGGAGCATTAAAAGGTTAGTAAGAAAGTTCTAACCTAAGCTTTTTGTGTAATTGATGTGTTCTTCACGGGATGGATTGGAAACTGAAATTTCAGTTATCATCCAAGAGGTTCACATGATTTTTAAGCTTCAACATGTTTATGTTGTAAGCATATGGGTAAAACATCAAAGTATGTTGTTATTATTGAAAATTTGGAACTTTGCTCAAGAACCCTAAATCATGAATTGGTGTGATTAAGGTGGTTCTAATAGCTTAAAAACCTTGTATTAATGAAGGGTTTTAGTCAGTAAATAAACCCCATACGATTAAGAACAGAAATAAGAGCTTAATGGGTAAAAACATGGTGCTACAGTGCAAAATCGCGACTGATTTGGGAACTGCCCAGACAGGCGCGGTGCGCCCAGCTCCCAGGGGCGGTGCGCCCACCTGACAGGGGGTTTTGGAATTTGGAACTTGATGCTAGACATGTCCAAATGACTTCAAACTTTAACTACAAGTCCATGATGGTTTGAAAAGTCTTGGAAAAATATTAAATTGAGAATACGATTCTCTGGGGGCACTGTAGAACAATATGTATGCCTCGGTAAAGCGTATAATTCATGAAAAGATGGTAAATGGAAAGTTTATCATCTAGGCATTGTTTGTAATGTTATAATATTGAACTCTTATGCATTAGAGTCAATTAAAATGATTGTTAACCTATAATCATTGTGAAAATGAATGAAATTATAGGTACGGGACAAAATCTTGCGGAATCCATAACAAAGGCAAGAAACAACCGGGATTAAATGCAGCTAGTATCCAGGTGAGTAATCTCACTTATACCACATATGATATGTGTTGATTGGATTGTTACAGATTGAAACGGCTTTGGGGGACGAAAATGATAATTTTCAAGGTATGGTGAAAAGGTAATATCGGATAAGCCGTAAGTCAATGAAATGACTAGAACGGAGCCGTGAGCCATAAACGATTACAACATGAAATGTTATTAAATGGTGCGGCCACTTATGGCTATGATATTGGATGTTAAATCCAACTGGTGCGGCCTATATGGCTATGATTTTGGATGTTATATCCAACTGGTGCGGCCTATATGGCTATGACATTGTTATATGGAAATGGTGCGGCCTTATGGCTATGATATCGGGTTATTGAAACCAATTGGTGTGGCCTGAGGGCTATGATAAATGTTGAAACTGTTCTGGTGCGGCTTGTATAGCTATGACACATGGTGCGGCTTATATAGCCATGATATAGGGTGCAGTCAATTGTGACTAAGAGATATGGGACAGAAATGGTAATTGATAATTTATATGCTTATTTTATCTTGTATATATGTGGATTTATGTGGCTAACAACTTTGATTTGATCAATATGCAAATAACAGGTTAGATATGATAGTTATCCTTGAAATTAAATGGTGCGGTCTTAGGACCATGATTTTGGGTTGTTGAACCTAAACTGGTGCGGCCTATGGGCTATGATCTAAACGAGAAAACTTTTGGTGCGGCCTTAAGGCTATGATCTGAACAGGTTAAATATTTTGGTGCGGCCTATATGGCTATGATATATGGTGCGGTCAATGATGACTATGATTTGTGGGACAAAAACTGTTTGATAGTTTAATTGTTATTATTCTCTTATATATGTGTGACGTTATTTGCAGATATGATTACTCACTCAGCTTTGTAGCTCATACCGTCTGTTAAATGTCCCTGCAGGTTAGCATAACCCTGATAAGGGTAAGGATAAAGTCCGTGACTCAAGAAGTAGACTTGTAGATGATGTTAGTAGCAGCCCGGCTTATAAGGAGGTTACTGTATTTATACTCTCCTTGATACGCTTGTACCCGTTTTTAATAAAATGTACCCCTTTTGTTATGGTTTTACGTATGGAAACCTTTGATTTTAAAAAAAAAATTTCAGGGGTGTTTTGTTTTAAAAGTCGGGTGTTACAAGTTGGTATCAGAGCCGTGGTTTAAGTGAACTAGGTGTCTATAGAGTAGATTGCTGGACTTAAACCTTGAGATGGTAGACACGATGTACCGTTAGGTGTATATAAGCTGTTATTATACATATATAACCTAACTGTTGCTGACTTCTAACGTATAAGAAGTATGAGCATCGAATATTTGGAGGAATTTAGGGCTTGGAGCTTTAAGACGCGGACCAGCCCTTTCTCAAGGCTCCATTGAACGAGGGGCAAAGAGACAAGTAGCAGAAAATCCACATGACAAGCAATAGTAGCTGATGTGGTCAGAAAAAGAAATTAGGTGCTCACCTTGACTGATATTCAAGGTGAAAGAAAAGTAGCTGAGACTACAAGAAAAGCAGAAAAATGCTAGTGGACGCTTCAGGAGAAGTTACCACGATTTTGGCCCAACCTTAAAGGGAATGGACCAAAATGAAAAAGGCGATGCGATGTAAAAAGTGCACGAAAAGCACTAAGAAAATTTGTAGAGTTTTGACTCTACCGCTGAATTATTGAAATTGTAGAAAACAGGAGCATATTGTTCGATCCTGTTGGATGGAATGGAAGTGTGTCTAGCGCGGAGTTATAGAACACTTTCCTACGAAATGTTCACATGCTAAATGTGGAGTAACGGGTGATAAACCCAGTAAAGAACGGGGAGGAAAGAAAAAAGAAATGAACGGTCGAAAAGGACCAGTGGTACCATGAGCATTCCAGCAGACAGTGGAAGAAGCTCGTGAGTAGACTAATATGGTCTCAGATATCATTGTTTTGAATATAATCCCCGTGTATGTTATATTTGATCCATGAAGCTGTGCTTCGGATCAGTGACTTTGATGTCATGTCTGAATATTTCATCAGCGATTACGGATGAAATTTTGAAAGTAGCTATAGCAGATAGCAAAGATGTTCGAGATATTGAACACCTGGGAGGTTGTCTGCCTAGGATTTACGGGACCATTGTTCCCTATAAATCTGAAGCCGATAACTACCAATGAATTTGAAGTAATTGTGCGTATGAATTAGTTAGCAGTGAATTATGCTAACATGAATTGTAGAAACAAGAACATTATGGTTCTAAAAATCAGAGGTGAAACGGATGAAAATCCACGGTAAATGACCGTTGTTGAGAATACCGGTTACTTTCCTTTGCTTAAACTCGGAGAAGGGTTAGTAAGGGAAGGAAGTATTAGTTGGCATGTGTAGTATTGGCCAAGCTAAATAAAGCGGTGATAGAAGTGTAAAACTTTAAACGAATTCTTTGATGTTTCTTCTGAAGAACTTCCAGAATTACCGCCAGAGTGATGAGAAGAGTTTATGATTAAACTGATTTTGGGAGCCGTTCCTGTTACTTAGGCTCTATATTGGTTAACATCTGCAGAGATGGCAGAGTAGGAAAACAATTAGAAGAAATTGTTTTTGAATCGGGGTCTCATATGGCCGAATGTGTCATCGTGTGGAGCCCTATCTTGCTTGAAAAGAAGAAAGACAAGCTGGTGTGTATGTGTATTGACTACCGAGAATATGACATTCTCAAAACCAGAATGAATATGATGTACAGTCGTGCTAAATATTAGAGTTACTTCGCAGAGAAAAATAATATGCGAAGTTTTCCAAGCATGAAATTTAGCTAAAAGAAGTTTTAATTCTTTGGGCATGTTAACAGCGCCAAAGATGTTAAAGTAGATCCAGTGGAAATTATGCTGTGATGAAACGGGAACCGCCTTGGAATCTGACTAAAATTGTAGTTCCTTGGATTGGCGGGTTATTATAGGAGAGTTGTAGAAAACTGCTCCTTGATTGCTGGTTAGCTGACTAAAGTTTACCAATAAAAGTGAAAAGTCTGAGTTGGCAGAAAGACCACAAGTATCTTTTCAAATGTTGAAATAAACCTTGTGTGAAGCTCCGGTGTTAGCATTATCGCTAATCGGAGAAGATAGTTTGTTTTATAGAAATGCATCCAGGGTTAACTTTGGGTACATAGCATTGCAGTAGCAATTATGACTTTGGTATTGAAGCTTTGGAGACACTACTTATATGGTGTAAAGCTTACTGTTTATATGGATCATATAAGTTTGAAGTACTTAATTGATCAAAAAGCAGCTGAATATGAGATAGCAAAGATAGATGGGTTACTTAAAGATTTCGGTTAAGAAATCTTGTACCATCTCGGTAAAGCAAATGTGGCTATAGATGCCTTGAGTTGAAAAGAGTATCTTTTGAAAGATACAACCACATGTATGAGTGCGGCAAATTGACTACCTGAATTGATTCGGGTAGCACTAAAAGAAGTGCGCCAGTCTGAAAATGTGGCAAATGAATGAATAATTTGATATTAGAAGAAGCTAGTTGGAAAATCACAGCGATTTAAACCTCTTGGTGGTTGTGTATGTGAGTTCCAAAGCAAAGCGAGATATGAAATTTACCCTTAAAAGATGTATATTGGGGTAGATATGCAAAATGCACGGGGCAGTACCAAACTGTGTAGGATGATATAACCTATGTATTGGTGGCCGGGACTAAAGAAAGACATTGAAAGACATGTGAAAAGTGTTTGACATGCTTGTCAGAAAAGCGAAATCATTAAAAGCATACGGAAAAATTTATCCGTTGTCGGTCCCAACGAAGGAATGGGACGATATTAATATAGACTTTATAAGAAAGTCTCCGCAAGCACTACATGGGTATGACACCATATGAGTAATTGTTGACTGGTTGATGAAACCAGAGCAAATTTATACCGACTAGGGAAGAAATTAAGATCGAAAAGTAGTGAAAAACTACATAGAACGAGTATCTTGTCGACGTGAACTACCGGTGTCGATTGTATTGGGTCGAGATATAAGAATTATTCGCTGATTTTGGCATAAATCCCAAGAATGACTAGTTCAAAAGTACTAGTAAGTACTGTCGATGATTTGTGGATTGATGAACAAAGTGACCTAATGATACAGATTTTAGAAGATATGTTTGAAATTTGCACAACAGACCCTGGTGGAAGGTGAGAAGATCGCCTATTTTTAGTAGAATTTGTAAGAAATAACAGCTTACATGCTAGTATTCTACTGGCTCGTATGAAGTGTTGTACAGAGTACCGTGTTACCCTTCGATTTATTGGATGGAAGATGTGAAAAACCCTTGGCTAGATCCTAGACTGTGGTACAAGTTTAAAAGAAGACTTGGTACATACGAGAAAAATTTGAATAGCTAGGAAGCAGTAAAAGTAGTATGTGGATCATCGAGTAAGACCGTTGAAACTCCAAGTGAGGGAAGATGGTGGTATTCCAAGTAATCTTTGGAAAGACTAAAAATCTGCTTGGGACAAAAAGAAAGTCAAGCCCTCATTTATTGGACTTTTCCATATGTTCCAAAGAGTAAGAATTGTGGTGTACTGATCGAAGATTCGTGATAAACTTCAAGACATATATAATGTTTTCCATGTGTTTTAGTTGCGGAAATTCAGGTAGATGATAAATTGAGGTACCCGGGACAACCCAAGAAGGTGTTTGACCGGAAGATAAGACAGTTGCGAAATACGAAGATTAGTATGGTTAACGTGCTTTGGCAATACCATAGAGGTTCCCATATGATATAGGAGACCGAAATTGTCATGAGAAAGAATTACCCTCGCTTGTTTGTATGATTTTGGGGACGAAATCTTTTGAAGGAGGGGAGAATTTGTAACACCACGATACTTTTGACAAGTATTAATATGTTAATCATAGTGTATTTATGATTTAATATGGTGTTCTAAGTATTAGAAAGTTAATACTAGAAAAGGGTAAATTAGTCATTTTACCATAATAGGGTAATTTGGTCATTTGACCAAATGAAGGACCAATTATGTAAAAATATTGTTTGCTTGTGGCAAAAACATAAGAAATGAGAGTTATATGTGATAAAATGTGAGAAAAGTGCCATAAGTTCAAGAAAATGAACTTAGGGACTAAATTTGTAAAATCTGGAAAATATAAAATGAGAAAAATACCTCTCATAATTGTTGGCTGAACATTTGAGGTTACGGGAAGAGCTCTTGAAGAGGAGATTTCTGGAATTCACAAGAGTTGAAGCAAGAAATCGAAATCATAGCTTGGAATTGAAGATTTTGGAGCATTAAAAGGTTAGTAAGAAAGTTCTAACCTAAGCTTTTTGTGTAATTGATGTGTTTTTCACGGGATGGATTGGAAACTGAAATTCCAGTTATCATCCAAGAGGTTCACATGATTTTTAAGCTTCAACATGTTTATGTTGTAAGCATATGGGTAAAACATCAAAGTATGTTGTTATTATTGAAAATTTGGAACTTTGCTCAAGAACCCTAAATCATGAATTGGTGTGATTAAGGTGGTTCTAATGGCTTAAAAACCTTGTATTAATGAAGGGTTTTAGTCAGTAAATAAACCCCATACGATTAAGAACAGAAATAAGAGCTTAATGGGTAAAAACATGGTGCTACAGTGCAAAATCGCGACTGATTTGGGAACTGCCCAGACAGGCACGGTGCGCCCAGCTCCCAGGGGCGGTGCGCCCACCTGACAGGGGGTTTTGGAATTTGGAACTTGATGCTAGACATGTCCAAATGACTTCAAACTTTAACTACAAGTCCATGATGGTTTGAAAAGTCTTGGAAAAATATTAAATTGAGAATACGATTCTCTGGGGGCACTGTAGAACAATATGTATGCCTCGGTAAAGCGTATAATTCATGAAAAGATGGTAAATGGAAAGGCATTGTTTGTAATGTTATAATATTGAACTCTTATGCATTAGAGTCAATTAAAATGATTGTTAACCTATAATCATTGTGAAAATGAATGAAATTATAGGTACGGGACAAAATCTTGCAGAATCTATAACAAAGGCAAGAAACAACCGGGATTAAATGCAGCTAGTATCCAGGTGAGTAATCTCACTTATACCACATATGATATGTGTTGATTGGATTGTTACAGATTGAAACGACTTTGGGGGACGAAAATGATAATTTTCAAGGTATGGTGAAAAGGCAATATCAGATAAGCCGTGAGTCAATGAAATGACAAGAACGGAACCGTGAGCCATAAACGATTACAACATGAAATGTTATTAAATGGTGCGGCCACTTGTGGCTATGATATTGGATGTTAAATCCAACTGGTGCGGCCTATATGGCTATGATTTTGGATGTTATATCCAACTGGTGCAGCCTATATGGCTATGACATTGTTATATGGAAATGTTGCGGCCTTATGGCTATGATATCGGGTTATTGAAACCAATTGGTGCGGCCTGAGGGCTATGATAAATGTTGAAACTGTTCTGGTGCGGCTTGTATAGCTATGACATATGGTGCGGCTTATATAGCCATGATATAGGGTGCAGTCAATTGTGACTAAGAGATATGGGACAGAAATGGTAATTGATAATTTATATGTTTATTTTCTCTTGTATATATGTGGATTTATGTGGCTAACAGCTTTGATTTGATCAATATGCAAATAACAGGGTAGATATGATAGTTATCCTTGAAATTAAATGGTACGGTCTTAGGACCATGATTTTGGGTTGTTGAACCTAAACTGGTGCGGCCTATGGGCTATGATCTAAAAGAGAAAACTTTTGGTGCGGCCTTAAGGCTATGATCTGAACAGGTTAAATATTTTGGTGCGGCCTATATGGCTATGATATATGGTGCGGTCAACGATGACTATGATTTGTGGGAAAAAAATTGTTTGAGAGTTTAATTGTTATTATTCTCTTATATATGTGTGACGTTATTTGCAGATATGATTACTCACTGAGCTTTGTAGCTCATTCCGTTTGTTAAATGTCCCTGCAGGTTAGCATAACCCTGATAAGGGTAAGGATAAAGTCCGTGACTCAAGAAGTAGACTTGTAGATGCTGTCAGTAGCAGCCCGGCTTATAAGGAGGTTACTGTATTTATACTCTCCTTGATACGCTTGTACCCGTTTTTAATAAAACGTACCCCTTTTGTTATGGTTTTACGTATGGAAACCTTTGATTTAAAAAAAAAAAAAAATTCAGGGGTGTTTTGAATATACTCCCCGTATACGTAATATTTGATCCATGAAGCTATGCTTTGGATCAGTGACTTTGATGTCTTGTTTGAATATTTCATCAACGATTATGGATGAAATGTTGGAAATAGCTATAGCAGTTAGCAAATATGTTCAAGATATTGAACACCTGGAAGGTAGTCTGCCTAGGATTTACGGGACCATTTTTCCCTATAAATCTGAAGCCGATGACTACCAATGAATTTGAAGAAATTGTGCATATGAATTGGTTAGCAATGAATTATGCTAACATGAATTGTATAAACAAGAACATTATGGTTCTAAAATCAGAAGTGAATTGGAAAAAAATTCATGGTAAATGACCGTTGTTGAGAATATCGGTTATTTCCTTTACTTAAACTCGGATAAGAGTTAGTGAAGGAATGATGTTTTAGTTGCCGTCTGCAGAATGGGCCAAGCTAAATAAAGCAGTGAGAGTACTTCACTATTTTAAATGAATTCTCGGATGTTTCTTCCAAAGAACTTCCAGAATTACCGCCAGATTGATGAGAAGAGTTTATGATTAAACTGGTTTTGGGAGCCGTTTCTGTTATCTAAGCTCTATATTGATTAGCATCTGCAGAGATGGCAGAGTGGTAAAACAATTAGAAGAAATTCTTGAATCGGGGTCTCATATGACTGAATGTGTCATAGTGAGGAGCCCTATCTTGTTTGAAAAGAAGAAAGACAAGTTGATGTGTATGTGCATTGACTACCGAGAATCTGATATTCTCAAAACCATAATGAATATGTTGTATAGTTGTACTAAATATTGGAGTTACTTCGTAGAGAAAAATAATATGCGAAGTTTTCCAAGTATGAAATTTGGCTAAAAGAAGTTTCATATTTTTGGGCATGTTATTAATGTCGAAAATGTTAAAGTGGATCCAGTAGAAATGATGCTGTGATAAAACAGAAACCGCCTTGGAATTTGACTGAAATTAGTAGTTCCCTTGGATTGGCGGGTTACTATGGGAGAGTTGTAGAAAACTGCTCCTTGACTATTGTTCTATTGACTAAAGTTGACCAATAAAAGTGAAAAGTCTAAGTGGTAGAAAGACCACATGTAACTTTTCAAAGGTTGAAATAAACCTTATGTGAAACTCTGAGTTTAGCGTTGATGCTAAGCGGAGAAGATAAATTGGATTACAGAAATGCATCCAGATTTGACTGTAGGTGCATGATATTGCAGTAGCAATTATGACTTTGGCATAGAAGCTTTGGAAACACTATTTATATGGTGTAAAGCTTACCGTTTGTACGGATCATAAAAGTTTGAAGTATTTTATTGATCAAAAAGAAGCTAAATATGAGATAGCAAAGATAGATGGGTTACTTAAAGATTTCGGTTATGGAATCTTGTACCATCTCGGAAAGACGGATGTGGCTATAGATGCCTCGAATTGCAAAAAAAATACCTTCTGAAGGTTACATCCACATGTATGAGTGTGGCGAATTGATTACCTGAGTTGATTCGGGTAGCACAGAAAGAAGTGTGCAAATCTGAAAACGTGAAAAGTGAATGAATGATTAGCTATTGAAAGAAGCTAGTTAGAAACTCACGGCGATTGAAAACCCTTGGTGGTTGTGTATGTGAGTTCCAAAGCAAAGTGAGATATGAAATTTACCCTTAAAAGATGTATATTGGGGTAGATATGCAAAATGCCCGGGGCAGTACCAAACTGTGTAGGATGATGTAACCTACGCATTGGTGGCCGGAACTAAAGAAAGATATTGAAAAACATGTGAAAAGTGTTTGACTTGTGTGTAACTACAGTCAAATCATTAGAAGCATACGGAAAATTTAGCCGCTGTGGGTCCCAAAGAAGAAATGGGACGATATTATTATAGACTTTGTAATAAAGTCTTTGCAAATACCGCATGGGTATGATACTATATGAGTATTAATAGACCGGTTAGTGAAATCAGTGTAGACTTATACTGACCAAGGAAGAAATTAAGATCGAAAAGTAGTGAAAAACTACATAGAAAAAGAAATTTGTTGACGTGCGCTACAGGTGTCGACTGTATCGGGTCGAGATACTAGAATTATTTGCTGATTTTGGCATCAATTCCTAGAATTATTAGTTCAAAAGTACTAGCAAGTACTGTATATGAATTGTAGATTGGTAGATGAGACGGGATAATGATGCAGACTCTAGAAGATATGCCCCGAAATTTGCATAACAAACCCTGGTGAAAGATGAGAAAATCATCTAACTTTGGTAGAATTTGTAAGGAATAATAGCTTACACACTAGTATTTTAATGACTTGTATGATGTGGGGTACAGAATACCGTGTCATACTTGGCCTTGTTAGATTGAAATTGTGAAAAAGTCGTTGGCTAGATCCTAGATTTTGAAACAGGTTAAAAAGAAGACTTGATGAATACGAGAAAATTTTGAAAATGGCTAAAAAGCAGTAAAGGTAGTACATGAACCAAAGAGTAAAATCGTTGAAATTCCAGATGAGGGATGACGGGATAATCAAAAGATCCCTCGGAAAGATTAAAAATCTGTTTGGGACAACAAGAAGGTTAAGTCCTCATTTATTGGACCTTTCAATAAGTCCCGAAGATTAAGAATTTTGGTGTGCTGATCGAGGTTTCCAGATGAACTTCAAGATATTTATAATGTTTTCTATGGGTCTCATAATTCTGAGAACATGGATTGATAAATTTCAACTAATACCTCATGTTGAAATGAAGGTAGATAAGTAGTTAAAGTAACCGGGACAACCGGAGGAATGATAGATAAACAGTAACATAACCACGAAATAAGAAGACTAGTATGGTAAAAGTGCTTTGGCAATACCATAAATGTTTCCATATGGTATGGGAAACCGAAATTGTAACGAGATATAATTACCCTCGCTTGTTTGTATGATTTCGGGGACGAAATCTTTTGAAGGAGGGGAGAATTTGTAACACCACGATACTTTTGACAAGTATTAATATGTTAATCATAGTGTATTTATGATTTAATATGGTGTTCTAAGTATTAGAAAGTTAATACTAGAAAAAGGGTAAATTGGTCATTTTACCATAAAAGGGTAATTTGGTCATTTGACCATGTGAAGGACCAATTATGTAAAAATATTGTTTGCTTGTGGCAAAAATATAAGAAATGAAAGTTTTATGTCATAAAACTTGATTTTGTGGCCAAAGTTCAAAAGATGGAACTTCAGGGGCTAAATTGTAAAATCTGGAAGTATAAATAGGAGGTTGACTCTCCATTTATGGCTGAACATTTGAGAAGGATCGGGAAGAAATTTTGATGCACGATTTCTGGAAATTCACAAGAGTTAAAGCATGAATCCGGAGCAAGTGTTTGGAATTGGTGATTCCTAAGTTAAACAAGGTTAGTATTTCAAGTTCTTGAAGTGTTCTTGGTGGGTTTTGTGGGTTTTATAGAAACTGAAATCTGCAATTTCAGTTATGATTATGTGGTTTAAAATAGCTTAATACTTCCAGTAAGTCATGCTAAAAGGACTTAATTCAAGAATATGGAAGTAGGTTGCTATTCTTGATGAATTGAAATTTTGATCAAGAACCCTAATTCCTGCATTTGATTGATTGAATTGATTTTAATGGATTAAAACCTTGTATTAATGGAGCGTTTTAGTCAGGGAACAAACCCCATATGATTAAGAACTTGATTAAGGACTTAAAATGTCAAAACTGCATGCTACAGTGTAAAATCGCGACTAGTCTGGAACCCTGCCCAGGCGCAAGGCGCGGTGCGCCCAGTTCCAGGCGCAGTGCGCCCTCCGAACAGGGACCTCAAATGTGTGAATTCTCATTTGGCTTGTCCGAATTACCTCAAACTTAAACCATAAGTCTCTAATGGTCTGAAAAGTCTGGGAAAAATATTAAATTGAGTTTTCGACTCCTCGGGGGCACTGTAGAAGGATACGAATGCCTCGGGAATGTGTATAACTCATGAAAAGATGGTAAATGGAAAGTTTATCATCTAGGGATGGTTTATAGCTGCATAATATTTGACTCTTATGTATTAGAGTCAACTGAAATGGTTATTAACCTATTATCATTTGATATGTAAATGAATATATAGGTACGGGACAAATGGTTGTGGTGCATGTGAAGGCAAGAAACATCCGGGATTTAAATGCAGCTAGCATCTAGGAGAGTAATCTCACTTATATCACATATGATATGTGTTGGCTGAACTGTTACAGATTGAAACAGCTTTGGGGGACGAGAATGATAAATTTAAAGATATAATGAAAAGGCAACACCGGATAAGCCATGAGTCAATGATATGACAAGAACGGAGCCGTGAGCCATAAATGATTATGAAATAAAATGTTATTGAATTGTGCGGCCACTTGTGGCTATGATTTTGGATGTTATATCCAACTGGTGCGGCCTATACGGCTATGATTTTTGGATGTTATATCCAACTGGTGCGGGCTATATGGCTATGATATTGGATGATATATCCAACTGGTGCGGCCTATTTGGCTATGATATTGTTACATAAAAATGGTGCGGCCTTATGGCTATGATATTGGACTTTGAGTCCAACTGGTGCGGTCTTTTGACCATGATATCGGGTTATTGAGCCCAACTGGTGCTGCCTTCGGGCTACGAAATAAATGATGAAATTATTGGTGCGACCTTAGGGTTATGATTTGTATATTGAAAATGTTTTGATGCAGCTTATATAGCTATGACACATGGTGCGGCTTAAATAGCGATGATATACGGTGCGGTCGATTATGACTATGAATTATGGGACAGAAATGGTAATTAGGAATTTACATGTTTATTTTCTCTTTTATACATGTGGCTTTCAATGGCTAACAGATTTGGTTTGATCAATGTGCAAATAACAGGTTAGATATGATAAAATGTTCAGATAACCGATATGATTTGATAATCATATGATATCACCTTTCAGCCTGTAAGGCTATGAATTAGGATGTGAAATCCTAAGAGACATACGGTCAGCCAGTAAGGCTAGGAGTTTGGATTCGATATCCAGACAGATATATATAATTGTATTTTTATACATGTTATTCGCAGATACGATTACTCACTGAGCTTGATAGCTCACGTTATTTGTTAAATGTCCCTGCAGGTTAGCATGATCCTGATAAGGGAAAAGATAGAGTCCGTGACTAAAGAAGTGGGACTTATAGATGCTGTCAGTAGCAGCCCGGCTTCAAAGGAGACTATGGTATTTTATACTCTCCTTGATACACATGTACCCGTTTAAATAAAAATGTACCCCTCTTGTTATGGTTTTATGTATTGAAACCTTGGTTTTAAATGAAAAATTTTCAGGGGTGTTTTTGTTTTAAAAGCCGGGTGTTACACCTTCAGTCACAGATATTCATAAGTCCTTATCGAGTCCAATAAGATAATCCTTCATTCGACCAGCCCAGTAATTGTAGTAAGAAGTTACTAGAACTGGGGCCTTTGTTGCAGAACCAATGAGGTTTGCATAGTTAAGCATATTGGCATAAGTTGCTGTGGAATCAGTCATCTTGATGTGTTTCAACTGGATCTTTTCAGTAAAAACAGGTAATAGAGATTTGCAGAAGTTGTGGAAAGCTAGATCTGAGAATCGATTCAGATCTAGAACTGAAGCAAATGAAATTGAGCTATATTAACAGGTTTTTGAACTGACTTGCTTTGATACCACTTGTTGGGTGTTGAAAATGTTTATATAAGCAAACAATGACTAGTGTTTAGCAATTGTTGTTATATCGAGAGATTACACAGCAAATATGATAGTAAAGAACAGTAAAAGAACACAGTAGAATGAATAACTTGTGCCGAATGGTTGATTAGATTGTAAGGTTTTACAATGGGGTTTTCTATTTGGTAGTCTTACAAATTCTCATAATCTCACATTCTACACGGCAAGGTATCACTGATATTTATACTGAATCAGTGATACCAATAGTACAACTTTTACAGAGAATATCCTATCAGTATACTAGCCAATAGGATAGAAGATTCATGAAACACGTATTGTACTATACGCGTGCACACAAAAGACAGATGTACATGCTGTCAAGTCTTCGGATACTCCATGCGTAACACTTCGGAGCCTTCAGACATCTGGTTCTTCTATTTGTTTATTTACTTCGGAGCTTTAGGCAGACAGACTTCGGATAGTTGAGCACTTCAGCACAAATAGACTCAACACTATGGTGTGCTTACCAACTACTGAACCATAGCATTTAACAAAAGCTACCCAAGAACAAAAAAAAATTCACAAGTTCTTAATCAGTAACCAAAGCCATAAGGCCTACATTAGCTTTTAACATTTCTTGCATCAACAACAGATGGATAATATTCACGTTCATTGCTAGAACTATCTCAGAAGCCTCTTTCGCAACATGGACAAAAATTCAAGAAAACTAAAACGAACGATAGGCATAAGTGTTGACGAATTTTATGAAACAATGCAAGAAAGCTAACCTCAACATTTTCTTGTTTAAAAAAAAAAAGAAATTATGGCCAATTAGAAAAATCTAAAATTAAAGATGAGCTCATACCTTACGAAACTAAATAGGGGAGAGGGGAACGATCATAGTATACAGGTCCCATGGCTCATTTTGCAAATTTAGAAATCAAGATAAAGAGCCTGTCTTCTACACTTCAAATGGGTTCATCTAGCCATGTATTTTCATCTTTTTGGTCCTTAAAGTCAACAGTGATTCTTTACACATAATAACAATATAGTTACAATTCTTTACTCATAATAACAAAGTACTTATAATTATTTACCAATAATAATAATATGTAACAAATTCTATTGCTATTATTGTTAAAAATAAAATACACCGGTAAAGAAATGTTAGTATGTTCCTATTATGGGTAAGAAATAAGTACATTGCCCATATTAGTAGTGACAACAAAGTACATTTGGACATATTGATTACCTGAAAGACTTTGTAGTCTTTTATCTAGGATCCGCTGATCTCGCAGTACCACAGAAACGCTCCCCACCTACCTTAAATAAAAACTCAATTTGACTGTAAAAAATAGGCATATGGGTAAATTAGTAAAAACACAAACCTGAGCAATAAGGCTACCATTATTCAGTATTAATAAGCATCCTTGAATCAGAGTCCACCGCAAAAAGATAAGCACAATTTTCATCACGGAAGAATTTCGGTTTTGCACTGCATAAAATAATATGGTTTTTTTTATTTAGTTATGTTCTATGCAATTTTACCTAAACTATAAATCAGGAACAACTTAAAGAGTATAAACGTAAACCTATTTGTAACTAAGAAAACAACAAATCAAGAATTTTTAAGCATCTGAAGCATTGAGAGTAATGCGTTGTCTTCATTGATGTACCTGGATTTGAAAATTCAACAAATTTAAGAATATATTAATGATGAAAATTTTGCAAAGTGGCTATATCGGCAATTACATAAGTTCCATCTGAATTAGACTAAATGACCATTTTACCCTTACATTCCAACAAACAAATTTCCTAATATTCATCAATTTTACCCTTATTTTTTCAGATCATTTGCAACCATATGCTTCAAAGTTCGGCGAACATCATGGTACATTATGAAATAACTGCAAAAGAAAGTCGTTGCACTCAGACTAAAAAGTAATTAATAAAAACATTAGTAGATAATAAACACAAGATAATGAATAAAACATGGAAACTTAGAGCAGTGGGTCTCTTAAGCAAATCATCCTTAAATTTCTAACACAAATCCTCATATTAGTAACAAAATCTATTCTCTCACAGTAAAAATAAAAAGAATGAAAATTTGAACTCGTCACCTTCTCAAATCTTTAATCGAGAAAACTCTTAAACACACGTTGGAGCTTTTCTGTGGTTTCTTTTGAATTTACAAATCTGGGTTGATTCCAAATTAGATTTTGTTCATCTTTCACACCATTGGTCAAGGGTGTCCTAGAATCTTGATCTTCATCCATGCATGCATCTTTGCCAAAGATGCAGATAGTGAATATTAAGATAATTTGCTGTATATGAACAACATAGATTGACCAAGATCTAGACTATTTTCATTCAAAAATCTATTCCATCCATTCTTAAAAAAAACCGCCAGTTTTATCGGGCTTTACTTCAACATGCCAGACGCTAACTGAGAGATCTTTAAGTAGGATTGTCTCTGGTATCTTCTGATAAAATCTGGTGGTATTTTAGTTTAAATTTCACTGCAGATTAAAACAATAAACATCAAATCCATCATAGTTGAGATTTCTAGCAACTTTTTAGTTTAAATTGTAACAAATTTAACTCTGTGAAGACCAAGGTGACAGGGGTTATAGGTTTATTGATTAACAAAATAAAGATTCAATAAATGAACTGAAACCGTTAACCTCATATCAAAGTAATAAACGTTTTTATAGTGATTGATTTATGTGACATAATGAATGTTGATGTTCGAGAAGAGAGAGTACCTGCAGGGTATCAAGTATGTGAGGAAAATTGTAGAAAGAGGGAAAAGATTGATTTGCACAAAGGTTTTAGTAATTCCAATGAGATGACGACCCTTTAAAGCAGTTTGCTGACGATTAGAAAAAGACCAAAAATTAAAATTGAATCAAAAACTAACCTGGGGCAGGAGAATGTTCTTGGCGAAAAAGTACAGCTTTTTGATTCATTTCTTTCTATTACATCATACACAGGACACAGCAAAAACTAGACCCATACACACAAACTGATGGGAAAATAACTCCACCTGATTATTCCATCTGTCCCACGCCATTTATTCCCTCATGCTCCTAACAACTTTTTAGTCATTTGCCATTTTTTGCCCCTGGAGTATTCTTGGTTTAGGAGCGTTTGGGCCCAATAATTCGTGAAGCGTATCATTACTCTCGCTTTTCTGAAAAAGTATTGTCCTCAAGACTTGCATCTGGAAGCGGTAGGTGGAAAAGACAACGAAAGTATAGAGAGAGTAACAAAGAGATGCCAGAAAATAAATTCCATACCTTAAATCATGGGATCTTTGAATGAATGAAATTGGTGGAGATGATAGTTAGCTGATTTCTAGGGTTCAAATCAGAAACAGTTATCAGTTTCCTAATATCTTGCAATCCTAGTTTGAAATTCAAAATCAGTAATTTAAGGCATTATCAGTTTTAATTACGGAAAATTTCAAATAGCGGGAAAACAAAACCAAGCAACAGCAGGAGTTGCAGGAGTTGACATGTGGCATATTGATACTCTAAGAAATTGACATGTGGCAAAAAAAGGATTGTTTTATTATAATAGATAGATTGCCCAAAACAAAATATTTATTTTTTCAGAGGATCTTAGTATTGCTAGTTTGCTACACGTTTTACACTAAGTAAAAGTACCTCCCACTATTCACAAACTTTTCAACCTGGTATAAATATATGATTTAGGAGTTTTCTTCCCTTTATGTGTATTTCAGATCCATTTTTGGTTGATTTTCTTCTGATTATTACTCCGTCATAATAGGTTTCAAAAATACTATCGTTAATATAAGATAAATAGCCTATAGTTATAAGTGCTTATCCTAATTTTGAAGGATAACGATTGGATCATATCGGATATAATCCTATATTGCATTAAAAGCAAAAAATGATGTTTGTAAAAGATTTTATACAAATAATCTAGGAAATTTATTTACATTCAAAAAATGTTGGTTATAATGAGATGAAACATAATTAAAGTAGCAAAAAAAATTACAAATAAGTAAAAGAAAAAATTAAAAAAAAAAGTTTAAAAAGATAAAAACACACACACACACTTATTTGGTAAAAAATATTAATAGTAAAAAAAGCCCTAAAAAGCATCAAAAATCCAATTTCAAAAACACCCTATTTGGTAAATACTTTTAAAACTACACATATTTGGTAAATACTTGAAATAAGCAACTTAATCAGGCTAACTCAGCACAAACCGGTCGCATTGATCTATAATCGCCTGCTGTAGAAGATAGAGAAACCGTGACTTGCTTTTTGGATTTCCAAGAAATTGGAGTGCCATAAAAAGTAATGTAATATCCACTAACTGATCGCGTTGTAAGTGGACAAGATGCCCGGTCTGAATCGCAATATGCTTCAAGTTGGAACTGAGACTTATCATTGAAGTATAGAGCTTGAGAAATAGTTCCTTTCAAGTATTGTAAAACATGTAAAGCAGCATTATAGTGAACTTTAGACGGGGTCTTGTTGAACTAACTTAAGTATTGAACAGAAAAGGAAAGATCAAGTCTTGTGTGAAGAAGAAAATTTAGCTTTCCAATTAGTTATCGGTACACGGTTGCATCAGGTAAAGGATACTCCATTATAGGAAGAAGTTTAACTAGGGAAGGAAGAGGAGTTAAAGAAATAGAAGAAGAGTCATTAACATCATAGAATTGTAACAATTCTTTGATGTATTTGCTTTGATGAACAACCATACCCACTGAAATTTGATTGAATTCAATCCCCAAAAAATAATGAAGCAACCCCAAGTCCTTGATTTGGAACTGATCATGTAAGAAAGTTTTTAAATTGGTGATTTCATCAAGGTTGTTGCCTGTGACTAAAACATCATCAACATATATGGCAATCATATTGAAGAAAGTAAAATTCTTTTTTAGAAATAAAGAATGATCATTAAGAGAATAATGGAATCCTTGATGACGTAAAGCAGCAGATAATTTAGAATACCATTGGCAAGAAGCCTATTTCAATCCATAGAGGGGTTTGTTGAGTTTATAGACAACAGATTGAGAAGAGGCAAGATGACCTGGTCGAAGGCGCATGTACACCTCTTTGTGCAAATCCCCATGCAGAAATGTGTTATTTACATCGAACTGATGAATATCCCATCGATTCTTCACAGTATTGGCAATATGACTACGAGCTGTAGTGAACTTAACAACCGGTGAGAATGTTTCGTGATAGTCAACTCCGGCTTTCTGACTAAAACCCTTAGCCACAAGACGAGCTTTATATCTTTCAATAGAACCGTCTGCCTTATACTTTACCTTATAAACCCAACAAAAAATGATGGGTTTCTTTCCCTTTGGCGATTTGACGAGATCCCAAGTGTGATTGGCATTTAAAGCTTGCAATTCATTTTCTATAGCCAATTCCCATGCTGGTATTCCTTTAGCTTGAAAATAGAATGTAGGTTCTAGAGTTGTGTGAATCACATTGAAAGCAGAAGATAATTGTGTAGAATGAAAAACTGAGGATTGATTAACTAATACGTCACTATTGCATAGATTAGTGATAGTATGATTACATAAATGAGAAGTATCCATTGTGGCAACATTATATCATTGATATCCTTGTAAACTAGTGGATGGGATATGATTTCGTGTGGAACGTCTTAAAGGCATAGAAGGTGGGATATGAGGGTGATGAAGATCATCATGAGTTGGTAAAGAAGGATATGGTATTGTAGAATCCATAGAAACGGAAGAATCATCTTGAGAAGTGTTTGGAATACAGGATGACGAAGGAGATTTGGAAAAAGAAGATTTCATAGCATGTAAAGGAAAATTTTGTTCAAAAAATTTGATATCTCGTGAAACAAAGATTTTGTGGGTGACAAGATTAAGAACTTTGAAAGCTTTTGGCGATATGGATATCCTAAGAAAATGCAACGATGACCATGGGGCATAAATTTATCATGATGAACTGAGGTTGAAGATACAAAACAATGACATCCAAACGTTTTTAGAGAACTTGTATCAGGCTTTTGTTTGTGCAAGACTTCAAAAGGAGATTTATGGGAAAGTAGCGTGGTTAGAGTGCGATTAATGAGATGGATTGCCATCTTGACACATTCATCCCAATATAAATGGCCAACACCTGATTGAAAGAATAAGGCTAAAGCAACCTCTAAAATATGTCTATGTTTACGCTCCACAAGGCCATTTTGTTGTGGTGTATAAGAGGTTGACTTATGATGAATAATACCATTTTCTTGAAAAACCAGTTGTCCATGAGAAATAGAACCAAGTTCCTTGGCATTATCAGTACATATGCATTTGGTAGTTGTTTGAAATTGAGTCTTGATAAAGCTAACATAAGACTGAATCATGGTAAAAGCATAGCTTTTATGACTTAGCAAGTGAATCCAAGTATGTCATGTGTAATCATCGACAATTGTGAGAAAGTAAGTGTACCCATCGTGAGTTTTGGGTTTATACGGACCCTATACATCGACATGGATAAGATCAAAAGCTGCATGAGTCTGAGAATTACTGTGAGGAAAGGCTAATCGAGATTGTTTAGCTTGAGCACAAGTAATGCAACTTTCAATATCAATATGAGTATAATTAGATGGAAGAGACAAAATTATTTTCAATTTGTCTAAAAAAACATGACCAAATCTCTTATGCCATAGTAAAACATGACTTTTCGAAATTGATACATGAGACAAAGAAGAAGTAACTGAGACAAACAAAATGACAAATGATACTTGATATATTCATAGTCAAACACATATAAGTCATTTAATCTTTTGCCAAAAACACCAAGCACAATCTTATTCTTCAATAAGGGGTCCTGCATGAGACAAGTTCATCAGTAAATAAGACAAACATTTGAAGTTGAGACGTGAGTTTAGAAATGGATACAAGATTATAACAAAATGATGGAACATATAGTACATTTAGTAAGAGAATAGAATCATGAAGTTTGACATCACCATAGTGAGAAACAAGCAAATTGTATCCATTACGAAGTCCAATTTCGTGAGGCTGTAAAAATATAGTAAGAGACAAGAAAAAATTGGGATTAGAGCACATATGATCTATAGCTCTAGTGTCAATGATAAAGGAATGATGTGGTTTAAGAAACATATCAGACTTATAAACAGTAGATGCAAATTGAGCATAGGAACGAATTACCATCAGGTTTTATTGCACCATCATGAAGAGCAACATTATTACTAGCAGAAGAAGGGTGATGTGCTTGATTAAAAAGCTGTAGAAGATGTTGATATTGTTCTTGTGTAATTACTAAAGAATCATGAGTCGTTGCAAGTTGAACAATAGCTTGAGGTTCCTCTTTTTTTGATTTAGTGAATTTGAAGGAGGAAGGAAAGTCAATTAAACAGTAACATTGATTTTCTGAATGTCCAGTTTTCTTGCAATGAGAACAAAGCAATGATTTCTTTGATGCAGTATATGGTGTGTTATTGGAAACGTGCATATTAACTACATCAGGATTGATCGTGTGTGGTAACTTGATCTCTCTTTGTCTTTCTTCTTGAATGATCATTGAATAAACTATAGATACGTTTGGAAGTGGCTTCATCATCAGAATTTGTGCCCTTATTGCTTTACACGTATCATTATGTCCCATGAGAAGTTGAATTATACGTTGATCTTCAAGATAATTGCGTATATGGACAGCTGAATTACAAGTACATGGAGGAATATCTTGAACAATATGAAGTTCATCCCAAACTTTCATCAAGTTGTGAAATAAGTGGAAGAGTCATCAGATCCTTGAGACAGAGAAAATAACTGTTGTTGAATTTGATAGGTAAGAGCACCATTAGTCTGTTCGTATCGATGATTTAGTTCTCTCCAGATCTCATTAGCTGTTTGGAGGAACAATACACTTTTAGCAATGTTTTGATGAAGAGAATTGAGTAACCAGCTAATGACCATGGATTTCATGCGATACTAGCTTGAATACGTGGGAGATCGATTGGAGGCAATGAAATTGTGCCATCAACAAAAGCAAGTTTGTTCTTCACAGATAATGCGATGATCATTGATCGTTTCCACGTAAAGAATCCATTTCCAGAAAAAACATTTGAAACGAGACCTGGATTATTTGATTATATATAGATCCAAGGTAATATCACCTGGAAATATCCACAAAAGAAGTATGTTTCGTGGATTCTGTGGGAATGGGCATGATTGATCGATTGAAAGAAGAAGAAAAGAACAGAGATAAAAAAACTTGAACAAAAAACGATTAAAATGGAATTGAAATAGAATGAATAGGGAATTTTGGATCAAATCTAACTAGAAAGACAAAATTACATAACTACCCTTGGATCTAACAAACTCTTAACTAACTATAATAACTGAAAATATAGTTTAACTAACATTTATATGATATACATTTACAAAGGTAAAAAATGGAGAAGTTTGTTACAAAAATTAAGTATGCCAGATATTGAATAATAAACATAAAAAGTTTTAAGCCTTCCTATTCCAAAACGAAACAACAGAAAATCAGTAATCCAAATCTATAAAGACAGCCGGTCCGAACGATTTTTATGCCATGGGCGAGGCGATAGAATAATGCCCCAACTTATACCGCGAAACTACAGTAACCACATGTATGATGATCTACCAATCTGAAAATATAAATTTGGTAATTTTAGAAAAAATTGCAGCAAAAAATAAAATAAAATAAAAATAAAGAACACAGTAGCTTTTGCAAAACTGGACTTTGTTACTTGGTGTAAATTTAAATATGGATGGATCGTGGACTCTACTCCAACACGCACATCTTCCAGCAAACATATATGTTGAGACTGAACTTTGTTACATTTCAAGCTTATATCTAACGACAGAACCTCCAAATTATTGGATTAGGTATCCAAGCCACGACTAATAATTAGTATTTACCTAATTAATAGTAGCATAGTCCATTTGGCTTGCCCTCATAGCTAGAGGTTTGGTAGAAATTCCAGGAGAGAGAAAGGTTGATTTATTATGTGATTAATAAATCAATAAAAATAAAATAAATAGTTTATTAATATATTAAAGTGATAATATATTAATTAGAAACTATATTAATTAATTAGAAATTAATTTGGAATTAATTGGATTTAATTTAGTGATTAATTTGATTAATTAATGGTGGAGGGACTGAAATTGTAATTATTCAATAGTTGAGTAAGTGACAGATTTGGCAAGCTGATAATCAGTGAAATTATGGTTGGGATAAACCATAATTTCGAAATTAATATTGAGGATAAATAGAGTTTTAATTGTAAGATAAATGATTATCTTATTTGAATTCAAAAAGGTTTATCTCTAAAGACTTATCTGGTTATCAGTTGGAAGCTATAAATAGGGACCCTAAGGGAACCCTTTTTCTGCGCCAACTCTCACATAATCTCTCAAGAATTTCGTGACCACCCTCCTAGCTTGGGTGTGATCTCATTTGAGGCAGGACAATTGTGTTGCTCAGCTTCCAAGAAAACCTAAATGTTAGTTTTTTCTAATTTATTCTTTTATTTTTATTTGGCCTTTAGGAATTTAGTTATATGTTAAAAGTAAGAAAACATAGATCCAATCTAGGTTGCATGTGAACTTAGGGTTTTAGTTCATAGATTTGCAGAAAACCTTTCAGTGGTATCAGAGCTTTTGATTGTTTTCTTATTGAATTGATGTAATAGTTTTTCCTAAAATTTAGGGTTTATTGTTTCTAAACCCTAAATTGTGCCAATCGTTTTTTAGGGTTAGGGTTTTTGAAACCTAGCCCCTCCCCATATGATTTTCGAAAATTACCTAGGGTTTTAGAAGGCTTTCTATTTTTGGTAACTTTAATTATTTAATTAAATGGATAACCTTAAACTCATTATCTGTTTTTCGAAAATGAGGGGGTTTAAGATAGGTTTAAATTAATTTGATTAATTTGTGATACCTATCTGGATTTAATTAATTTAATTAAATGATAAATTAAATCATTTAAAAGGTTTAAATTTAATTTTAAATTAATAGTTAATTTTTGAAAATTAAATAGATAAACAAGGAATATTTTAAAAGTATAAAATATTTGAAATACCTATCTGGATTTAATTAATTTAATTAATTGTTTAATTAAAAGATAAATTAAATCATTTAAAGGTTTAAATTTAATTTTTTAATTAATTGTTAATTTCGAAAAAATTAAATAGATAAACCAAGAATATTTTAAAAGGTTTAAAATACATCTTATATATATTATAATTAAAAGTTAATATTATATGTATAAGATAATTGGCCTGTCAAATCAATAGTAGGCCTAATTCACAAAACTGTCCTATAAAGAGTGTATAAGGAGACTGCCTATAAAATGGTAGTCTAATGGGTGTCCACTGTCACCCACCGCTCTCCTGGTCAGTCGAGTGTCGTTAGCAGAACGGGTTTGATAGGACCGCTTAATTTCATTAAAAGTATAATGTTATTAATCAAAGTACTAGAACAGTTTTATAAAATCCCAAATCTAGTTACTTTAAGAAAAATGTGAAAGAGATGCTAACCCATGAAATTACACATTACACTTTATGAGACATCAGTGGAGCGTGTGTGGTTAACCGGCACACTGATAGGGGCTCATAAAGTGTGGTAATGGGTTTCTCATGATTTATCATTGTTGATGGAGCATGTGTGGTTAACCGGCACATCAATTAGAGATGATAAATGACATTGAGGTTACCAAGCTAATTTGCATGGTTATTCACATGTAGTTTGTGATCCTTGGCATCCCAGTCACAAACAGTAGGGCATATCCGAGATTAAACATGCCATTGAACAGTTCAATGAATCTCACAGATCTAGGAATTTCATAAGACTGAAATTGATAAATGTGTATCTACCTTAATGACCACTGTGTTGTGATTACGGCATCCCTCTTCACAGCATAGTTGGGGTATTTTGGGTCCAAGCCTTGTTAAATAATATAATTGGGTAATTGTTTAAGAAGGATTAAAATTAAACTAATAAATTCAAATTTTATAAATGTCTAAAGAAAGTGCCATTCTCCTCCTTTTCCTCATTCACCCATTTCTGAGAGCTTTAGAATACACCTGTTAAATATGGTAAGGCTTACTGGCCTGAACTATGTGGTATGGCCTCACATATAGAGAATGGTTCTCACTTTTGCTGGCAAGCCATATCTTATTGAGTGTCCGCTCCCCAAAGCATGGCATCACACTGCAGCTTGTGATGAGCATGACCCCTTGACCATTAAGTCTAAGGAAGTTCGTTGTCTCATGCTATTGATCATTGACCCCAAGTTCTGCAGGGATTTAGAATTCCTGGGGTCAGATAAGTTAGCACAGCTGGTCGAGGAAAGGTTCCGAGAACCGGTTGACAAAGGACGAGCTAAGATCTTTAGAGAGCTTGAAGTATGCAGGAAGTAGCACCAGTTCACATGTTCTCAAGATTGAGAGACACATAGGTGAACTGTATAAAATTGGTTCCCCCTTTTTTGATCGGGAGTTAAGCATTAGCTCGACTCGCTGATCTGTTCATCCAGATGTACAGAAAGGGAAACCAGGGTAAGACTATCATGGGAATGCATTCAATGTTTACTCTGTATGAGTCGTTCATAGAGAAGCATAGTTCCATTGATTCAGCTACTTCGGGATTGAGTCCAGTAATAAGGCACATCAAGAAATGATCCAGATCGTCTGAACCGGTTCTTCGATGTCTCAAACTGGAAATCCACAAGGTGGGACACAGTCACAGAAAGATTGGAAAAATGCTCCGAAGCCGAACGGTTTGGCAACTCAGGAATATCTTAAAACTCAGAACTCATGATCCTTAATTCCTTGATACAGGATGTGTTTATCACATATGCTATGTATGCGTGGACTCTGTAGGACACAGGATTTTGTTGCGTAGGAGCATGTTCGGATTGGATCTGAAGTTCATGCAGTTTTGAAGTTTAGTTAGATATTATGATCTTGTTATTATACTATTCGATGTGTACGACATTGTCTTTCATATAGTACATTGTTCAAGGATATTTTGTTAAAATAAAATGTTGTTTTTCTTTTAATACATAGTTGTTTAAATTGTCCTTGAAATGTTGTATGAGTGTGTCAATTGCATGAATGGTAATAACATGAATGTTGAAGCATCCTAAGTGTTTGGATTCATGAATTGTATCCTCTATGATTGTTAAAGTAAATTTTGTAAGGATCAATTCAACCAAAGGTCCAGTTGGGCAGGACTTTGGAATCATTTGACTTAGAGTCACATGATAAATTGAGTTCTTAATAAAATCACTTGTGGCAAGAAATGAATCTCCCAAAGATCCAGAGGACAGGATTTTGGAATCAGTTGACTTAGAGTCAGATGATGATTGCATATCTTGAACAAAATTAACAAAGTCATAAAATTTACATAGAGATGTAAATGACATTAAGATTTTGAGCAATCAACACATCAGTTACTCTGTATTGCTCGAATCTTCAAAAAGAACACAATTAGTTATACTTCACGATATTTGTCAATTAGTATGACGAATATGGCTTCGCTTATCAGAATAAGTGAAACCATGAATAGTTCAAGAACTTCAAGGGAAGTATAAGATCAACAAGAATTTGAGTGAAAACATAAACTGAGAAAATGTTTCACAGTATATCTTCTTCCAAGAACATTGATGGTTATAATGTGTCTTAGGGAAAATGATTGAGCATTAGTCAAAATAGTTCGATCCTCGATGTATGAGATACATATTCAGTTAGTTTTCGGTGAATTGAATATTCAACCAGTCAAACCATAGAAACCATATTCCAACCACATCTTAGACTAAGTAGGTTATGCAGACACTCTCTGAAATGTAAAGCAGGGATCATCCCACTTGTACATCGAAAGTCCAGGGTCATGTAGCGTTCGTCTGAACCTCATGACTAGCCTGTACCTGATCAACAATGTTGTTTCATTGGCTATCCCGTTGTACATGTGAAAGAAGAGCTTTTTTAGAAAGGACTCATGTTCTAAGGAAACAGTGGGAGTTAAGACAGTTCTGAATAAGTTCAGGGATTAGCCAAGTGAAAGAACCTCTAGTCATCACTGGACCTTAACCAGGAATCAGATTCCTGTTAAACCTGACATACTCTTCTCTTTACCAGTAGTGTTGATCACCGTCATAAGTAGTTATGATCTGGGTGACATACCGATTAGTGGTAAAACACTAAAGTTGGTACGGATAAGCAATCCGACTACTTGGAAGCATTGGTGAGCCCGGTTGATGCCAAATAAGAGAACCTTAAGGCGAGACACAGTCTATGTAACAATTTGATTGATTTTACACCTGGTCTAAAAACCAGTGGGAGTAATTGAATCATCAAAAGAAAGAAACATGGATAGAAATGTACCTTCAGAACATCTGGTTGAGTGAGACGATACTTAGAGTCAAGTAATTGATTCTGGGAGAAGCACTCTCAATAGAAAGATGAAATCCGAAAGGATACTGTTTAGTAAAGTTGTACCTTGTGATTCATTAGTGGAGCGTGTATGGTTTACCAGCACACTAATAGGGACTCACAAAGAGCGTGCCAATACAAAGGTACATGGGTCTGGGATTAATCTCACGGGCATCTCGCAAGAAAGGATATTCGGATTCTCAAAATATGCCAGAAGTTTGGATTTTGTGAATAGCCTGAAAGATTCCAGTAACTATGTTAGGAAGGTTTGGACTTCGTATTCTCAAAATGTGCCAAAAGGTTTGGATTTTGTGAATAGTCCGGAAGTGTCAAAACCAGTGGGAGTATCGTTGTTATCTGCTATCACTGTATGTGGGTTACATATTGGTTCTAGGAAACGTCTCCTACCATTACAAAGTGTAATGACTTGGTGTTAAGATATGGTTCGCTATGAAAAACATAAAAGAGATACAGCGTACTTAGGTGGTTGCGAACATCTATTAGATAGATTAAAACTCTGCCAATATGATCTTGATAAGATTCAAGATGCATAAACTCAGGAAAAAAGAGTTTCCTGTCATTGCAAAGTGTGATGACTTAGCATGAAAGGAATAAAAAGGGTGCAACATACTCATGTAGTTCACAGACATCTATAAGATAGATGAAACTATCAGTATAGACCTAGCCTTGAAAATATGATCTTGATGAGATTCAAGATGCATAAGAAAGAGTCTCCAAAATGAAAGAATTTTTGAAAGTCATGACATAGGAATTATAAAGTCTTAAGATTCTGAATGGGTTTGGAATAAGATTAGATCGGATCCTACGAGCTTCTTGGATCGATCAGAAGTGTCATAAGGATGTCCTGATGACTTGATGCTTAGAGCATAGTATGTTGGATTCATGATATAACCTGGCTGGGAATACTTAATGGATTTTTGAAACACGTGAGAAATCATTGGGAAATGGTTGGGGTGAGTGTGGTAATAATTTGAAAGGAGTTTCAAATCGGTAAATTATTAACATCAGGACATGGTGTTTAAGGACTTCATGGTTAAAGAGTTTCTTTGGTATTCTGATGGAGCGCGTGTGGTTCACCGGCACATTATAACACCTCGAAATAGTCTTAGGGTGTAGTCATGTAGACTAAAGACCCCGAGAACCATGGGAAATCGCAACACACGTCACCAGAATGGAGTTGTGAGAGAGAAAGACATAATGACAAATTGAGATATCATCGGAAGAGTGTCCGATTGGACTTTCTTCAATAAAGTGTATCAATGTAAGACATTTTTGATACATAGAAAGAGTGAAAGGTCATATAGACATAGATATAAAAGGCTTGAATTGAAAGTTTAAAAGAAAATAAGAAACCGATAAAAGTTTTATGACAATATCCGACTTGGTGATTACCTCGTGGAGACTTAATAATAAGCAGGAGTAGCTGCCAGTCAGATTCTTATGTTTCGCTTTTGCATGTTTTACTTCCCGAATAATTTAATTATTCAGAAAGGTCTACAGTCGTTCATACTTTGGGAAGTAAGTATTGAATCAAGACTGTCATGAATTGGTTTGTAGATTGTCTAAGGAGTTAGACATAGCAACAGGATTGCTACAACGTTCATGAGTACTTAGAAATGGAGATTTGAGTATTGGATAAACCTACGCTCAAATAATTTCTTCATGGATTATATCACGAGCAATTTTGAGATGATAATATCTTATGGTCTTGAAGCTGAGACATATGAGTTGAAATTTGCAAGTTGGTTGTGCATTGATAATGCGTAAATGCATCGGTAACTCGATGTTATAAAACGTATTCTTGTGTGCGATTTTGATGAGTAAAAGACACAAGCATATGAGTCGAAGCTTATTCGTTCCTTGACCCTGATGGGAAACATATATCTGTAGGCCTCTCGATAATTTTGAAGTTGACTAAAATGCTGGCCAGCCAGGACTGAATTGATGTGTTCAATTAGAAGTCTTATGTCATATGCAAATCGAAAATCGAGAAACAAAGTACCGGTCAGAGTTCAGCAGCAGTTTCTAGGAAGCTACAATATGCTGATTAATTAGAGGTTAATTGGTAATTATAGTCATAAACTTATCCAAGTGGGAGACTGTTGGATTAGGTGTCTAAGCCATGACTAATAATTAGTATTTACCTAATTAATAGTAGCATAGTCCATTTGGGTTGCCCTCATAGCTAGAGGTTTGGTAAAAATTCCAAGAGAGAGAAAGGTTGATTTATTATGTGATTAATAAATCAATAGAAATAAAATAAATAGTTTATTAATATATCAAAGTGATAATATATTAATTAGAGACTATATTAATTAATTAGAAATTAATCTGGAATTAATTGGATTTAATTTAGTGATTAATTGGATTAATTAAAGGTGTAGGGACTGAAATTGTAATTATTTAATAGTTGAGTAAGGGACAGTTTTGGCAAGCTGATAATCAGCGAAATTATGTTTGGGATAAACCATAATTTCGAAATTAATATTGAGGATAACTAGAGTTTGAATTGTAAGATAAAGGTTTATCTTATTTGAATTCAAAAAGGTTTATCTCTAAAGGCTTATCTGGTTATCAGTTTGAAGCTATAAATAGGGACCCTGGGGGAACCCTTTTTTGTGCCAACTTTCACATAATCTCTCAAGAATTTCGTGACCTCCCTCCTAGCTTGGGTGTGATCTCATTTGAGGCAGGACAATTATGCTGCTCAACTTCCAAGAAAACCTAAAGGTTATTTTTTCTGATTTATTCTTTTATTTTTATTTGGCCTTTAGGAATTTAGTTATATGTTCAAAGTAAGAAAACATAGATCCAATATAGGTTGCATGTGAACTTAGGGTTTTAGTTCATAGATTTGCAGAAAACCTTTCACAAATGGATCCAAAGCCTTAACTCACTAAAGAGTAATTTCAGTAGTTGACTTTGTGATGCAAAGGACTACACTTATTTCTCAGACTTAAATACCGATAGTATTGCCATTACAAGTCCACTTTGTTGTTCGATGGCTTATTTTGTAAATGAATCATATGAACTCTTATAGATATAGAAAATTAGTATAAAAATTCACGCATGAGGGTGTTAGGATTATCTTGGTTTATCTAGAATAGTTGGTAGTGCTAATACAATTTACGAATAAATGTTTTTCATTTGCTATATTGTTTCTTTCCTTATGATTTGCGCTAGAAGTTTTTATGATATAATTACGAGCCCTGAAATACATGAATTGCGATTGTATCCTTCAATTTTTAAAATGAATTCATTATTGGATTTTATCACGTACTTAATAAGCAGTAGAACTAACTGTTTGAAATCAATGGATCTTATACATACCTTTGAATTGCAAATTTCTTTAAATTACCACATAGTAAAATTGATATGTTTCTTAAATACTAAACACGATGCTCACACACTAGCAATTGGGAATCAAAATCCCTTCTAAATAGAGGATTATGTTATGTTTATATGGTATCAAATTAGATCAATGGAATCGATTGATAGCTACATGGGTATAATGGTCAATATGTATTCCATTCATGAACGAAATGAAAAACAACAATAGTGGTGGGATTGAGAAACACAGGGGTGATGGGATGAAGGAGACTCTTGGGAGGCTCGGACCTTGATCTAGGTGTGTTGTGCCGTTGCATTTAGCTATACATAGTCGATATTTTAGTAGTTTATTTGATTCACCTTGGTCATTGGCGCCCTTAGCCTCCCTTATAAAAGTTTAAATTGGCCCATAAAGATAAAGCCATCCCCAAACAACCTCTTAGACTGGTACCCCGAATCTCCGAAGTTTGACCAAAGGTCAAACTGGACAAAAAGTCAACGGTCAAATGTCAAAGTTATAGGTCAACACCAAAGTCAACCTTCATTTAGCGTCGCTATCTCTTATGGATAGTGTCGCTAAGTGCAATGGTCGCGAATTCCCTTTATAGCGTCGCTATCTTCATAGATAGCGGCGCTATCTCCGATGTTCAGCTCAAAACTTTGTCCAGCTCTTAATACATTAAACCAAGGTCTAATACCTTCCAGAACTCTTTCAATCAGACAATAGATCAATAAAAATGCAAACTTTCACATCCAAACATGACCATGCATGCAGATGGTCAAGACCTAGGTCTAAAAAGAGAAAAACCCAAGCTTCAACACCCAAGGGAGCTTGGCTTACTCCTAAGATCAGTCCAAAAGCTCCAAAGGAGGCTCTAGGGACATAAATGTTTGACCTTTTCCACCAAACACCAAAGATCAAGCAACAAAGGGACCAAAAACCTAAATAAAGTCTCCATAAACACTAGAAAAACCCTAGAAACACAAAAAGGAGAAACTTTCTACTCACAAAGGTCCGGAGAATGTAGATATTGTTTCCTCAAGCTTGGAGAACACCTTCTAGCACAACCATGCACCTTCTTTCTCTTCAATAAATCTTCCAAGATGATCCAAAGAGCCAAAAATCACCCAAGGAGGCTACGGATAGGTTAGAGAGAGTTTCAGAAGCTGAAGAGGGTGAAATTGACAGCTCCTAGGGTTTAGAGCCCTTAAATATGACCAAAAAATCAAAATCTAGGGTTTTGGTGCAAAAGCGGCGGATAGCATCGATATCCCTTAGGATAGTGTCACTATCCCTTATAGTGGCGAAGCACGATATCTATCTGGTTAGCGTCGCTAACATTCCCCTCGATAGTGTCACTATGGCAGATAGCGTCACTATCTTCAGAGATAGCAGCGCTATCTACAATTTTTTTCCGAAACTTATTTCATTTAAATTCAAACTTGGCCATTTCGGAAATAAGGTCTTACAACTAAGCTTATCAAAATAAGTAGATAGAGTATCAGTACCTTGAACACAAGCATTTATCTTTCTATAAACATTAAAGACATCATATCCATCAAGTTTTTCATAAATTTCCTTCAAATTAGATCAGACCTCATATGTAGATTTTGACAGAACATGACTCGGATAGATATGTTCAGCTAACAGTCAGGACTCAACAACAGCATCAGCACGACCCTAAAGTTGGGCTCTATGCTCATTGTGAGTGGGTTTAGGACAAGTACCAATGGCAAAACCAAGTTTATTACGTTCTCTAATAGCAAGATCTATAGCACTGGCCCAGGACTTATAATTGATAGTCCCTTGAAGATTAAAGATGATTATAGAGACTGTGCTAAGATCGCTAAATAACAGGACAACTAGGTCATTAGGGTCAAGTTGGTCTGATTTGCTAGACCAGATCCTTTAGTAGGATCCATAAGAAATGAAAAATGGACATATAGATTTAGAAAATATGCACTTATGCAATTACACAGACAATGGATAACTATTCAACCATGATTCTTAACTCAAAAGAGTCAATGCAAGGAGAATAGAGACCACAAGAAAGAGCAGAAACAGAGCAATCAAAAAGACAGCTTCACACAAGGAAGAAAACCAATCAATAAATGATGATGGCTCAACCTCACGATCAACAGAAAAATAAAAGAAGTCTTACAGAGCAATCACGAGGAGTAGACGTCTGGATCAAAAGTTTATAGGTGTGGAAGCAGTAATCCAGGAACGGTTCCCAAACATACAAGCAACAATAACACAAGATCAGAGAACCGAGATCAGATATGGAATAAGAATAACAAAAACAGCAATCTCAAATGAAAATAACATAAAGAACACAAATCTATCACCAGATCTGTAGAACAAACTGATCCAGAAGGGATCTCATGTAGAAAACATCTTCAGAACAAGATTCAAAAGTATCAACTCATAGATCTAGGTTTTACAACAGATCTGAAGAAAAAACAATCAAACACATTAAGTTTTTTTAATAAAGGTTTAAGAAATCATTAGACACAAATTTGAAAACCAAGATCTAGATGAAAAAAAAAGTGCTGATACCAGAATCGTGCTCTGATACCATGTTGAAAATCAGAAATGGTTTAATATAAACATAACCGAAAGATTACTTATAACCGAATGATTACAAAGATCAATAAAAAGCATACACTGCTCAAAAAGTATCTATCGTGACTACAAGATTACAATATATATTCTTGTACTACATCTCAAAGAAACACTCAACAATGTAACAAGAATACGGTTTCTAAAGAAAACCCTAGAAAAAAAACAAGAGATACTTTTGTAGTGAGAGAGTATGATCTGAAAACTATCTTCCTTGCACAGTACAGTACACAGCATCAAATATATATGGCTGAACAACCCGAAAAGCCTTATTTAGAGTTCTAGAGTCCATGACTTTCTTAGTAGAATAAGCCCCAGTCCATCAAACAGCTCCCATGAAATAAGCCCACGATCAAGGAGACAGAAGCCCAAACACACAGCCCAAGTAACATAGTTAAAGTATCTATAACTACAAAAAATATAATTAGAATTAAAAGGAAAAATGAAAAAATATATTTTGAAATGTGAGATTGACTTAGCTGGAATAACGATAAATCTCAACACAGACATAAAATGACCCTTAATATATTTTAATTTGCAGATGGGTTTTTATCTGATTATAGATTTTTCAGTTATCAACATTTTAGTGTTTCTGTTTCTCGTTTTTATCTTTTCCTGACCGACAGGTTGTTGTTGGCAATGGTGAATAATGACCTTGTCATCCTAGTAAGTAAATATCGGGTCCCTAAAATCTTACTCTTCTCAGCATTGTAAGTTTCCAAATTTATGAGTGATAACTTAAGGTTTGTGTGATATTGTACCAATACATTTAATCATCTATGTATCTTTGTCCATGGGATACATAAATAAACAAGGATAGAATGATTTTAGAATCCCAAGTTATAAATTAGAACCAATAGTATTACTTCAACAGTTTCATAGATGGTATGCTTAGAAGGATTTAATGAAGAAAACTGTGGTTCTTGCTTTATTGTAACTCCTAAACTATACTAGATATAGAACGGTATTAATCAATCACACGATTGTGCGGAATCCAATCATGTAATAGCAACGAAACAATTAAGAACACAGTGAAATACCTTCAATGCACTCGATAATATTCAATGATCGACTAGTACATAAGGTGTATGATTGCTTGAACAATTTCTCTATCTCTCTCTAGCTTAGCACGGTTCCCCAAAGCAATAAACACACAAATGATAGCTACAAAAGGTATTTATACCTACGCATGACCTAAGCTAAACCCTAAGCGCACATGTGCACAAGCCCACCGAAAAACCCAGCCAGGCCCACCGAAATCCCCTTGGATTTCGGTCAACACCACCGAAAACCCAAGGGTTTTCGGTCCCTGGCCGAAAACCTCTAACAGTCATATATATTTGATTTTAGCCTAATTAAATACAAAGATTAAACTACAAAAATATTCCTAACAATCTCCCCCTTGGTTTAATGCTTTCATTTATCTTCAAGCTTTCTCTTGATCTTGGCTTCGGTTGTACACTGCAGGAATATTCTAACAATCTCCCCCTAAACGTCATTGAGAGAAGATGTTAATGGCTTTTAGTTTGTTGCAGAGACAACTTCATCTTCAGGATTAGACTGTCTTCAGATTTGACTTTTGAACGCGCATTGGGTGTACAGGCTTCTTGCATAGGTCTTGAATCAGCACATCCAGCTTTTGATTTGACTTTGATTAGAGCATGGAGTTTGACTTTTCACTACTTCACTTCTTGATCACTAAAGGTACGAATGTAGCAACATAAGCTGTTTGAGGAGGAATTCAAAGCAGCTCGTCGCATGAAATTATGCTTCATCTTTCTTCGGGGATAAAGTGTTTGTGTTGAAACTCTTGAACTTCACTTCGCAATCCATCACTAGAAAAACTTCAAATGTCTTTTACTGTCGCTTCATTAAGACGAATGATGACCGAAAATCATGTGGGTCACAGAGTCATAATGACCCTTCTCACCACAGTTGTTCAAGGACCCAGCCTTGGATCAGAAGGAGACTACTCGCTGTATCTGTGTGAACCCGAAGGAACGCACTGTGATTGTTTGAGTTTCGGAGAACTACTCGTGGCCGTTTTGATTTTGGCCCCTGTATATCCTTGATCAAAGATCCCAATGTAGTTATCAAGTGAACGAGTTGACTTGGCTCTTGGCGAGACGTTCAATGGTATCCAAACTCTGCGGAGTGTACCATCCTGGTGCCAAATTTGATTCCGGTGAAGTGTTGGGGTCTCACAACTATTTTGGTAGACAACAGCGATCACTAACCTAGAGTTTTGATGTTTCATCAATGCGAGGTAAGACCACATTAAATCACGAAGATCTTTGTTAGAAGAAAAATGGGTTAAGAATGGTATGACCATGTAATATATCTTGGTGCGAGATATACCCATCGACTAGACTTTCGAATTGTCATCAATGTATGGTATATTACACTGAATCATCCAACTCTTGAATTAGAAGATTTGTAGGTAAGAATGGTTGTCGATGCCTCACATTTACTACTAGTGTTGTAGCAAAGATCACAAGAATAGAGTTTCGAAATATCATCACCATTTGGTTTAGAATGATGAGTCGTCTATTTCTTGCAGCAGAAAGATAGAGAGTGTAAGAATGGGTTGGTGCGTGCGATAGACTATGGTACGCAATATAACCATCGGCACAGAATTTGTAACTCTCGACTCTGAGTGGCTTAACTCAAAGTGTCTAGAAGTTTGTGTTATAGAGAACTCAAGGTTGGGTTGAGAGAAAATTTGTTAGTGCTTCAAACTCATTGTGGTATACAAATGAGAATCATCGGCACAAGTTGTTTTGTCTCAGCAGTGAGTGGTATTACATAGTGCGTCGTCGACGGGTAAGGAATGTTTTAGTGAATCACGGCGATAGTGAAACACATCGTTGACATAAGGAATTTTGGATCTGTATTACAGATTGGTATTCATCAGGAACATTGACGATCGTGCAAAATGTGTAATTAAGAAAATATTTTTGGATTTTTTAATTTTGAAAAGGAAAGATATAAAGGAAAAACATATTTTTGGATTTTTGAATTTTGTAATTTTTTGTTGTTTTTAATTCACCCCTAAATTTGTGCATGGAAGAGAATCAGCAAAAGTAAAAACATGAACAAATTTAACTAAAAAATTGTACAAAATTTTACAGGAACTGATTTATCAGTCATCGAAGTGAATCATTTTCAAAAGTTCAACAAGCACATCGAACCCAGCTTTTGCAAAAGGTTTTGTAAACAAATCCGCCACATTGTTATTTGTGTGGATTCGTTCCAAATGAATTAGTTTATGCTCGAAGCAATCTCGTATAAAATGAATTTTGATGTCAATGTGCTTGGTTTTTGAATGTTGGTCAGGGTTTTTAAAAATTTGGATAGCTGCATCATTATCACAAAATATGGGAGTGTCGAGAAAGTTCAAACCATAATCGAGCAGTTGATGCTGCATCCAGATGACTTGAGAACAGCAAGTCGAGGCAGTAACATATTCAGCTTCGGCTGTAGAGGTTGACACGGTTTGCTGTTTCTTGCACTGCCATGAAATCAGCCTGTCTCCTAGAAATTGACATCTCGCACTTGTGGATTTCCTGTCAATATCACATCCTCCATAATTGCTGTCAAAATGCATACAAATCAAATTCACGGTTCTTAGGATACCAGAGACCCCATTTCATTCTCCCTTTAAGGTATCGAAAGATCTGCTTAACAGCAGTTAAGTGAGATATTTTAGGATTAGCCTGATGATGAGCACATTGGCAGAATGCGACGACAATATCCGGTCTGCTAGCTGTCAGATACATCAGAGATCCAATCATTGAACAATACAACGTTTGATCGACAGATTGTCCATCTGGGTCTGAAGACAGCAGAGGTCGTTCAGCCATCGGAGTGTTAGCATCTTTAGCATCTTTGAATCCGAACTTCACAATAATGTCATCCACATACTTCCCTTGATGTGGCAGAATACCCATTGAACTTTGTCGTACATGCAACCCTAAGAACATTGTCATCTCCCATAGAGAGCTGATTTCAAATCTCTTTTTCATCACATGCTCGAAGTCTTTGCACAATGTCTCACTTGTAGAACCAAAAATAATATCGTCCACATAGATTTGAACGACAATTTGGTCGGACTTTTCGCATTTAATGAACAGGGTCTGATTGATCGTCCCTCTTGTATAGTCGTGATGTAAAAGATGTTCAGTCAGAGTAGCATACCAAGCTCTCGGAGCCTGATGAAGACCGTAAATGGCCTTATCTAGCTTGTAGACATGGTTGGGAAACTTGGAGTTGACAAAAACCCGGTGGTTGATCAACATAAATTTCTCCTTGACTTCGCCGTTCAGGAACAATGTCTTGACGTCCATCTGATACATAATAAATCCCATATATGAGGCATATGCTAAGAAGATCCGAATCGCCTCCACTCTCGCCACAGGAGCATACACTTCAGTGTATTCAAGACCTTCGATATGTCTTAATCCCCAAACAACCAGGAGAGCCTTGTTTCGCACTATCACTCCAGAATAGTCCTGTTTGTTGCAAAATACCCATCTCGTATCCAGAGATTTCTTGTCTTCAGGTAATTCCACCAGCTTCCAAACATTTAATTTTTCAAATTGATTTAGCTCTTCATGCATCGCGTCCACCCAGCTTGGTTCGTTTAGTGCCATCTCCACATTCTTCGGCTCGATTTGAGAAATGAAGCATGAGTAGAGGCATTCGTTGACATAACCGCTCTGGCTTCCGGTTTGAACCCCATCGTCCAAAGAACCAATAACATTATCAATAGGGTGATCGCGTTGGATTCTTGAAGGAATAGCATGCTCGACCGTTGCAGAGGAAACTGGAAGATTCGTTATATTCTCAACTTTGCTTGCGCCTGAAGTACCTCTATCAGATGTTCTGAGGTCGTACGAGGTACTGGCGACATACTCATTGGGAATTCTCTCAGGAAAGAGGGAATCCATGAGTGTGGAATTGAACAGATCTGCAGGGTCATAACTGATAACTCCTTTTTGAGTGGCAGTTTCTTCAGCAGCAGGTGGTTCGTCAACAATCCTTGAAGATTCAGCATGAGCATCATTAGTCACTAAAGTGGAATCAGGAGATGCACCGTCATTCAAAATAATGGGATCATCAAAAATCATGGACGGTTTGATGGGATCAGTAATGATTTCCACATCCTTATCTCTGTTGACTCCACTCGGGCTTGGCTGTGTCATGCTTAAACAAATCAGCATAACTAAACAGCCAGTCGGATCCAACTCGGGCATCCGTTTCATTCTCCTCTAGCCACCGCACATCAAAAGATTCTGCTATTTGCTTGGTGACCTTTTTATACACCCGATAAGTAGTTTTACCCGCATACCCAACAAAGTAGCAATCATCAGTTTTAGAGATGAACTTTGGAGTAGCTTCAAGATGAAGGAAAGTGCATGGACATCCTAAGGAGCGGAAATGTGCAACAGTTGGTTTGTGACCGTACAGGACTTCATACGGAGTCTTCATTTGACGCTTGTTGATTATGACCCGATTCCGAACGTAACAAGCTGTATTAATTGCTTCAGCTTAGAAGAACACCGGCAGTTTGGAATCACAAAGCATGATATCAATCAACGTTCGGTTTCAGCGCTCAGCAACACCATTTTGTTAAGGTGTACGAGCAGCACTGTATTGACGCTGTACTCCCTTTTCTGTGCAGAATTGATCCAACACAGCGTTCTTGAACTCGGTCCCATTGTCGCATCGAATTCCCTTCATCTTCTGATTCGTTTGATTTTCAATGAGGATGATGAATCTCTTGACCAGTTCTGCAGTCTCACTCTTATTCTTCAAAAAGAAAACCCAAGTAAAACATGAGTAATCATCAATAATAACCAAGAAATAAGAGTTTTTGTTAATACTCAGAACGTTGATGGGGCCAAATAGATCCATATGAAGCAGCTGAAGGAGCGAGTCAATGGTGTTGACCAATTTGGGCTTGTGTGGCTTCCGATGATGATTTCCTTGAGTACAGGCAACACACTTCTCAAATGTGAGGAATTCTTTAATAGGTAGCCCCCGGACAAGATCGTTTTTGGCGAGACGATTTAGATTCTTTGCATTGGCATGACCAAGACGACGATGCCATAACATGACGTTCTGTTCAGAGACTTTGGAGAACAAGCAGATAATGTTCTCAGGAGTGTTGCGATTTATGTCAATGTTGCTTCTACGTTCAGATCTAACAAGAATCCACTCCTCTGGAATGACAACGCCAGGTTTTAAAATCACACATTTTTTCTTCATGAAATGGGTTGAAAAACCTTTGTCGCAAATTTATGAAATGCTCAGAAGACTATGCTTAGCTCTGGAACAAAGTTAACATTCTCGAATTTCAACACACCGTTGGTCACGGTCCCCTTCTGAGTGATCTTCCCTTTTTCTCCTCCCACGAAGGAAACATATCCACCGTTAATGGTTTGAATGTCGTGCAACTGGGATATGTCTCCTATCATGTGCCTAGAACAACCACTATCAACATACCAGGGTCTGATGATATTCCTCCATAGCTGTTCCTGCACAAGTTGCAGGATTAATTAGATTTGGGAACCCAGTCCATTCGGAAACTGGGTTGATCCTTACTATAAATACAGGAAACAGGTTCTAAGCTCAGGTCTTGCTTGTCAAATAGAGATGAAATTTCAAAAGTTTTTGGAATGCTACCTTTAGGAACCCATCTGTAGTTAGATTTAAATCTTTTGTCTTTTGACCAGATAGGAACGTTAACGTTTGATTTTGAAGCAGAACTACTATTCGAATTAGTCCTTTTGTCCTTGACAGTCTGTGTATTGGTCCTTGAAACATTCTAATTTCCATTTCGTGAATGTGACCTCGAGGATGTTCGTTTATAAGATCTCCCTCTTGGCACGTTCTCCCAATTATGCGCATGGTAGGGGACATATAAAAATTGTGGTCAATTTCTAGCAGTATGACTAGCAATTCCACAATTGAAACATGTTTGTCTTTTCAAAGGGGCATTGGAAGTGTGTCCTGGTCCTGAATGATTTACAACATTTCCACAAGCACGCACGCATGCAACAGATTTTTTAACAAAATTCTTTGGCCTAAATTTTTGAAAAATAATATCACCACAAGTTTTGAAAGGTTTAACATTTTTAACGTTTCGTTTCACACAATCATTAAAAATAGATGAATCAAAAATATTAGTCTTTGAATAAATTTCATTAAAATTAGAATCATCCTTGTCCTCCTTGAATTCGTCCTCCTCATTAACTGTATCTACACATGATGTAGAAGCATCAGTAGAGTTCATTTTAGGACTTTCAACGGTGCCAGATTGATCATTCTGAACGGAACTGGATACAGTGGGTTGCTCTGTCTCTTGATTTTCAATGGAGGGGGTGTAGTTATCATTAAAAGGTGGTGGAAATTTTTTGAACCCAAAACCTTCACCATGTTTGTTATACCATTTTAACTGATGTTCAATTATAGATTCAACAACTATGCTTGATGCATCGAATTTTTTTATATTAAAATCAACATCATTATACTTGGCCTTCAGTGCATCAAGTTCAGCAATTAAACTGGCAATTTTCTCTTTAGCAAATTTATTGTAACAACATTTTATACTGTAATCATCTTGTAATTTCTTAAAATATGAAGTTTTAGCATCTAGCGTTTCTTGAAGAGGTTTTAGTTTCTTTTTGAGATTATAAATGTCATTTTTAGATCAAAAACTTTTCTAACAAGATTATCATTGTGCTCACGATATTTTGCAATTATATCATCACAAGATTTAGAGCAAGAAACTTCACTAACCTCATTGTTGGCAGGAGTGGTGGAGACCATGAATGCAAACTGCAACTCCATCATCTTTTCTTTAGCAAGCTCAGCATCCTCGTCAGCTTCAATCTGGGCTAAGTGAGCGCCTCCATCTTCAGTCAGGTTCAAGGCCTACATCTGGTCCTCCCATGAGAACTGTTGTGGCACCATAGCCCTTTTAGTATTTTGAGGAGCTTCACGGTTAATTCCAGCTGGCACTAGGTTCCTTTCAGTATTGGCATTTTCCACCCTTGGCTTGGTGCATTCACGAGAAAAATGCCCTGGCTCGTGACAATTGTAACACCTAAGCTTACTCTTGTTGAATCCCACCTTCTTGTCTACATTAGCACCCCAGTTGTTTCTCCTATTCGCTGAGTAAACTTTTTTGCCCTGAATACCGCCATAGCAATTTTCCAGGAGATATCCATTTCCTTAACGTCTTCAGGGTGAATCTGGTCAAGGTCACCAATCATGACTGGCTGAACTAGCTCACCAGTGACGAAAGTGTTGTATCAGTTCATGAAACCAGCCATCAAAGCTATGTTTTCTTTAGCTCCCTTGGTAACAGCTGGAGCTGGAGAGGTTGATTTGGGAGTATGACTTGGAGCAGAGGGGGCTGGAGGTGCCATCGGTAAACTGGAGGAAGAAGGTGCAGTTGTGCAGGAATAGCAGAAAATGCACTGTTGGTGGATACACCCATACTGGCAGATTGATAGGAGTTGACATGATTAATGTCAATCTCTCATTGCTTGACATCCATATCACAAGCTTTGATGATAGTCATCACCTCAGAAATAGAGAGTTTGTTTAGGTCTCTTGTCTTCTTGATCACAGCCACATTCATGTCCCGGTTCCTTGGAAGGGAGTTCAATAGTTTCTTGTTGATTTCTGACTTTGACAACACTATTCCAGCAGCAATCATTTTGGTGTTGAGAGTGATAAAACGCTACAATTGAATCTCAAGCGTCTCCCCAAGCACATGATTTAACATATTGAATTTCTGGTGAAGCAAATCTTGCATGCTTTGCTTCATGTCATCATTTCCCTCGTAAACTTCAATCAATGCCTCCCACAAAGCCTTGGCGGATTTGTATTCTCTGAAGCCCTAAGCGATGTCAGGAGACAGTGCCATGGTCAGAATGGTGAGGGCTTTCTCATCAAGATCCACCTTGTCGAACTCCTCATCTGTGTAGTTTTCAAGAGGTTTATCTATCACAGTATTGTCTTCTCGAGTGACAGTAATTCTGACAGGACCACGTAAAAAGCTTCTCCACACTTTAACATCCTTCATTTTGACGTATTTTTCGAATCTGAAGTTCCATTCGGAAAACCTGTCAGCTGAAAACAATCGTGAAATACAAGTGGCCGTCCCCATGACGGAATCAAGATCATGTTGCATGGTGGTAGTCAACTCCATTGAAACTTGAAAACTAGGAGAAATCTCAAGGTTCTAGACCAAAAATAGCAGACCGAAATCACAAGTTCAGACCAAAATCTCCAAACCGAAAACTCAATCCAACCGAAAACTAGACCTAAAACAAGGTTCCAACTGAAATCGAGAAAATCCTTGGCCGAAACCACTTAGCCGCCACCGAAAACTCTAAACCCTAGAATCCTCCACCGAAAACTTCATGGGCTAACCGGAAGCGCTAATGGACAGATCGAATACTCTCAAACCCTAACCGAGAACGGAGCCGCCGCCACTGAAATCGCCAAAGCCAGACCAAAATCTCCAAAACAGATCTGAAAACACTCGGTTCAGATCTAAAACGCCGTTTTTGAGCAGAAATTTGAATTTCAAATATCAAAAACTCAATTTTGCCAAGAACATTAAGAACACCAAGAACACTAACAGCAATTTTTCAATTAAAATCAGTCTAAAACACCAAAAATCTTCTATAATCGCCAAGAATAGCAAGATCCAAGCAAGGTTTCAAAGAAATCGATACCAAAACACCCAAACCACAAGATTTTGAGGCTATGATACCACTTGTAAGTCCCAAACTATACTAGATCTAGAACGGTATCAATCAATCACACGATTGTGCAGAATCCAATCGTATAATAGCAATAAAACAATTAAGATGCCTTCAATGCACTCGATAATATTCAATGATCGACTAGTATATACGGTGTATGATTGCTTGAACAATTTCTCTATCACTCTCTAGCTTAGCATGGTTCCCCAAAGCAATCAACAAACAAATGACGGCTACAAAAGGTATTTATACCTACGCATGACCTAAGCTAAACCCTAAAGCCCACATGTGCACAAGCCCACCGAAAAACCCAGCCAGACCCACCGAAATCCCCTTGGATATCGGTCAACACCACCGAAAACCCAAGGGTTTTAGGTCCCTGGCCGAAAACCTCTGTTAAGTGTATTTTTAGGCACGTTTTAATACCTTTAAATCCCACCTTTATCTTGCATTTTGTTCTCATTTTATGTGCATTTTCATATTTTTCGGGATTTCAAGAATAGCAATCTACTTTCACACATTGTGGTTGATTTCAGGTGTTTTTGAAGGTTGGATCATATATTGGATGTCAATAGGAGGCTGCACGGAAAAATTCAGAAGAAACGGAGCCAAAACGGAGAAGTTGCAAAATCGTCCCGAAAAAATCCAAACAATAAGGTACACGACCGTGTAACTTTTACCCTTCAAGTTACACGACCGTGTAACTTCATTTTGCCACATAGATTGCCAAGTCAGCTGAAGTGGAGCCCATAGATGTTATGCAGAATTACACGACCGTATAATTTTTGCCCACAAAGTTACACGGCCGTGTAACTTCAAAAAGTGGCCAGATTTGCTTTTTCTCCCACTATGAGTTGTTTACTCCATCATGTGCTGTAATCCCCCTTGCTGGACGACCAGATGCAGATCCAACCAGATTTGAGGCCATGTGATGAAGGTAGTGGGTCTTGGAATGATGATGTTTGCTTGTGATCATATTACCATTATACCCTTGGCATCTTAGTATAAATAGATGTGTTGGGTTAGCCTTAGAATCATCCAATCTTTCATTCTCTCCTGTAGCATACTCTAGATACATTGTTTGTGTGACAATTGTTCTATTTCAAGTGTGGATTATCTTCATTTTGTAAGTTTGTTTCTCTTTTACTAATCATGAGTGGCTAGTAACCTTATTTTCTGGTTTTGTATTAAGGATTATGATTGTGATTTAATAAAAAGTTTGATGTTTGATTTTATATCTTTCTAGTGATATGATTTTGAAACTTAACAAGTGTTTGGTTTTTATTTATTTCATATTGGCCATTTGATCTTGAATATAAATCAATCTAGTCATACAAATTATGAAATCCGTAATTGTTTTATAAAATGTTATTTGTGACAATCATCTTTAATTGGTGAAAATCATATCACATGTTTTGACGCTTCAAACGCTTGTTTAGGAGTATTGAACATTGTTGGGAACATTCACATAAAACATAATGCAATCTTTCATTCAAATTCTATGATCTTATCTAGGTTTGATTAGTAAGATTAGTCTTAGTTAACGAGCTTCTCTTGACTAAGATACATTAGGTGAATAGTGTATGTCCGAACTTTTCGACATACACAAGTACCAACTTAGAAAGATTAAAGTTATAAACATCATACTATTTGTTATTTCCAATCATATGACTAAAAGTACAAAACCAGAATTTGTCCCCAAATTATAAAATACAAAAGCAATTTTTCTACATTTTGTCCCAAGTCAATTATACAATCATATTTCAACTAAACATCAAAACCCCCCTTTTTGTTACTCTTTTTACAAGTTTGATCTCGTGAAGCCCAAGCATAATTCATTAGACCATTTCTCCCTGTGGATCGACCCTGCTTGCTATTTATACTACCAAGTTAGTATTCATAACAAGTAGTGAAATCACGAAATATTGATAATCAACAAATTTATTCTATACAATATTTCAACCCTTTTATTTGTCGGTTTGACAAACTCAACAAATTGGCGCCGTTGCCGGGGAGCACGGTATTACTAATATTTTATGCCAAGATCTTCATGTACAGGCACGCCACTTAAACTTGATTCGGAGATTGAGAAAATTGCAAAAAGGCTAAGGAAGCAAGCTAAACTTCGCAAGAAGGAGCAAGCCTCTCAAACCGCATCTTCATCAAACCCTCCTATCATAGACATTTGGCAAGACCTTTCCTCATCAGAAACAGAAACAAAATCCGAATCAGATAACGATACCCCACATACACCTCCCTCTCAAATATACCACACTCCGATGGCCGAAAATCCACCTCTTGAGCGAACCCTTCGCCAATGGGCAACCCAAGATGTTACCCAACAACCCCTTTGCATAACTTACCCTCACATGACAAACTTCGAATTGAAATCCGGGCTTATTCATTTACTACCCCAATTTCGAGGAGTAGAAAATGAAGATCCTCACAAATTTTTAAAAGAATTTGATGTCGTGTGTGTGGGTATGAAACCACACAATGTCTCGGAAGACCAAATTAAGCTAAGGGCACTCCCCTTTTCATTGCTAGACTCAGCTAAAGAATGGCTATATGACTTACCACCGGGGTCGGTCACAACATGGAACGATCTTGCACGGTTATTCCTTGACAAGTATTTTCCAGAGACAAAAGCTTCAAGTCTAAGAAGGGAAATCATCGGGATCAAGCAAGGAAAGAAGGAAGCTTTACATACGTATCGGTCACAACATGGAGGCTCGTTGATCGATCAAACACCGACCCAAATACGAGCATTGATCTAGAAAATGGTAGAAGAATCCAAGCATACCCAAGGAGAAGACGAATGGTATGTAGATCCACCACGAGGAGTAAAAGAGGTAAACACTCCTTATCTCGAAAATCAAATTTCTGAACTAACCAAAGCTGTGATGCAACTAACAAAAGAAAAAGGAGTTGAACCAACGGTTAGAGCATGTGGAATTTGCTTGCAATATGGACACCCAACTTACATGTGTCCCGAGTTACAAGAAGATCAAGAACAAGCAAAAGCCATGGGAGGATTTACCGGGCAAAATCAGAGACAGTTTGATCAACCCCGGAACAACCAAAATTGGAACTACCAGTCCAATCAAAACTACCCACAGCAAAACCGTAACCAATACCAGGAGAGACCTAAACAATACTACCAAAATCCTCCACCACAAAATACAGTTAGCACGAGCATGTCCTTAGAAGACATTTTGAAAAGTCTAGCCACAAGTACGCAATCATTTCAGCAAGAAACAAGGGCTAGCATAAAAAACCTGGAGCAACAAATGGCTCAGCTAGCCACTTCTGTCAACAAAATGGAATCTCAAGGTAAGTTACCTTCTCAATCCCAAGAAAATCCCAAACATAATGTAAATGCTGTTACTTTAAGAAGTGGGAAGTCCTATGAAGAGCCGAGCATGTCTAAAGAAAGACAGAGAGAAATAGAGATCGAAGACGATACCGATACAAGAAGCAAAACTCCCAAGAAACCAACCGAAATTGAGGTAAAAATCACTCATCCTCCTTTTCCATCTAGATTAAAAAATACAAAGAAGGAAAAGGAAGACCAAGAAATTATGGACATGTTTCGAAAAGTAGAGGTAAATATTCCTTTACTAGATGCAATCAAACAAATTCCTCGATATGCCAAATTTCTTAAAGAACTCTGCACCTCCAAAAAGAAACTAAAAGGAAGTGGAACTGTTAAAGTTGGTGAAAACAACCCGGCCGTTTTACAAAAACGGTTGCCTAAAAAATGTAAAGATCCGAGTGTTTTCACTGTACCATGCAAAATGGGAAATCTTTACATTCCGAGAGCTATGCTACAGTGCTTCGATTAATGTCCTACCTTACTCCATTTTTAAATCATTAAAAATAGGACCATTAACAAGCACCGGGGTAATCATTCAACTAGCCGATCGTTCTATAGTACACCCAAATGGTGTATTAGAGGATGTTTTGGTGCAAGTAAATGAACTAGTATTTCCCACCGACTTTTACGTTTTAGATATGAGAGGAGATGAAACACAAAATTCTTGTTCTATAATTTTGGGAAGACCTTTCCTAAGCACAGCAAGAACAAAAATTGATGTTTACAATGGCACGCTTTCCATGGAATTTGATGGAGAAATCATTAATTTCAATATTTTTGATGTTATGCGCTATCCATCAAGTGTTTCGTCTTTAAATTTTCTTGATGTAATTGAACCATTGGTTGAGGAATGTTTTGAACTATCTAACACCGATCTATTAGCTCTAATCTTAAACAGAAATTTAGACAAGGAGAAGACAAAGGAACTTATCGAGAAGTTCAATCTAAGCCAAGAAATCCTGGAAATCGCATCATACCTAGATCATCAAAAAGAAACAAGGTATGACATGCCAAAAGTGCCATTGCAGATTTCTAAAGAAAAACTTCTTCCTTCTATTGCACAGGAACCAAAGTTGGAATTAAAGGATCTTCCCGACCATTTGAAGTACATTTACTTGGGAGAAAAGGATACCTTGCCAATCATTATTTCCAGCAAACTTTCTAGAGAAGAAGAAGAAGAATTGATGGGCTTGTTAAAGAACTACAAAGAAGCTTTCGGCTGGACAATAGCCGACATAAAAGGCCTTAGCCCATCAATGTGCATGCACAAGATTTTCATGGAAGATGAGTACAAGCCATCAAGAGAAGCCCAGAAAAGACTGAATCCTCCCATGATGGAGGTAGTGAAGAAGGAGATTTTAAAGCTATTGGACGCAGGAATGATTTACCCGATATCAGACAGCAAGTGGGTAAGTCCAATCCTAGTCGTTCCAAAGAAGATAGGAATCACAGTGACAGAAAACAAGCAAGGTGAGTTAGTCCCCACCCGTGTGCAAAACGGGTGGCGTGTTTGTATTGATTATCAAAAGCTAAATACCTCTACTCGGAAAGATCATTTCCCACTACCCTTCATCGACCAAATGTTGGAAAGGTTAGCGGGAAAAACTCATTAATGTTGTCTAGATGGGTATTCAGGTTTCCACCAAATACCCATTGCACCAGAAGACCAAGAGAAAACGACGTTTACATGCCCCTTCGGCACATTTGCGTATCGGCGGATGCCTTTTAGGCTTTGCAATGCCCCTGCCACATTCCAAAGGTGCATGATGAGTATCTTTTCCGAGTATGTCGAAGATATTATTGAGGTATTTATGGATGATTTCACTGTGTATGGTAATTCATTTAAGGAATGTTTGGATAATTTGACAAAAATTTTGCAAAGATGTATTGAGACCAACTTGGTCTTGAATTACAAAAAGTGTCATTTTATGGTTGACCAAGGCCTCATACTAGGGCACGTCATTTCTGCAAAGGGTTTAGAGGTTGATAAAGCGAAAATTGATGTTATCAAGACTTTACCTTACCCTAAATGTGTCTGCGAGGTCCGTTCTTTTCTTGGTCATGCATGTTTTTATAGAAGGTTCATCAAAGATTTTTCAAAGATCTCACGATCGATGTGCGAACTTCTACAAAAAGATGTGGAGTTTGAATTTTCTGATGCATGCAAACAAGCCTTTGATACCTTGAAGAACTTGTTGATTAGCACACCCATCATTCAACCGCTAGATTGGAGTCTACCGTTCGAGATTATGTGCGATGCCAGTAATCATGCGGTAGGGGCGGTGTTGGGTCAAAAGAAAGACAAGGTTCCCCATGTCATATATTATGCTTCAAAAACCTTGGATCCGGCTTAAAGCAACTATTCCACAACCGAGAAGGAGCTTCTTGCCATTGTGTTTGTTGTAGAGAAGGTCCGACAATACTTGTTGGGAACCAAGGTCATTGTTTTTTCCGACCATGCCGCGTTGAAGTATTTAATGACAAAGAAGGATTGAAAGCCGAGACTCATTCGATGGGTGCTATTGCTTCAAGAGTTCGATTTGGAAATCCGAGATAAAATCGGGAAGCAAAATATTGTAGCAGACCACTTAAGTAAGATCATCAACAACAAAGATCCAACAAAGCTAAATGACTGCTTTCCAGACGAGCAATTATTCGCCAGTCAAACCATAACACCATGGTACGCAGATTTGGTGGTGAACTATTTGGTGACGCAAGATTTCCCATCCAACTATACACGAGCTCAAAAAGACAAGATGAAGAAAGATTCAAAGCAGTATGTATGGGATAAGCCTTATCTGTGGAAATTTTGTTCAGACCAAATCATAAGGAGATGCGTAGATCTCCGTGAGGTACACTCTATTCTAAACTTCTGTCACGCTGAAGCCTGTGGAGGGAATTTTGGTCCTAAAAGAACGGCCCATAAAGTTCTAGAATCTGGATTTTATTGGCCCACTATTTTTGTCGATGCTTACAAGTTTTGCAAATCTTGTAAACAATGTCAAAAAGTCGGAAACTTAAGACCCAAGGACCAAATGCCATTAACGTCCATACTTTTCTGCGAAATTTTCAATGTGTGGGGTATAGATTTTATGGGCCCATTTCCGTCCTCCTTTGGAAACATGTATATAATTTTAGCAGTGGATTATGTCTCTAAATAGGTATAGGCAAAAGCCACAATGACTAACGATTCCAAAGTGGTTGCAGACTTTATAAAAGCTAACATTTTCAGTCGATTTGGAATGCCGAAAGCTTTTATAAGTGATCGCGGATCACATTTTTGCAACCGAACAATTGAGGCGCTCTTCAAGAAATACGGAGTCCTACATCGAGTTTCCACAGCTTACCATCCGCAAACAAATGGACAAGTCGAGATCTCCAATCGAGAAATCAAGTCCATTCTAGAAAAGACGGTAAGTACAAGTCGTAAGGATTGGAGTATCTGTCTAGACGATGCTCTTTGGGCATACCGCACCGCATACAAAACACCCATAGGTATGTCTCCTTACCGTCTTGTCTTCGGAAAAGCTTGCCATTTGCCGGTAGAAATTGAACACAAAGCCTATTGGGCCATTAAGCAATTAAACCAAAACTTTGTAGAAAACGGACTTCATATGAAACTTCAAATCCAAGAACTAGAAGAAATACGAAACGAATCCTATGAAAATTCTAAAATTTACAAAGAAAAGACCAAAGCCTTTCATGACAAGGTCAACACACGAAAGAGCTTTGAAATTAGGCAAAAAGTGTTACTTTTTCAATCCCGTTTAAAACTTTTCCCAGGAAAACTTCAGTCCCGTTGGACGGGACCATTTGTTGTAACTAACATTTCTACTTATGGTGTAGTAGATATAAGAAGCAACACCACTGGGAAAGTTTTCAAAGTAAATGGACACCGGCTAAAACCTTTTTATGAGAATTTTGTCGAGCAAAACATAGAAGGTGAAAGGTTGGAAGAGCCGGCTAGCTCCCAATAGTCATTTTTGGGAGCCATGCATCGAGCCAACGACGTTAAAAAAGCGCACTTCTCGGGAGGCAACCAGGGGGTATTTTTGTCATTTAAATATATATATATATATATATATATATATATATATATATATATATATATATATATATCTATACTATACTATAAACCATATATAACTTACAAGTTTTTAAAGCATGAAGTCTTAATTTTTTAAGACAATACAATCGCCTAATGCACCACTCAGTTATGCTGAATACGCGAGGGTAGAAATGACCTAATGAACATTTACTAGGACCATCTAAAAACCCTAAACCACATAATCTAACGAGAGCCGTCATCGCCCTTCTCCTGCTTCACCTTTCCTCATACCCGATTTTACTTCTCCTCCACCATCATCATCGCTGAGTCTGCTTCACGTAAACCATCATCACTAGCCGCCATCATCACCTCTACACCCGTACACATCCCTCACCTCCACCGTCTCTTGAAATCGCAGACCACTTAGCAATGATAAGTTCTGCCTTCCATCTTTGGTTCACTTCACACCACGGCCGATGTCACCACAAAGCCCTCATGTCTCCATTGTAGCCACCTTTACTTCTTTTAGATCTGAGAAAAACGCACAAATCGATGACCTCCGACCCTCGAAGAATTTCGAAGACGATGGCAGTAAAAATATGTGCCAAACAGTCACCGTCACGAGCCCTAAAGTTCTATGTAACTCCTCTCGCATCATAAATCCATCTACGACCACTATCACCACAATCATCGTGTTACGGCTCCAGAGCGATCTTGAATCCTAAACGATTTTTCATCATTCTTTTTTTTCATAGGTTTGATTGCCATCAAAATTCTTCACCACGACAGTGACCATCACTCATCGACATAAAAGCTACCAATGTAAGATGTTTTTGTGGATTTGGGCCTCAAACATCTCCTCTTCATCTTTACCGCTGCCGATGCTGCTGCTTCATACCATCGTGTTCATATTTACCCTTTGATTGTCTGGGAGATTCCTCAACCACGCAAAATTAAAGGTTGCTGATTCTAAAATTCTGTATAATTGTGTGTGTTTGTGTGTATTTATTTTAAAAATTATTATTTGAATATTTCAACAGGGTTCGATGGGGAAGGGGTTCGAAGGATGAAACTAGCTTCACAAGGTTTGGAGGTATCGTCTTAGGGTTTGTTTCTTATACATTCTGGTGGGTGCTATGCATTTGAGAAACCCTTCAATCTACAAATTAATTGGACATAGTGGTCGGTTCATATCTTTCATTTTCCTTAAGGAATAATTAGGAGTTCATTTTTCAAGCACTTGAGTTAAGTTTATACGTTTGTGTGTTTAATAATTGTGTTTTACCAAAATTGCAGTTTGGGTTGGAACAAAAACCCATGTTGATTGGATTTAATTCTCTTTTCTTTGGTGTTTAAATGTATACTTCTATTGACATCTTTCTTATATATTTTTTGTTGAGAAAAACAAATTTTGAGATTTGGATCAAGCACACTGACCTGATTTTTTTGATTTGATAAATGCAGTTGATTACAACGATAGGGTTCATCAAGGAGGCGCCATTCGTCAATAACCATGGATTCAATGTGTACCACGAAAATCGTTTGATACTGGTGATCACTGCCTTTTTTTTCACATAAATTTTTTAATGATCAGTGGCATGTAATTGACATTTCTTGTGCTCTATTTTTCAGCCATTTTGGCCCGTTCTTAGCTTTGGTTCAAACAGAGGGAGGGGAGTTGTTGGTAAGAATTTAGATGGTTTTCAGTCCCCAAGGAAAAATGAGTAAGTGTCTAACAAAGTTAAAGTCAATGGCTTCTTTTGTAGGTGTTCTTGAAGCCAATTTTATGGAGCCTACTCAAGATAAACAAGATTTTGAGAAAACTTCTCTTTTCCAAAAACTCATTCAGTGCCTAAAAGAAATGACATGGGAGAACTGGTAACCAATTTTTCTTAAGATTTCAACTTTAAAAGACAATGAAAGTAAGATGCTATAATAAACAACTAAATAGAAGTACGTTGCTATTTTCTACCAAAAATAACATGATTTCTTCAAAAGTTTTCTTGATCGAAAATGAAAATATGTTATCTTCCTTCAATACTGCATGGATTACCATTGTGGACTGCTTGGCTATCAGTTCACTAAAAAATATCAGCCTTCATCGTCCACGTCAGCTGTCCCTAATTTTATTCATTACCATGGTACAGAACAACCTACTTTGAGGAAAAGCTATTCTGTTACTGGTATACATAGAAATAAGCCAAGGAGTTTCCAACAAGGTACAAATAAGTACAAGAAATGGTAACGTACTTTTGTTTATATGTTGATTAATAGCATCTTACTTTCATTACTTCTTATTATAGCATATTACTTTGAAAAATCTATCAAATTAGAACATTGACATCAAAAAACAGAGCAAATTTCACTTCAATAACCGGGTAGATTTTCAAAAGTACAATGTCCTAATAAGAAAAAAATTCAAAGTACAATGCTGTCATCCACCTCAGCTGCCTGTAATTTTATCTATCATCATGGTACAGAACAACATTTTCCTATGACTACAAATAGGCCAATGGTGACTATAGTATATAGCAAGGTTGCTCTTGAATCAAATTCCTTCTCAAAACCAGTAGAACCAAAAGGTTCCCAACAAGGTATGATATGTGAAAATTAGTAAAATAAAGGGCTAAAACCAAGAGGTTTCCAACAAGGTATGATATCATCATTGTATGTTTTGTAGGAATTATAAAAGTTTGAAAATTTTGAATAATTTGAAAAGTTCAAAATTTTGACAATTTCGTAAATTTGATTAATTTGAAAAGTTTGAAAAATTGAAATTTTTGAATATTTGAATAATTTAAAAAGCCTGAAAATTTGAACGATTTTAAAATTTTGAATTATTTGAAAATTTTCGAAATTTGCAAATTTGAAAATTTTGAAAAAGTCGGAAATTTGAATAATTTGAAAAGTTTGAAAAGTTTTAAAATTGAATAATCTTAAAAGTTTAAAATTTTGAATAATTTGACAAATCTGAAAAATTTGAATTATTTTGAAAAGTTTGAATAATTTAAATTATTCGAAATTTCAAAATTTGAAAATTTTGAAAATTTTGAAAATTTCGGAAATTTGAATAGTTTAAAAAGTTTAAAAAGTTTTAAAATTGAATAATCTTAAAAAGTCTGAAAAGTTTGAATAATTTAAAATTTTCGAAATTTGAATTTTTCAAAATTTTCGAAATTTGAAAAATTTCAAATTTTTGAAATTTGAATACTTTAAAATTTTCATAAATTTGAATAGTTTGAAAAGTTTTAAAATTGAATAACGACCAAAAATCGTCATTTTACTTAGATTAACGACCAGAAATGTTACAAAAACTTCAAATAAGGACCAAATTTGCAAGATAAGTTTTTGGGACCAATTTTGCAAGAATCAGGTATACTAAATGACCAAAAAAGTAATTTAGTCTAAAAACAAACTAAATTAAATAATTTCAAATCTCAAGAAAACTATTGGTGGTTTGATCGGATATTGCACATCTATCAATTCAGAATCTATTCAGGGGATGCTGGTAGTTGGTTTGCAGTAAGTGTCTGTTCACACCATTTATTTCGTGTACCCTTTTATCCAATAATAATTGCTGATATTTTATCCAAGTTCAAGACGATAGTCGCAACTCGCAAAGATGTTAGAAAAACCTCCACACCAGTGACAGCTCAGCAAGCACTACAACGGACTTTACCCTTCCTTTGCAAACAACAGTACATTGTAGTAATTCTGATGCCTTAGGCTTCTCCCATCATCACTGATGCAAAGGTCAGTTGTAAAAGTCAAAACAGTGGCACCCGTTTTTTAACTTTTATGACAAGTTAATGATTTCGTGGGTGCAGGTTCAATGCAGATTTGCTGGTGTGATAGTTTTGGCTTTTTGCATTTGTTTATATTTTTGGGTACTTATTAATATAGTTTTGTGACGATTTTACCCTTGCAGTTCTGTTTGATTTTTGTTTATAATCATTTGTGTATGTTCTGTGTCTGTATGGATGTCTATTGTTTGAAGGCTCTGTTTTAACAAAATGGTGGTAATGGAGTGGTGTCTATGCTTACGGAATGGTGGTAATGGAGTGGTGTCTGCAAAGCATTAACTATCTTCCAATGTCTAAATTCAAGAAATACCAACCTACTTTCATTTATTTATCTATTGAAGCAGGCTACTTTCATTTTTTCTATCTACTTATGTTTAGCCAAGTGAGAACATAACTGTTGTGGGAGGTTAGCAAAGCTTTAAAATAAATTACAAAAAGCAACTTTCGTTTAAGTAATGGATGATTTAATCAAATATGAGAAGTTGCGGTTTTGTTAAATTATAATTCTATTATAAATACATAAATGCTTTGTAATTTACACGATCAATGTGATATTTTCAGTTTTGGTTTCTTTAAATTATAATTATCGATAATTGTCTGATATCTAATTTGATTCGACCTCCAAAATTACCAATGAAATTATTGAGAATTAAATATTTTCCAAATTATACAAGAAAATCGGTTATACGATTCGACCTTGATAATTGCTGCTATTTTCATTTTGCCAAAAGGGCTTATGAACATTGACAAACACATCGTTCTATTTTCAATATATTTATCTTTTGCAAGTTTTGGAGTAAAGATTTGACAATAAACATGCTAATGTTTAATGTTAGATGGATGTATATGAAGATGTTGAACTGTAAATTGATCTTTTGTACAACCCAATGGACGTTAACACAGTATGTAATTTGGCATACCTAAATCTAATTACCAATACATTATGCAAGAGCCTTTAGTTGAATATATAGGAGTTTGTAAAGATTTTAGCAAAAGTGGACTATTGGTGGTACATGTAGTTTTTTTTCTACAATTGAATGTTAATTCAATCTTTTTTATTGTTTGTTTAACAAATAAGTTTGATTTTAATGGGTTTGCTTTTGATTATAGTGGTAATTTATGTGAATGAACATTGAGTAAACATCTTTAACAGGTTGCATAAAGTTACTTGAAATTCTATATATTAATGGTTTATTATTTAACTACATCTGGATTTTAGTTCGCCAACATCTAAAATTAAATATATTAATGGTTTATTACTTACCGTTGCATCATGTGTTTTTTTGGAATAATGACATGTTTCCAAAATAACCTAATTGATGAAAAAGAAATTAATCGGTAAAATGAATCTCATCTCTTAACGAACACTATTTATCGAAACGAACTATTTGCTGCCGCCGCATCGCGCGGGTACGCAGCTAGTATATATATATATATATATATATATATATACTAGGCGAATGCTCGCGCGTTGCGCAAGTGAAAATCGTGTAGTTAGATTGTTAACAGATACGTTGTTAAAAATGATTATGTCATTAATATTAAGTATGCGATAATAATCCTAACACTGAGTTGATATATAAAATTGTAACTATTTTGATTAATATTACTCAATGAGCTTTATCCGCGACTTGTGTATTAACTAAATTAATCGTAATTCTTTATTTAATGTTACTTTGAACTATTGTTATAATTAATTAATTTAAAAGTTACTTATTTCACAATATTTTAATTTCGATCATAATAATTACTTAAAATATCAACGATTGTTATTATTTGTTACAACCACTTATTATAATTAGAAAAAGTTTAAAAAGACATTTAAAAACTACTACTTATTAATAAAAAGTTGTTGATACTAAAACATTTGAAAATTTGTAGGATATTCAAATAAAATATCTACATGATAATTATAATGATTTAGAGGTTATAAATATTTGAATACAATTTTAATTTTTTTAAATATTTGTGTATTTAACTATGTCAACTATAACTTTTTAATTTACTTTTTCAACTTGTGATAAAAAATAACATAATTTAACATATCTTTAAATAAATAAGTAAAAAATATAGCTTTTAAAATTGAGTTGTTTGATTAGAAAAAAATATTCATCTCAATTCTAGATAGTATTTAATTAACATGATAAATTATCTATTTAATATGATATTTTTAAATTTACCAACAATATAAACTTATATGTGAATCTATTTAATAAAAATAGTGTACTTATAATTGACAATGAAAATCATTAATTAAAGTAAGTATATTAGAATAATAAACATAAAGTGGATATTCAAATAAAAAATATTATTGAAATTAGAATAATAATAGATTTAATGTATTAATTGAAAAAGAATATGAAAGGTTGGAGGTTTCAAATGAATGTGGTTTGAGTAAAAATGCTTCCTTTATAATATATATAGATATATATATATATATATATATATATATATATATATATATATATATATATATATATATATATATATATATATATATATATATATATATGATTTTTTGTGTTTTTATAATTTTTCCATGTTTAACTTTCAATTACCAACGTGTGGAAACGATCGGAACTAAAAACGGACAACCGATGCTCAAAAACGAAAAGCGAAAAAACAAAAATTGGGACAGTACGTTACACGGCCGTGTAACGTTTTGCCTTCACAGTTACACGACCGTGTAACATCATAAAATGGTCAAAAATTGCTACGGTCAAAAATCAAAGTTACACGACCGTGTAAACTTTTCCCACAAAATTACACGGCCGTGTAATTTTATCCAGGGGCAAAATGGTCATTTTCACTTACTATATAAGCCGAAACCCTTCATTTCAGTCGCGATTTCTCCCAGAACCTACTGTTCGGTCCGAACCCTTCAAGAAATAAATCGATCTTTTCAATCTCTCTTCCAATTTCTTGTTGATTTGTTAAAATCCAAAGGTTAGTTTCATTATTTCTCATCTTCTCCTTCATTTTGAGCACAAGAAACATCAAAATCTATGGTTACTTTTCGGATTTCTTCAAACCCTAGAAAATGAGGGTTTTGATTTTGATGCTAAATTCTTGAAATTGTTGTAGGTTTAAGCTTGGGGAAGGCAAGGCAAGAAGATATCAAGTCCAAACATCCAATTATCAAGCTTCAATTCGGTAAAATCTTTCCAAGCTCATAATTTTACTCATACCCTCCATATCCACCCCGGGGACCTTTCCCCGGTCCTCAGTAGATTTGCTCCCATCTCCCACCCTAAAGCATTGTGGACACTGCTTAGTTTTAAGCTTGGAGATGGGGGATTGAATCCCATTTTTTCTTCAAAAAAAAAAAATCTAGTTGCATGCATTTTTGTTATCTCTTTCTTTTCACCTATATGACACCTTTAAATTGCAACCATAATACATCTCATGATTAACTTCTTGTATTTTTGTCCCCTGTATACATACAACATCACCATCCTTTGAAACCTTAGATCTTTATTAGGAACTTCTTTTTGTTAAATTGCCTAGTATAGATACGTTTGGTGGAAATATAAAAACACGCATGAAATTGAATCAAAAGTATTCTAGCAAAGGACGCCTTATCTACCCGTGAGATTCATCAATGTGTGTAATCGACTAGGAGAAGTACTATGGAAGTTGCACTAGTCCCCCCCCCCCCCATTACCAATACATTTGCATAGTGTTCATTAAACATAAGATTTATCTCAAATCGCGATCTTCCAAAGAAACGGACAAAAATCTTGTTTTTTCTACCAATTTTGTTTTGTTTGGTACTAGTGTTTATTGGTGTCACATGACCTCGTTCATATTATTTTGGTCATTTGTGTGTTTATCATTTTAGTTTTTCTTTAAAAAAAATAATATATATATATATACATATATATATATATATATATATATATATATATATATATATATATATATATATATATATATATATATATATATATATATATATATATATATATATATATATATATATAGCATAAAAGCTATATTGTCTAGTTATTTTAGCAAAATTTTGTAAAATTGTTTTTTATGGTGAAACTCATTTCACTTGGTTCTAAAAGATTGGTCAAGTATATATATATATATATATATATATATATATATATATATATATATATATATATATATATATATATATATATATATATATATATATAAGAGACCGAATCAAGTGATCACTCGAGTCTTCTTAATAAAAATTTTCCACAAAAACACAATAAAGCGGTTAGTTGTTTTAAAAATCTTGTTTCATTTCGTTTTCAACAACTAAATCTAATTTTGATAAAGTTTTGTAACAACTTCATACATTGACTACGTTTTAACTTTTCATCCTTCTTGGGTCAATTTGTCCCTCTATGTATTCATTCTTTGTATTTAGGTTTCATGTTGTAATAATCGTTTTTGTCCCTCTATTTTTGGAAGATCATGTGTTTAGTGTGTGGTATGCAAATGTGGTCGATTGGAGGACTTGGGCAAAGTCAACTTAGTATAGCTCTCTAGTTTGATATCCGAGCGCTCCTTCTATAAAAAGAGTGTTTTAGCCAAATATTTGAAGACGGCGTTCGCGAGGTCACACATCTTGTGACTTGAGTGAATAAACACGAGAAGAGAGAACAACTGTGAGCACGTCCTTTGCTTGCGGGACGCTTTGAATGCTTAGTGAAGGTTTCATATGTGAGTTTATATTTTGGCCTAACGTGTCTATGCTAAGTGCTTGGTAAAAATTTGTTCCTCTTAACGGTCTCTTGTTTTAAATGGATGGTCTAACTTATATGTGCATAGGGTCCAAATTGACATGATTTTTAGTTATGATTTATGTTGTCTTGGTTGCTACCTAAGGTGTCTATTCTTTTTAAAAATGCTTAATTGATATCCGCATTGTTTTGATCCTTGTTTTCCTTGAAGACAAGAAAAGTCTAAAGCTTGGGGATATTTGTTAAGTGTATTTTTAGGCACGTTTTAATACCTTTAAATCATACCTTTATCTTGCATTTAGTTCTCATTTTATGTGCATTTTCATATTTTTCAGGATTTCAAGTATAGCAATCTACTTTCACACTTTGTGGTTGATTTCAGGTGTTTTTGATGGTTGGATCATATATTGGATGTCAATAGGAGGCTGCACGGAAAAATTCAGAAGAAACGGAGCCAAAACGGAGAAGTTGCAAAATCGTCCCGAAAAAATCCAAATAGTAAGGTACACGACCGTGTAACTTTTACCCTTCAAGTTACACGGCCGTGTAACTTCATTTTGCCACATAGATTGCCAAGTCAGCTAAAGTGGAGCCCAGATATGTTATGCAGAATTACACGACCGTGTAATTTTTTCCCACAAAGTTACACGGCCGTGTAACTTCAAAAAGTGGCCAGATTTGCTTTTTCTCCCACTATGAGTTATTTACTCCATCATGTGCTGTAATCCCCCTTGTTGGACGACCAGATGCAGATCCAACCAGATTTGAGGCCATGTGATTAAGGTAGTGGGTCTTGGAATGATGATGTTTGCTTGTGATCATATTACCATTATACCCTTGGCATCTTAGTATAAATAGATGTGTTGGGTTAGCCTTAGAATCATCCAATCTTCCATTCTCTCCTGTAACATACTCTAGATACATTGTTTGTGTGACAATTGTGCTATTTCAAGTGTGGATTATCTTCATTTTGTAAGTTTGTTTCTCTTTTACTAGTCATGAGTGGCTAGTAACCTTATGTTCTGGTTTTGTATTAAGGATTATGATTGTGATTTAATAAAAAGTTTGATGTTTGATTTTATATCTTTCTAGTGATATGATTTTGAAACTTAACAAGTGTTTGGTTTTTATTTATTTCATATTGGCCATTTGATCTTGAATATAAATCAATCTAGTCATACAAATTATGAAATCCGTAATTGTTTTATAAAATGTTATTTGTGACAATCATCTTTAATTGGTGAAAATCATATCACATGTTTTGACGCTTCAAACGCTTGTTTAGGAGTATTGAACATTGTTGGGAACATTCACATAAAACATAATGCAATCTTTCATTCAAATTCTATGATCTTATCTAGGTTTGATTAGTAAGATTAGTCTTAGTTAACGAGCTTCTCTTGACTAAGATACATTAGGTGAATGGTGTATGTCCGAGATTTTCGACATACATAAGTACCAACTTAGAAAGATTAAAGTTATAAACATCATACTATTTGTTATTTCCAATCATATAACTAAAAGTACAAAACCAGAATTTGTCCCCAAATTATAAAATACAAAAGCAATTTTTCTACATTTTGTCCCAAGTAAATTATACAATCATATTTCAACTAAACATCAAAACCCCCCTTTTTGTTACTCTTTTTACAAGTTTGATCTCATGAAGCCCAAGCATAATTCATTAGACCATTGCTCCCTGTGGATCGACCCTGCTTGCCATTTATACTACCTAGTTAGTATTCATAACAAGTAGTGAAATCACGAAATATTGATAATCAACAAATTTATTCTATACAATATTTCAACCCTTTTATTTGTCGGTTTGACAAACTCAACAACCTCTAACAGTCATATATTTTCGATTTTAGCCCAATTAAATGAAAAGATTAAACCACAAAAATATTCCTAACATTTATACTTCAGCAGTTATATATATATATATATATATATATATATATATATATATATATATATATATATATATATATATATATATATATATTTGTGTGTGTGTGTAAAGATAAACGTCATGTGATTTGGGCCGGTTAAAAAATGTCATTTAAGAATTTTAATTTAGTGTTGGCCAAGTACGTTGGTCACCATGGATGATGTGGACATAAGTTTGTTGAAATGGTGTGTTCCTTAGTGTGTTCCTTAGTGGTTGAGGGTTTAAGGTCTTGGAATGGTGTGTGGACATAAGTTTGTCGAAATCCCCTTGGACCATTATTACAATTATCATTAATAAAATTTACCCACCAAAGGGCCTTTGGCCTAACGGTATCAAGGTGTTGGAATGGTGTGTTCCTTAGTGGTTGAGGGTTCAAGTGTTATTTGGGACAAAAGGTGTAGATTTAGAGTAGGTTTACAGAGAGTGTATGTGTTTGCCTTTCCAAAAAAACTTACCACAAGTCTATCCCCACCCTCAATCTTTCACTGTCCCCTTTCACCACTTCACCTTCACACTGCCCCTTCGCAACACCAACCACATAATTTTTCATCGGTTTCTATCACTAGTCCCCAACAAATTTTCAAACGTGATTTATCATGTAAGATGAAGAAATGGTGAAACTATTTCCATGCAAGAATTTGTTTGTGATCAACAACATATTCATTCTAACTTATTAATCAAGAAAAAACTTTTCCAACTCATAACCTAGAATCTTTCTTGATTCTTGATATGATTCATGGTAACTCCAATGGACATCCTTGAATCATCATCTCATGATATCCTGATCTCATATCAATCTTGATAAAAAATGAGGCTCCCTGAAACCGATCACACAAGTGGTCAATTCTGGGTAAGGGATATCAGTTCCTTATTGTAATTTGTTTAGCTAGTAGTAGTCGATACACATGCACCTCGATCCATCCTTATTCTTCACAAACAATATAGAAGTACCCCAAAGGGAGTTACTAGGTCGTATGAATCCACGATTAGCAATTCTTGTATCTATTTTTTTATTCTTCCATTTATGATGATGGTAATCTGTAAGGGGCATGGGAAATGGGAGTGGATCCAGATACCAAATCAATAGTAAACACTCTCTATCTATGTATCCATCTATATGGTGGTATCCCCGGGAGCTCGTAAGAAAATACGTCAGAATACTATCTTACAACTTCAACATCTTTTACACGTAATTGTGTTGATGTGATTGGTGTCACGTAAGCCATGAATAACATACCAACGTTGCTGATACTACATCTCACTTTAACTAAAGAGACTATAGGTATTTGACAGTGCCGCTGTTCGTCGTGTACAGTCAACTGGGAACCACCTGATGCTTAAATTGGTTTAATTTTCCTGTTGCAGATAGCCTGAGCATTATTTGTTGCTGAGCATTATTTGTTGCTAACCAATCTATACCAAGTATCACATCAAACTCTTTGGTAGTAATCGAGTTTAGAATTATAAGGGAAACGATCCTGCACATCTCAAGTTGACTCTCCTGAAACTACTCTACAATTAGCACATATCTGCCATATGAAACCTCAACAGTTACTTTCTCCTCCAGAGGAAATAATGGAGTGGCTAACTTGGGTAAAACGGAGATGGACACATAGGAAATAAAACATTGCCTAGGATTAAAAAAATGCATCGGTAAAGAATTCCAAATGAAAGTACTAGCAACTACATCTACCTCCACCCTTACCTCCTCACGTGTCATTTGGAAAGCTTTGCCTAATACTGCGCCATTCCTACCACCTATGTCATCTATCCTACCCCTCGACTCTATGCATGACTTGCCTCTCTTTATCTATGTCTTGGCTATTGGACAACTGGCCTATGAATGATCTTTGCTCCTATAAATATAACAAGTCTGAGGTCGTTCAAAATAATTTCGGCCCAAGTACCCTGACTTTCCACATTTAAAACATATTATATCTGCCAGCTGGGAGGGAAAAATCCTAGCATGCTACCTCTAGTATCGGTTACACCATTTCCCCTCACCCTATTTATTGTCTCGTCTCAACTGTGACACCCAAAACTGCTTTTTCTTACTCGCCCTCTACGGTTTTCTTTCCACCTTCTTTTTGGATTACTCGAGTTTCTTTTTGTAGTTCGCTCAGCCTCCTGATGTTTTATCTCGGTCTTATTAGAATAATGTCCAAGTTCATAACTAATTGGTAAGGACTTTCCATTAATAACAGGGTCCTTTTTGGGTTGCCTTTAGTAGTCCAATGATATCAGTGTTAATTAAGAGAGAGATAACTAGTTTATTAATCTATCATGTGATGATAAATTAATTAGAAACTAGTTTAGAAATAATTATAATTCATTTAGAATTAATTATAATTGATCTGTAATTAACTGGAATTAATTTGGCAATTAATAAAAGTATAGGGGCTGAATTGTAATTGTTCAATAGTTGAGCAAGGAATATTCTTGAACCTAGAAGGGGGAGGAACAAATTTTGAAGAAACCTTCCATAAATTTCGTCCACAAAGGTGGAGGAAAACAAGGGTTTTGATTCTTGGTAAGTTTGGATTGTTTGCTTAAATGTTACCATTGAAACCTCCCTTATTTATCCCCACCTTCAAGTATAAATAGAGGTCCCCTAGCACCATTTTCAGTGCCCCATTCTAGAGCTCCTTAGACTTGGAATTTCTATGTTCTTTCTCAGCTGAATCTATAATCCATCTCTAGGGTTTTATAGCGAGCTTTCTCAATTAACCTGATAATTGTACTTACTGGGTGTGAACCATTAGAGGTATTCTATTTTGGGTACTACCTTCCTTAGCTTAGGATTTGATCTACACAAGGGTTCTTCGAGCAAATTGGTTTTGCTAAAGGTTGGTAATCAAATCCTTCTTGTAGTTGTAATTATCATTTAGTAGCTTCCTTGTAGGTTTTAGTAATTGTTACTGGCCTAAGATAATTTTTGTATGTTTCCGCTACCATGTTTGATGTATCTAGTTTCACGATCTATGGCTGCCTCCATTGCCTGTCTAAATTTAATGTGCTCAGAAGCTCTCACAAACTCCCGAATTTGGGATTTCAACCCCAAATATAACGGTCAACCTTCCTTGCATTGACATCGATGTGGTGACCGGAAAAACATGCCTTCTTAATAAATTTGGTCGTATATTGTTATACAGATTTGGTCCCCTACTCGAAACGTACAAATGATTCTTCTAGTTATCTCATAGCCACTCGTGAACAATACTCTTATTTAAACTTAACCTTGAACTGCTCCCATGTTAGCATGTGTGTTAGCTTTTCTCCCAAAGCACCGCTAGTCACCTCTCACTAATAATGACCTATATAGCAGTAAACTGGTGACATATTCAACTTTTTCTACATCTGTACACTTATTGATGCGAAAAACGTTTTTAGTATGGTTCAACCAAGACATTGACTCTACCGGATTATTGGTTCTTGAAAATTCAATCGGTTTACAGTCTCGATAAGCTTTATAAGTGCACCGTCTGGACCCTCTGGGTTTGCATTCCTCGGGGCTGCTTTTTCTCCAAGGTTTCTATTAATTTCACCGTGCTCCTCTTAGTAACCATTTCAAGGCCGGTAGTATCTTTGTTTTAAAGTAGACTCAAGCTAGGTCTGCTCCACCGTCGACAGTATCTCTCGGACGACTGTAGTAACCTCCACAGTCGTCTCCTCACACCAGTTAAGCGGTTCCTCAGGAGGTACACCCAGATGGGACTGTTGATTTGATCCTGCCCGTCTACCTCTCGGAGCACCACCCTTAACGGCTCTACCTATGTCTCCTCCTGTACTCCGTGTGTTAACCATCTTTAAGTTTAGAATAAAGAAAGTTAGTCTCAATAATCGTATATTATGTATGTATGTATGTATGTATGTGTGTGTGTGTGTGTGTATATATATATATATATATATATATATATATATATATATATATATATGTGTGTGTGTGTGTGTGTGGGGGCGGGGGCATGTATGTGTAGTAACATCTCTATGTCTCATGGTTCTAGAGATCTACACTAAGACACCTAATCCACTTAAACCATACCTCAGATAACAACTTGTAATGCTCGGTTCTTGTATACATTACACGCAAAATAATTTCTTTAACATAACATTTATAACATGTGTACTAAAGGACATCATATAGCAATAGGTGTACAACATACAGATCCCGACTACAAGAGTATCATAATTTAATTTAGATGCTTTTGATTTTAAAGAATTTAAACCACGGGTTTTTCCATAGTTATGGTTTTTGTTTGTTTATTGAAATAGATTTCATTTTCTTAGCTAACAGATATAAATTTTCAAAAAAAGTGAGAGCATGGGTTTTTTCTTATTTTTCCATTGATTCTGCTATCATTCATGTATCATTGTTTGGTTGTATGATATTTTCATCATTTTCTTGCCTAGGGAGCATCACGTTTTGATGATTCCCTCTTACATCAGGCCTCATTTATTATGTTGAACACAACTAACAAACAACCATTGTATTTGTGATGTGATTGGACCAATGTCAATGAGGAGAATTATACTTTTGTTTCACCCAAAATGAACCTTAAACCCAATGATGTAAATAATTTGCTTTAAGGCTTATGTCAGATTGTATAACTAAAACTTGTGTCTTCATGCATTTGTGTTCAATGATTGCGAGACAAGTTTGAAGAAGCATATATACAATTTGTGAACTATTGTGAAGGACACCCAATCACTCCTGAAACTTTGGGCATATCTCCACATTATTGGGAGGGGGTATATAAATAGGTCAAAGAAATAAAATGTTCCCTAATAGATAATGTTTATTGAGATAATGAAACGAAGTACACACAAATATACCGTGTCTCCAAAAGGGAAAATAAAACAAAACAAATCCATGAAATATATGCAAAAAATGGTGTGTAAGGGACTTAGACCAGAACCTTCTCTTGATAAAATAAACACCATAATGGTAATGTAGTTACAATTTGCTTCCAATATGGCTATTAACAACATGCTTACATTCCTTTACCTATAATTGCAAGGTATTTTACTTTTTATCCATAAGGACAGCATACCTATTTTTAGCCATAATGGTAGCGTACTTGTATTTTGCTACCAATATAGCCAATGTACTTTATTTGTTATATAATGCTATTATACGTAAAGAAATGCAAATAGGTTGCTTTTTATGGGTAAATAACTATAAGTACATTATGTATAAGGAAATGCAAATATGTTGGCATTATGCACTACTAGAAAAAATGCCTTTAATGACTGACATTGTCAGTCATTAAAGGGTATAGATGACAGACAAATATGTCTGTCATTCAAAGCCCAGTCATAAGTAAATGATGACAAACATTTGTCTGTCATAAATTTACGACATACATTTATGAAAAACAATTATGACATACAATTACGACAAACATTAACGACTGGCCATTTGTAAGTCATAATTTTTTTCAATTTTTTTAAATTATTGTGTGACATTTTGTATCTCAATAATTTACGTTTATATAAAAAGTATATATTCTTCTAAATATACTAACATTCAAATAAATCACATTAACTTTCCCATGTTAAAAATATATCATATATACAAAAAATCCAATACAAAAAGAGTATAGCCAATTACATAATAATGAACATCAAAAATTAATAACTAGCGATATTTATTTTCCTTATGTCTACAAGTTTTTTCACTTCAACACCAAATATTCTTCTCAACCACGGGACCCCATGTTTTGAAAACCGGACCGGACCGGCCGGTTGAACCGGTTAAACCGGGAACCGTTTCCTAATCCGGTTTGTTCAACCCAAAAAACCAGTTGTTTTCCAAACCGTTAAAAACCGGACGGTTTGGTCAAAACCGTAAAAAACCGGGCCGGTTAAACCATCTTAAAACCGGTTTTGTGGATAATATTTAAACTTTTAAACTAAATAAAATAATCCTTATAGGCGCCGTACATAACAGTTGCACGCCTTTGGTGTAGGTAAGTTTAAGACTGCTTCTACTTTGCCTTTTATAGGCACTACTCCCTCCCTCATTTTTTGTTTGGCATCGATGTGGGACGCCTAAAGCAAACAAATAACCAATTGTAATTTCAAAAAGGAAATTGTAACTTTTATCAACAATGCCATTTAGTTATATTTTCATAAAAATGTTAAGATGGTTAAGTCTTTATATATATATATATATATATATATATATATATATATATATATATATATATATATATATATATATATATATATATATATATATATATATATATATATATATATATATATATATATATATATATATATATATATATATATATATATATATATATATACACACACACACGGTTTTTACGGTTTTTACGAACGGTCCAACCGGTTGGACCAGTTGAACCATCGAACCAGTTAAGCGACCGGTTCGATGTCCGGTCCGGTTTTCAAAACATTGACGGGACCTTTCTGAAAAAAATTCACAAACACGAAACAAGTTAACATGTTGGAAACAATATAACATTAAACAGTGGAATATATAAATGTGAAAACCATACATATTTCAAAGAAAATATACAACAGAGAGAAAAGAGGTTGGTTATCTGTTAGCTAGTTATCTAGAGGAACATAGAACATGGTCTCACCAAGCATGCCACTCTCCTCCAGAATCAAAACTCAAATGAAGGATTCACTAAATAAAGACTTGAAGAGATGCTAGGAGCTACACAAACAATTTAATCTGATAAGATATATAAAGACTTGAACAGATGTTGTTTCTTTTTTACTTAATGGAGTTCAATGTGGCATATAACACTCCAGAAAAAAAGAAAAAAGGCCTAAGTGTTATTATATGAAATTAGAGCAATAAGTCAAATAAGCAAAGAGACAAAAGACCTAAAGAAGTTGTTGTCCACCGTCTTCACTTGTGCTGAATAGTTTTAGATCCTTATTCAAGTTCTCATGTAAGAACGAGCCATCATCATCAGTTTCTGACAAGCCATCCTCCCAATCCTAGTACATTAAAAGTCAAGGAAAATTAAAACAAACAATAGTACTTGCCACATATATGAATGAAAATACGCATTCTGATTATAAATCATCTTGATTATATAGCCCCCATTTGTTACACAGAATAGAATGTAATATCTGGAATTACAAAAAAATTCAGACCCTTGATGAATGGTACACAAATCCTTTCCCAGAAGGCAAATCAATTCAAAAGAAATATTTATAGTGTGGAATTACACCTGAGAGACATTCTTCACAAGTGTTTCCATTGGGCAAAACAGGAATTTTCTTAAAACATATTTATAGAGTGGCATCTGGATACAAGAGTTCCAATAACCAATAAAAAACGTGTCCCTGAACTTCAATTCAACAGAACCTGCACCCCTTCCCATTAGGAACTAAACTTGAATTTAGGTGTTTCACAAATACATTTACAACCTCACCTAACCCAGTTGTAGACGGCACTTCAGCCAAGATAAACCAAAGAGGGAGTACAAAATCGTCGCAAAAGGACTGAGAAACCAACTGGTTCAATAAATATATTTCGAATTTCAAATAAAGCTAACAGAAGTCTTGAAAAAATACCAAAATATTAAAACCTACCTCTAAGTGACATTTCATCGAACATCTGGTGGGCAAAAACATCTTTCCATTTTCGAATCGGTTCTTATGTATTTCTAACAAACTTGCGTGAGAGATGGAAGCAAATCATCGGTAGGGGACTGAGAAATCAACTTAGTAGAACGAAAATGAATAGTAAGCAACTGAGATTAGGGGTTTTCAAACAAACCTGTCTGATAGAGGAAGCAAGTAGTCGGTAAGCCGCTATATCCTTCACTGGGACGTTCAATGATACATACCAGATCCGATAGTTTAACTGGGATGTTCGGTGGTGGTGAAGTGCACGATGACGACGACAAATGGTGGTTGACGGTGAGTCGGAGTCGTAGAAGAAAAAGGGGCACAGATGAGAGAACTGGCGTGCAATAGAGAGAAAAATAAATACTACATTTTAGGGTTTTTTTAGGATGGGTTAAACTAGACGCGGGAATAAAAAGAGTTTCTAAAATTTTGGAAAAAAAAAAAGAGGGAAAATACAAGGGATTGAAAATGTCAGGCCCTTCTTTTTTCAAACAAAATGTGACATATTTTTACGTGTCGTAAATTTTAATAATTTTACTAAATATGACATATTTTTATCACTGACGTTTTTGTCTGTCGTAAAAAATGTGTCTGTCATTGTACGTATGTAATGAAAAGTCATTTTTCTAGTAGTGATAGATTAGAAATTGCTATTACAGGTTCACACTAAATAAAATATGTTATTATCATTTGAAAAGACACGTAGGTACACTGTTATTATAGGGAAAAGGTAAAATACATAGCCAATATAAGTAAAAAGACCAACTTATGATGTTGCTTCCTGCAATTTGCCTAAATCGTAAATGGGTAATACTTCAATGGTCAAGTGTGACAAACCCTTTTTTTATTCATTCAATAATAATACCATTATTGATACTAATTGCGATTATTGAATCGGTTAATTTTTGCACAACCTTAAATGGATAAACAAATTAGAAGTGCCAATAACGTTATTTTATAAAAAGTTAACCAAATTGTAAGCAAACCTCTCGATTGTGGTTCTTAAAGCCTTGAAAACATTCGACACATAGAGTTCCATAGTCCATCATAAAAAAAGATAGGAATGCTAACTTGTCATCACTCTACAAGGTTAACATTCAAACAACCATGCAGAAAATACCACATCCTTGAGTAAAACAACATGCATTTTCGAGTTTTATTAGTGGGAAGGAAGTCTTCTCCAAAGAATTAATTATAAATCTTGCATCGGACACGATGGAAAATTTCTTAGTACATCAAGAATCACCTTACAAGCCATGGAAACGAAGTCAATTATGGTGTCATGAGGAATCATTTAAAGTGTTGAACAAAAGAATAATAGGCCATCTGTAGGTGTTAATATTACTGTTAAATGCAATAAATAGCGCCACACTACCTTTGTTTTGTATGCTATAACATTCTACTTTCATCTTTTATACTCACAAAAATCTACCGCATTATAGGAGTGTCATCAAACCAAGAAATTTTTGTAGCTATAATTGGGTAACTTTTTGAAGTATAGTATCCTAAAAAAAAGACCTGAGAGTGCAATGCTATAATTGGATGTACTTTTCAAAATACAATATCTAAATAAGAAGAAAATAGAAAGTACAATGTTGTGATAGAAATGGTAAGGATGCTAGCATTTATACACGAATGATAATATGTTGCTACTTCCCGCATTTAGCCCCCTTTAGTATTGCATGTTCAAAGTATTTAGTATTGTCTACTAAATATTTTAATTTTTTTGGTATCCTATTTCTTCATAGGGTATGGAAAATCTTCTAGGCCTTGTCCTTGACATGCGAATGCTTGAGAATAAGCAGTTGCGTGCATCATTTGAGTTGAAAACAGATGCATTGAGTAACATGGATAATCTGATGCTACTAAAACTCAATTATGTGCAAATTCATGGGTCTTGCGATAACTTTCTAGAAGAATTCAGATGGTTGTGTTTGCATGGGTCCTCTTTGAAGTCTGTACCTTTGGTCTTACTGATGGAGAATCTAGTTGCTCTTGACATGTCATATAGCAATATTGAATCATTTGGCATTTTTATAATAACCTACAAAATCTTGAGAGTAGTAAAAAGGTAAGTCACCTTCGTTTATTATTCTTCCACGTTAAGTTGATGAAATTCACTATAGCTCCAACTTATCTCCATTTCAGCAGCTAACTGGATGGTGCACAAATGACAAAAGATTTCTTGGATCATTATATATTCTTAATTTTAGTTTTTTTGAAAAACTCTGTAGTCTGGGTGGCTTTGACGAAATCCATGCACTTGAGAGGTTAATCCTTACAAATTGTGATGGTTTGCTTGAGGTCTGCGAATCAATTGAGCAATGTGTTGAACGTGTCCTCGTTGATTTGAGCTACTGTAACAAGTTTGAAAAACTTGAAAGAATCGTAGGCATGTTAAAGAATGTTAAAACACTAAAACTAGAAGGTTGTAATCTTGGTGAACCCCAAATCAAGATTATAGATATGGGTTCACCATAAATGCTCAAGTCTAACATCGTTGGCATGCATACGATAACCACTTCCTCCGCCTTTCCAGAGGTGCTGCTAAGTGATTCAAAGTTTACCGAAATCTTCAGTAAGCCTATCACTAGAGAACAATAATTTGTACACGGAATTCTTTCAAATGGACTTCAGTTGCCTATCCATGTTAAAGGAATTATTTTTAGATGACAATCCTATCATTTCCTTGCCTGACTGTGTGAGAACCCTTCCTAGGCTAGAGACACTTGCAATGTCAAACTGTCAAATGCTGACGTCAGTTGAGCATCCTCCACATACACTAAGATTGTTGATCCTCTTTTCTGATTATAAGCATTTGCTACACAAAGTTTCATTTGATCCAGAAATGTCCCCAGTAAATTTTTTTATACAATGGAAGATGTTTGCATCTTCTTCATGTATTTTTGAAGGCATGTTGAAAATCCAACCAATGGCAGGTGTCGAGGAAAAGGTATTACGTAGTTTGGGCTGGACTAACCTAGATTTTCTTAACGGAAGACGCGTGCGAACTGATTTTTTGTTTACATAATCAGAGGAATCTAAAATCCAGGTTTGCTCTAGTTTTTTCATTTGGATTTGAAGGCATGTTGAAATTCCAACCAATGGCAGGTATTGAGGAAAAGGTATGTGTAGTTTGGGCTGGACTAACCTAGATTTTCTTAACGGAAGACGCGTGCGAACTGATTTTTTGTTTACAGAATCAGAGGAATCTAAAATCCAGGTTTGCTCTAGTTTTTTCATTTGGATTTGAAGGCATGTTGAAATTCCAACCAATGGCAGGTATTGAGGAAAAGGTATGTGTAGTTTGGGCTGGACTAACCTAGATTTTCTTAACGGAAGGCGCGTGCGAACTGATTTTTTGTTTACAGAATCAGAGGAATCTGAAATCCAGGTTTGCTCTAGTTTTTTCTATGTCTATGTGAATATGTGTGTATACATAATTTAAGGTGAAAAATTAAGGTGGTTATATCTGGTAGATGTATTATGAATTTGGAATATTCAGCACAATTTATGGAGGTGAAGAGATGCTGAATTGGATTACAAATAGAAGCACGGGGCCATCTATCATTTACCATCCCATTATCACCTAAAAACCTCACAGGATTGAATTTCTGCTATGTGCAGATGCCATTGGATGCTGAGTTCCTTTATTTGTGAATGATCATAATTAGTAATATAACAAAGAACCATATATGGATACCAACATTACATTGAAAGTGTCAATGCTGGTGGAGACTGTCTAATATTGCTAAGCCATTGGATGTTTGGGATGAATGAGATGGAATGTGGTGATCACATTATTATTATCATGAAGAAGAGACCAATTGATATCGGCAGCGAAGTTGCAAAGGAGTGTGGAGTGAGTTTTGTGTATGATGATGGAGACAAGGATGAAGAAGAAGATGTGTTGGGTTATTAGAAGTCATGTAATCACATCATTGGTCTAGATCTGACCGGATTTCAGTTAACAAATACAAATGGATAATACCTCTTATGCATGGAGCGATTTATGATACTTAGTAATGAAATGCATCCATGGCATCATCTTTTTGGAGATGATGCTAGTTATAAAGGTAGATGTCATTCTTACGTATTACTTTTTATCTAGCAATCGTGTCACAAAAACATATTGGAGATCACACAACCAATACAAGCTTTAAAAATATCAGACCTGGATTTGATTTTCTGAAGGGCAAGAACTTGACATAACAACATCCATATAGCTAAAATAACAATTTTTCCATCACCAATATATATGCTACAGCTAGGCATGTCTATGAATTTGGTTTGAATTGGATGCATAATGGATCTTAATCTGACCGATGATCCATGGCTCAACTTTTGTAAATAGATGGACCCATGACCTTTCCAGTTTAATAATAGATGGATCAATATGATGTAACTATATTACATAAACGGATCAGGGCCCTTTCGACCGATTTATTACACTACTGCAGAATAGGGCATTAACTTTGTCGCTAATTGGTTTTACCGACAGTTCATGAAGTCTGTCACTAATTTTACGTAGCTGATTTTTAGCAACAGAATTTCCAACGGATAAGACAAAATTTAGCGACGGATTTTGCCGTCGGTAACTAGCAACGGAATACCGACGAATAACATTAGTAACGGATTAACAACGGCCAAAACAATAGTAATATTAGTAACAAATTACCGACGGATTATATTTGTAACGGATTACCGACGGATTATATTTGTAACGGATCAACGACGGATATTTTGTAACGATTTAGCGACGGAAATATCGGCAACAGATTACCAACGGCTTTCGTTTTACTCTCTAGACCGTTGGTAAATAGCATTTTAAATACAATTATAATTTCACAAAATCGAGAATTTTTTACATCCAAGATTGTGCTTGTACAAAATGAAAAGACTCAAGAAACACTGAAGATCCAGAAATACTATTTATGGTATGAAATTTGTTCAACATGAGGGGTATTTTGGTACATTAACATGTTTATGTGGTGGGTTAAATGATTGCTTGTTCATGCCAAACTCCATTAAGATTTGATTGCCATAATCTCACTTGCCGTCACTCCTGGTGGTTGTTAGTGTCATCCCGCTCATGTCCCACTCCATTTGCCACACCTACGCGACAAAAAAAAAATTTAAAAATCAAATGCAGGAAATAAGAAAATTTAAAAGTACAGTGCTATAATTCAATAGATTTTAAGTACAGTGCTTTAACAAGAAAAATTATATTGAAAATACAATGTTGTAATAGAAAAACATGAAGGATCTATAATAAATAAATAAATGAAATTACATTGCTATATTTGTACAAGTATTATAGAAGAACACATACCTCATTGTCATGACAAGGAAATGTGACAACTTTTTCAACAAAAAGCCTTCCATCAACTCAAATGGCCTGAAATTGTTACAAGTTTATAAAGTAAAATTATAAAGAAAGGTTTTGGGAACGAACCTATTCTTCAGCTACAATGCCATCTAACATTCTAGAACAAACAGCCTCCGTGACACTACACATGCTTCCTTTGTATGTTAAAGGAAGCAAAAGTGGGCCCCATATTATGTGAACTTTCTCAAGTATAAAAAGCTGTAATTTTTTCATATTGACAGTTGTGTATGTCAAATGCAGTACAGGGGCCTTAAAGATACATATTTGGTCCTTGTAGTATATTTTTCTTTTTTGGTTTTTGGTTCAAGGGAAAAATGGTCATTTTTTTAAAAAAATGCATATTTGGTCCGTGTAGTATGATGTTCTTTAAATTACATTTTTGGTCCCTGTAATATGATGTTCTTTAAATTACATTTTTAGTCCCAAGTATAGCTAAAGTTTGCAATTTTGAGTCCCAAAATTGTTTATGTTTTCAATTCTGGTCCTTATTCGAGGGTTTTATAAACATTTTTTCTCTCCTCTAAGAAAAGAAATATACCTTTTAGGGACCATAATTGCAAGATCAAACTTTTAAACCCAACCAATAAAAAGATCAAGTGACCAAAAATGTTATTTAGTTTAGATTTAATGATCGAGGGACCAAAATTCAACATCGATTCTTTTAGGGACCAAAAGAGGAAAAAGGTAAAATCGAGGGACGAAAAATGTAAATTAGTGATAAAGTAAAAAAGAACATGTGGTTCTCTGCTTAGTGGGTGAAGCATTTGCAAGTGCAGAAGCCAAAGCACTAATTGGAATGGGTTGAGAAATTCTCGTGTCTCTCAAAGGCATGCCTCCAACATCATATGGAACAGACACCATGCCGCCTCCTCCAATGCCACCCATGGAAGCATCCAGAACATTCCAACCAGGTGGGTACCGGTACATCCGCCCACGTGGCATCATCTAATTGATGGTTATAAATTAAAGACTTATTAATATGTTGGAATTGTGTAAAAAGTACGGAGGAACTTGGTGATATACCTATTGCTGCATAAGGGGAACAGGCTGCTGGTTTTGCTGACCTGGACCAGTGGCATGTCTACCACCTGGGCGTTGACCTTGTTGACCTTGCTGGACCATTGCCATGAAGAAGTTTGGCATTGGACTGCTACCTGAATGCATACCTGGTACAAGTTGCTGTTGATACCCAAATCCAGGTTAGAAAAAAAAGAAGAAATTGTTTAGTTGGAAATGTTAAATGTCAGAAAGCAAAATATACAAAAATTTGTTTTTTGTATGATGGAATGGAACGGGTGATTACTTTCCGTTATCATGTTTGGTTGGTTTAAAGGAATGGAATGTGTCATTCTAATAGGTTCGTTACGCAATTTGATAAATAAGAAAAAAGGACTTATTTTATCAATAAATTAATTACATGAAAACATATTCAATGTGGTTTAAATTGCATACTATATGTATTTTAGATAATTGAAGAAGTCCATTTATTACTTTTAAGAAATTTGTTTACATAAATTTAAAATTTCACAAGATTTCTTTGGGACCAAAAATGTAAAAATCAGCTAAACTCAGGGACCAAAGATGTAAATTACACAAGTGAATACCTTACGAACTGATTATGTTGAAGTAGCAGTCAACGCCATAACATGAAAAAGTTTGTAAAGAAAGGAAAGATATCTTCAATTTAGACTTGGTTAGTTTGGTCTGGCTACAATCAAACTTTTCAAATTTGTGAGATGGGAATTAATGAATTAATGGCTTCCAAAAAATTACCTGGAATTCGCCACTCAAGGATTTAGTCATGGATAATGTTGAATTTATTGCCTCCTGCACAACAACAATGGATAGAAACACCAAAAAAATCACATATAAAATTATAACAAACATAATTTTTGGACTAAAAAAATTCAACTATGGGATTTCCCAGTTCTACTTGCCTGTTGTTAATCTTCAATGGAAGAAGAGCCGTATAGTCGTTTCTGGGAGAAGAAGGTACTCGCTATGGGTTTTTGAATCAGAATTACACAAAATGAGGCTAACTTTATGTATATCTCAACAAAGCTTCTTCAAGAAGTACAAGTGAACCCATATTTATCCCAACTATATCACATTCCAGTTGCTTACAGTCCTTTAACATGCATATGTATATCTCAACAAAGCTTCTTCTCCACTATGCACAAATTTAGGGGGAGAATTAAAACAAACAAAAAAATTATAAAATTCAAAAATACAAAAAATATGTTTTTCCTTTATGTTTTTTTTCTTTTCAAAATTAAGAAAAATCCAAAAACATGTCCTTTTAATTACTTTAGGTAGTTTCTTTTAAAATATACACAAATTTACATGATCGTCAATGTTTCTGATGTATACCAATTAGGAATACAGATCCAACTTCTTGTGTCAACGATGGGTTTCACTATCACCGTGATTTCCTAAGATATTGTCCAATACCCTATCAATCGACGATGCACCGAGCTATACCACTCACTGCTGAGATAACTAGCATGTGCTGATGATTCTCATTGGTACACCACAATGAGTATGAAGCACTAACGACCTCTCTTAACCAAATCTCAATCTTCTAATTCTCAACTTCTAGACACTTTGATTTAAGCCACTCATATTCGAGAGTTACAAACAATGTGCCAATGGTTAGATTATGTATCATAGTCTATCACATGCATCAATCATTTCCTACCCACTCCATTTTATGATGCAAGAAATAGACGATTCATCATTTTAAACCAAATGTTGATGATATTTCGAAACTCTATGTCAGTGATCTTTGCTATAACACCAATGGTAAATGTGAGGTATCAACAACCTTTCTTACCTACAATTCTTCTAATTTAAGAGTTGGATGATTCATTGTAAGATACCATATATTGATGACAATTCGCAAGTCTAGCGGATGGGTATATCTCGTACCAAGATATATTACACGCTCATACCACTCTTTACCCATATTTTCTTTTAATTAAGATGTGCATGATTCAATGTGGCTTTACCTCACATTGATGAAACATCGAAACTCTGGGTCAGTGATCGCTGTTGACTATCACAATATCTGTGAGACCCAACACTTCTCCAAGACCCTAACTGGCACTAGGATGGTACACTCTGCAGAGATTTAGATACCATTGAACGTCTCGCCTAGAGCCAAGTTAACTTGTTAACTTGATTAACTACATTGAGATCTTTGATCAAGGATATGCAGGGCCAAAATCAAAACGGCCACGAGTAGTTCTCCGATACTCAATCAATCGCAGTGCGTTCCTCCGTGTTCACACAGATACCGTAAGTAGTCTCCTCCTGAGCCAAGGCTGGGTCCTTGAACAACTATGGCGAGAAGGGTCTTTATGACTCTGTGACCCCACCCACATGTAATTTCTGATCATCGTTACGATTCATGAAGCGCCAATTATCGTCAAAGACAATAATGAAGATTTTCAAGTGATAGAACGAGAAATGATGATTAATTTTCAACACTAACATTTCAACCCCAAAGAAAGGTGAAGTGTAACTCTATGCGACAAGCTGCGTTGAATTCCTCCTCAAACAGTTTTTCTTGCTACATTTATACCCAAGGTGATCAATAAGTTAAAAAGAAGAATCAGACTCCAAGTTCTGTCAAAGTAAATTCTGAAGCTGGATGTGCTGATTTTAGAACCTATGCAAGAAGCCTCTACATCACGTGTGCGTTCAAAGTCAAATCTTGAAGAAAGTCCAACTGTATCTCGTAGTCAAGTCATGAAGAGATCGAGAAAAAGAGCCGAAAGTTAATGTAAAGGGAAGTTTGAAGATCAATGAAAGCATTAAACCATGGGGAGATTGTTGGGACATAATTTAGTGGTTTAAGCTTTACATTTTAAAGGGCCTAATTCGCATTTTAGAGTAAAAATGGTGTTTTTGGTTGTAGACCGAAAACCCATGGTTGTCGGTTATGATTGGACTGAAATCCCAGGGATTTCGGTGGGCTTGGGTTGAGTTTTCGGTTGGGCTATGTGTCTCGATGGGCTTAGGTTTTAGATTATGTATAAATAGTCTTTTGTTAGTCATTTGTACGGGTTGGTCTATATTGAGAGCACAATAGCGAGAATTGAGAGAGATCGATCAAGAACTTATGTACGAGTTGATTGATTTATACAATTGAGTGCATTGAAGTTTACACCACGTTCTTAATTCGTTTTGATTAATTGTTTCGGATTCGTACTCGATTGGGATTCCGCACCATTTGAGTTATCGATTGATACCTGTTAGATCTAGTAATAATTGGGACTTACAGCTTTATCCCAAAGGAATTCCAACAGACTTGGTCACATTCGTAAGGTATACTTTTTGATACCCAAATCTTTTTTCTTATCACATGCACAAAAAGCACACAACCAAATATGTTTTCATCAAAGTTCTTAATTGATCCAGGATGTAAAAAAAATTATGAGAGGTATAACCTTGCAATGGGTGCGTGGAAATGGCATCTAAACATACTTCAAACATGCCTAACTTTTTTTTTTTTGTTTTGTTTATTTTTTTGTCAAGTCAATAGTGCGGTTTAAGTGATTTCTATCAGTGATGATATTTTAGGCAATAATTATCAGTTATTTTTAGTTGTTTCCAAATTCTAAAATTCTGGCCATAGGAGCCAAAGATAGAACGGTCCTTATAAAGATATTTTTATAGCTTTATAACAATTGAACATATTACATTGAACATATTTTTATAGCTTTATAACGATAGACCTGGAGAAATATATAAAATTGATAACTTATATAATATTATACTTTAGATTCATATACAATATTGTATAATGTATTCACCTTATCACTGAACCACGATGGGAATTTATCTTTTTCATCAGTGTGAGGATGTTTAGATTTATATTGGTTGTACGCCGGAAAAATGTACAAATTAGTTTATGACAATACCAACAACAAAACTATAAAGAAATAAAATAATTATGATAAATAGCCTTTTAGTTCATCGCAGTTGTCTAGTGCAAACCAATGTAATGCTTTGCTGGCCTCTCCAGAAAGAGCAATGATTTTCTTTTTGGGCATTGGTCGACATTGTGATGAAAACACAGAACTGCCTCTTTGGCATGCCATCATCCTTATTTCTATCAGGATGGTTGAATTTGGTTTGCATACCCTCAAGATACATGGAGCAAAATGTCAATGCTTCCCCTGCAACATAACCCTCTGCTATTGAACCTTTAGGGTTGGCTTTGTTTCTAACATAGGCTTTCAGTTTTTTCATGTATCTCTCAAAAGGGTACATCCACCTCATATACACAGGCCCTCCGAGAATAGCTTCTTCAGGTAAATGTAGAATTAGATGGACCATTATGTCAAAAAAAAATGCAGGTGGATATATCAACTCCAAATTACATAGTATCTTTATGACCTCATTATGTGCATCATACATGTCTTTCACATTCACTAACCGTGCACAATTTTTTTTTTAAATGTACAAAGGTCAATGACAGCTGTTGAAACATTTGCAGGCAGGCCAGCACGGACCCCTATTGGTAGCAATCGTTACATGAGTACGTGATGATCATGAGACTTTAAACCCATGACATTTGAATAAATAGAAGGCACCTTATTCTTAAAGTTCAATCCAAAGCCATCGGGTAGTCTCACCTCTTTAATGAACTGATAGAAACGTGCACGATCGGTTGGTTTGAAAGAGTAAGGAGGATGAGGTTGATGTGTCTTGTTGTTTTTTTGTTGCATCCATAGATCTTCATGAATACCCAAAATTTTCAAATCTTTTCTTGCTTTGTGAGTGTCTTTTGATTTTTCGTTCATCATCAACGTACCTAATAAGCTCTCAGATATGTTCTTCTCTATGTGCATGACATCCAGATTGTGTTTTAGTTCAAGAGAAGACCAATACTGAAACTCGTAGAAGATACTCCATTTGCTCTAATTGTACAGTAATTAAGTACGCTTTCTTTTCTATTTCTTACCCCAAACTTAGGATGTTTCCCTGGAAGACGGACTGAGACGCACTTCAATTTCTTTAATATTGCTACCTTACTAAATCTTCTGGGAGGCCTTCTTGACTCTTTTTGGCCATTAAACAATAGACTGGCCCTCCATTTATGGTTGCTACGTAAGAATCGTCTGTGACCAACATAAGCTATCTTATTGGTTATACGGACTGATGGTTTGTCCTTGTTGCAAGTGGAACATGCCTTATAACCTTGACCACTCCATCCAGACAAACTGCTACGAGCTGGATAATCGTTGCTCGTCCACATAAATGTTGCACGCATCGTGAATAGAGTGTTGGTTGATGCATCTCTCATCTGGACTCCTTCGGTCCACAAAGTTTTCAACTCGTCCACTAGAGGCCTCAAAAACACATCAATGTCTTTCGTTGGTGATTTAGGGCCAAGGATTAATAGTGTCAGCATGAAAGAAGACTCTTTCATGCATAACCACGGTGGTGTGTTATACCTTGTCAATACTACCGGTTACATACTGTAAGGCTGAGTCATGTTACTAAATGGATTAAAGCCATCGGTAGCGAAACCCAAGAGGACATTCCTAGGTTCTTTGGCAAACTCGGAATATCTCTTGTCAAATTCTTGCCATGCCTTCCCATTAATCGGGTGATGCATCATACCATCATCTAAATGCCCAGTGTTATGCCAAGTCATATCTTTTGCAGTGAATCTGGAACTATACCTTCGACGAAGCCTGGAAGTCAAAGGAAAGTAACGTAACACCTTTTGTGGCACTTTCTTCCCTTTTCTGTTTTTTTCAACCCATCTACTCTCTTTACAGACGGGACAATTCTGCAATGAGGCATTCTCCTTCCAATACATAGCACAATCATTAACACAAGCATGGATAGATTGATATCATAATCCAATCTTTCTCATCTTCATCTTAGCTTCATAGTAGGAAGCTGGAATCTTATTTTCTTTCGGGAACACGACTCTAAGAAACTCTAAAATTTGGTCAAATGAATTGTCTGTCCATTTGTTGATAACTTTAATGTGCATCATTTTTGCTAGAAAGTTTAGAGAAGACATCCAGGTACAGCTAGGGTATAACTCCGTATTGAGCTCTTCAAACAATGCATCAAATTCCGGGTCCACACCACTTCCCTCTTCATTTCTATTTTCTTCAAATGTATCTTGCTTTGCCATAACATCATCTATTATGTAAAACATCTCATGCGTTGTTGTCGTACGTCTTTTTGAAGCCCAAAGTGTGTCTAAATCAGAAGCGGGATATTCCTCGCCGTGATAAGTCCATATCTTATACGTCTGTTGAAATCAACGATCATGTATGTGGGCGTAAATCGTAGACACAATGTGTCGGTACGAATTCACACAATCTCTACACGGGCAACACGCTTTCCCTTCTTTGTCTACATGGTTCTTGGCAATCTCTATGAAGTTCTTACGACCTTCCAAGAACTCTAGAGACCGTCGATTTCGCACTTTAATCCAGCTCTTAACAATTGTCATTATTGTTTCATTATTAAGACTTAGATCGTATGCATGCTAATTAGTTTGTGTTTAGTTATAAAAAGTTAGACATCTTTTAGGATTTGTGTAAGTTGAGGCTGATAGAATGAATGCACCGTATGAACCTACCACCTATTTGTCTAAAGGTGGCCACCTAACCCACTTTTTAAATACTTTGTCTCATATGTGAATGAATATAATCAGATTAAGTATTTAAGAAAAAATCGACAGCATTTCCCCTTAACTCCCCAAGTATGCGTTTGAAACGCAAACTCGTAGAAGTAAAGAGAAATGTGTATCGATTTTTCCTTAAATACTCAATTTGTAATATTCATTCACATCCTAAATGAGACAAAATATTTAAAAAGCAGTCCCAAAATGGGGACTGCCCGAAATGTATTTCTAAATTCATTTCAGGCGGATATACAACTAAGGTTAATGCAATGCATGTTTTTAAAATGGTACCATATACATACATACGTACATACGTACGTACGTATGTATGTGTGTGTGTATATATATATATATATATATATATATATATATATATATATATATATATATATATATACATATACATATACATATACATACACATACACATACACATACACATACACATACACACACACATACACATACACACACATATATATATATATATATATATATATATGTATATATATATATATATATATATATATATATATATATATATATATATATATATATATATATATATATATATATATATATATATAACACACGAAGCAGTGGTTGAGATGGCTAGGCACCATGCCTCCCTTTTGGGAGGTTGTGGGTTCGAAACCATTCTCACGCAAGTTTGACAAAAGATATTATGCCAGTGTTTGTGGCCTCCGTGCTAGCTGGTTTAATGTGTACCCGGGGCTGGTTTCCCCCAAGTCAGTTGCCAGCAAGACGTCAGTTACGGGGTGGGGCTTGTGCTTGCACCGAGGTTTGCTGGTCACGCGTGTGGGTCTAGTCTCTATGCAGTCTCCTTGGAGAAGGGTTGGCGAACGAAGAACTGTTACTTAGCCTAATGTACCTAGCGTAGTTGTAGTATGTTACGACTGATGTAACCAGATTCATCATTAACTTGCAATATATATATATATATATATATATATATATATATATATATATATATATATATATATATATATATATATATATATATATATATATATATATATATATATATATATATATATATATATATATATATATATATATATATATATATATATATATAATGTGTGTGTCCGTGTTTTAGAACGATATTTCACATAAGGCTTAAACTTATTTATTTTTTTTATCTTTTTAGATTGGTATTTTATTTGTAATATGCATATCTGTATATATAATATGTGTTTGTCTGTGTGTTAGAACGATATTTCACCTAAGGCTTATACTTAGTTATTTTTTTATTTTTAGAATGTTATTTTATTTGTAATATATATATATATATATATATATATATATATATATATATATATATATATATATAATATGTGTGTGTCTATGTGTTAGAACAATATTTCACCTACGGCTTATACTTATTATTTTTTAGAATGGCATTTTATTTGTAATATATATATATATATATATATATATATATATATATATATATATATATATATATATATAGTATTAAATACATTTGATAAGTATTATGTGAATGTAGGACCAATTTTGGACCATTAGATTGAAAAAATCACGGGCTTAGATGATAGTGGCAGTTGTGTAATTAAAATGAAAGAATTAAATAAAAATAATTAAAATAATCCGATTAAGGGTATAATGGGCATTTTAATATACCTATCCATATTTTTTTCAAATCAATTTTGAAAATCGAAACAAAAATGACGGACCGTGTTATTAATTTCGGTTCCTTTATTTTCTCTATTTACCATTTTTACAGCGCAGATGGTTACGTAGTTTGGGTTTGTGTTTTTAGTTTGACATTCTCTAAGAATGTATATGGTTGGGTTTTTTACATTGACGATGACTGTTACGTAGTTTCACATATGAAACCTTATTCTCCGAGAATGGTTCAAGATACATAATAATTTACATTCTCTGAGAATCAAATAAACATTCAACATATATAATCATGTACATTATCTGAGAATGTGAATCAATTAGGACACCGAAAACATATTCTTGGAGAATTAAGACACAATTTAGGATTTCTACATTTATGCTTACCGACTTACACAAAGAATGACTCTCATTCTCAAAGAATGGGGTACACAAAAAGATGCAGACAGTCTTTAAAAAATATCTTACGTGAAGTATGACTCATTCTCAAAGAACAGGTACACAAAGAATGGATATTATGGGCTTTATATCTTCATCTGTTCTCCGTGTCCAATATGGCGTACCACCAGGAGACACATTATCTGAGAATGAACTAAATCTTCCATATGCACACAAGTATCACGAGTCTTTTACTGGCGAGGGTTTCAATTGAGACACGACGGTCAACAAGGGACAACAGATCCGATAGATTGTGAATTCCATATATTCCCCTTGAAAATTTCTCATTATCTCCCCAATCACAATCGAAGGTGGGATCGTTCTCTTGACAATCTTTCCGAATCAAAATTTCTTCTGCAACAGTGGTGCCTGTATATCCATGGAAACTTCACCTTTTGCCCTATTTTACTACAGCCGATTGTCATTTTCTTCATCGATGAATACGCAGATCTCCAAAGGTATCTGATCCCTTCGCCTCAATGAACCTTTGTCACTCCGATTTCGATCGACAACTCCAAATCAGAGAGAAATTCCCTTCTGTAAGTCACTGAGCATCATTGATTTTGTCCTATTGCTAATCATCAAACCATTAATCATCTTCGATTGGGATTAGGGTATTGAGAGAGAGAGAGAGAGAGAGAGAGAATGATAGTGGAGGGTGTATTAACTGATCGTTTAATAATAAGTAAATTGGTAGAGAGAGAAAATAAATATAATTAATTATTATATTAATTTACTAAAATGCCCCTCACAAATGATTGGACAAGAATCAGTCATACGTTCACACAATAGATGTAAAATGTATTTGAACATATATATATATATATATATATATATATATATATATATATATATATATATATATATATATATATATATATATATATATATATATATATGTTCAATAGAGTCCCTTTAAAAGGTAGAGAACTGGAGGCCAGGTCTTAGCCATCAATTATTCTAGATCTAGGGCTCTGATTAATTGTAAAAATTATAATTATTAATATATTTAAATTCAAATAACTTAAATTAAATATAACAAAAGGGTATTTTGGTAAGAAAATATTAACCTATTTTTATCAACTATGTTAATTTTATTAAGTCCTAAAATTTCTCTCCCTTTCTCTCTTTCTCCCCATCTTTATCTCTCTCGTCGTCTCTCTTAACCTACGACTCCTGTGTGCCGCCTCCTTCCATCCTTCTCAAATCAGTGCATGATGTATCCATAATCGTTTTTCTAGCAGCAAGATAGAGAAAGTGTGAGGCCGAGAGATGGAATGATCGATCGATTCCCTGATGTGTGTGCGTGTTCATATCTTCAACGAGAATCGAACCAGAAAGGAAACCTGCAAATCAGATTTTTTTCAAACGTCGCCTGCCTACCGGAACTCTCAAGCCCGCCATTCACTCGTCTTCTTCGATTTCGGCCACCGCCGACTCCGGCGAGTCCTCCTCCACCACAACCTACACTAGTGAATCTGCCTCCGCCACTTCAGACGCCGGCAACTCCCTCTCCGCCACAGCAAACCCTTCCAATCCACCGAACTGCCACAAAAAACGTTTTTTCAATGTACGTGATTTCATTTTCTTATTTCTTATTTTTGTTCTTTTGCAAACCCTAACCAATTGTATACTTTTTTCCTAATGTTGTTATTGATGTTGCCTTTGTTTATTTTGGTTGTTTTGTTAACCGAACTCGTTGTCTTTCATATGGTGGTGGGTTATCTCCATTTTTTCTTCTTGTTCGTGTTTGAGGGCAGGTGCTGAAAATCTTAATAGAAGGCTAGCAAGAAATTGAGATTACTCGGAATGACCAAAAGTTTGGAAAAAATATAACATGTTTCTAAATTGTAGTTTGATTTCGTGTTCATTAATAGACAGTGAGTTTATATGTGGAGCTGTATTACGTCCTGTCCCCATTAAATTCATTCATGATTCAAGGTGTTTTAGTAAAGAATTCATTCATGATTGAACGGTAATATTCATTATTCTAACCCAATTAGCATTATTCATTAATGATTGAACTTGGTTTACTGAATATTGATTAGCCAAATCATTGATGATTCTTTTACTATAATCATCACCGATGTTGAATGTTCTTTACTTATGTAGTCTGTATACAATTCATTAATGATTCAACTTGTTTTAGTGAATATTGATTAGGAAAATTATTGATAATCATTGATGATTCTTTTAGTATATTCATCACTCATACTCGATTATAACAACATTTTGTTAACTTTTTGTATAAATTTTTACAGATGTTATATGCTCAAACCACAAATTCTTGCTCAATTTCAGAAGATTCCTGCAAAAAAAACGTAAGCAAATCAGGTCTGAAGCTGCCGACTAAAGGAAATGCTGGTGTATTCATTGATGATTAGGGGGATTCAGTTATAATTACGAGCGTATTCATTTATGATTAGGCGCGTATTCATTTATTTCCATGATTAGGGTGTATTCAGTTATGATTAGAGGTTTATTCATTTGTGATTACAAATAAACAATATTTTTTATTTCCATAATTTCCTTATATATTTATGATTACGAATGTAGTGAATTTTTTATATTTGCTTTATTTATTTGTGATTACAACTTCACAAGATTGTATAGAAATTATCTTCAATTTGTGCTTTATTCATTTACGATTACAACCATATTGATATAAGAATACAAAATGCGTCTATTCATACATGATTACAAATATTCAGATAAAATAATAGATTTTCAATATCATTGATACTTTGATTTATAAAAAAGAAAAAAACGTTTTTTTGAAAAAAGAAACACATTAAATGATAATTTTCTTAATTTTGGTAATTAAAAAATGGAAAAATAATTAAAAAAATAATTGCTTTTTTAGGTAACTATTAATCAAATCCCTAGATTTTAGGAAATTATCAATTAATTTATTATATTATAATTTAACTAAAATACACAATTACTAATATGCCCTTATAAAATGATTGGTCCACGTTTGGCCTCTAGTTCTCCACCTTTTATTGGTCTCTATATAACCTCTCCCTATATATATATATATATATATATATATATATATATATATATATATATATATATATATATATATATATATATATATATATATATATATATATATATATATATATATATATATATATATATATATATATATATATATATATCGGAAAAATACAGCAACTCAGCAAACTTCAAGGGCTAATTTGAAATTTTCATAGATATGAGAATTCTTTACAATCTAGTCCTAATCAGCAAATTTCAGGGGCTAAATTGAAACTTATGCAGATTTTAAAAAAAAAAGGTTACATAAAGGTTCTAAAATTCTTTTAACACCTAATTTCTATCTGATTTTTTATGCAGATTTCACAAAATGTTACATCAAGTTGCATATAAGCAAGTAATCAACATAAACATATGATTTGTAGCTAATTTCACATGCATGTTTTACATAAAAGGTCATAAAATTCGTTTTAACACCTCTTACGGGAACACATTACTCCGTAATTGAGTTATAAGGAAGTAATCAACACATAAACTATATACAAACAAATATGCAGCTTGGTAAAATCAGAAAACATGAATTACTAACCAAATTGGTTTATTTTCTGCAAACTGAAAAACCAATGACCACCGAAGCCTTCAACCGCCGGAATCCGGCCACCACTCGAGCCAGAGAAGAGGATCTGAACTGTTACTTCAAGATCCCATAAAGAATCGAAGTTAATAGGTGGAATATAGATACCGAGAGAAGAAAAGGAAGAAAAAGAAATAGAGAAAAGGAGATACCGAGAGAAGAGAAGAGAAGCACATGACCTTCCCCCACTGCCATCGGAGCAACCCACAGCCACCGGAAAATGTTTGGAAACCGCCGGAGCTACCTACAGACGACTAACATGAAAAATCACACAATTAAATCGTGCATTATGGTTCACAGACGGTTTTAGGACCAATTTTGTACCTTTCTTGGCCGGAAAATGCACTTCTCGACGGTTGAATCTTCCAGTCGCCGAAAATCGCCTCTGGAAGGGAGAGAATTCCTTCGGCCGTTGAATGGTGCGACTGTGGTCGTCTGATGGTTTTAGGGTTCTGTGGAGGCTATAGAGACGACAAGTCGTCCCTATAGCTCCCACAATTCGACGTCGTTTCGCTAAATGAACTAAACAATATTAAAAAACAAAAAAGGTAATATTTTCTTTATTTATTGCAACGAAAAGCCGTCGGTATAGGTGTTTCAGATACCGCCACATTTTGTCTTCCCGCCTCCTTCTGTTGCGACGACAAGTCGTCGCTATAGATGCAATTTTCAACGTTTGACTTATTTGGCTATAGGCACGACTTGTCGTTTCTATAGAGCGATCTATAGCGACGACAAATGTCGTCCCTGTAAGTCTCCTTCTATAGACTGAATTTCTAGTAGTGTAAAGTTATGTAAGGAAATAGAAAACAAATGGAAAATTCATTCTTACACTTCCTTCGCAAAAGGTAAGAACCTTTTTTATGGCATATTAAGTTAATAAAAAACTTTTTTTTTCTAGTATAAACCCAAAGCAATTCAAAATTCACCCACGTGAGTCTAAGGGATGGTAGCTGACTTTTGTGTGGTTAGGACTTAGTTCAACCACGTATTCGGCTTATTTGGGCATTCAATCATCTTGAGAATGAGATATTGTGATGTTGGACTTCCACATTTCCACCTATGAATAGCCCAATACCATTTGAAATCGGATCTGTATTAAGAACAGATGCATTATAATTAGAGGTGTACAAAACCCGTTTTTCTAAACCAGTTTTATAAAAAAAAAAAACGGTCCGGTTTGGTTTCGGAACCTAACCAAGTTTTGGCTGGTTTTCTTGAAATGAAATGAGTAAAAAATCGGGGTTTTTTTGGTTAAAAATCTGCTTTTGTACGGTTTTCCAGGAAAAAATCGGCGTAAAAAACCATTTTGCACATTACCGGAAACCGAACAAAACCGGATTTTTAACCCAAAAAAATAAAAAATTGTTATTATGGGTAAAAGGTAAAATAGATTGCCTACATAAGTAAAATATATTATGATGTTACTTCCTACAATTTACCTGGGTATACTTCAATGGTCAATCATGGTTTTTAAAAGTCTTGAAAACATTCGACATATGGAATTCCGTAATCCATCATAAAAACAAAGATAACAATACTAACATGTCATCAATCTACAACATTAACATTCAAACAATCGTGAGGAAAATACCACATCCTTGAATAAAACAACACACATTTTCGAGTTTTATCGGTAGGAACAAAGTCCTCTCCAAAGAAGTAATCATAAATCTTGCATCGTGTCCGAATGTCAGCCCAATCCCACGACTCTCGTTTAATAGCAGCAGAATACTTAAACTTGCCAAGAAAGAACACAAATTCTCCAATTGTCTTTTCTAATGTCACCCATTTCATTTCACCAAAATCTAGTTCAAGAATCTCGTTCACATTTTCATCTTGAAATACATAATACCGATCCATAATATAAAGATTTTCACCCGAACTCACAAACTCCGGACTTTTCAAATTTAACTTCCGAAAATTCTTGGTTTCGAGTAACATCAATTTAGGGTTCGGATTAATTCTTATTTCACATAAACAACAATCCGCATGTAGAGTATATATCTTCCCCTTGAAAGCGTGTAAATCAAGAATTGGGAAAGTGGACGTGACGTGATTCCATCCGCGTTTACCCTCTATATAAAACGATATTTCATGGGTGAATCTATACGAAATAACAAACACCCACTTAGACATTATACGTGAAAAGACGAGAATACCCCTGACGTTCGACGGATCAACACACGCGTATAAATGTAACGCGGGGAAATGAAGTTGTTGGCGCGTGATAGGATTCACGAGCGAGAAGTCGTGGCGGCTATTTCCGAATAAAATTAGGTAACCGCAAGTGAATCCGAAACATGTCATTGGAGAGGAATTGGGAAGGAAGGTTTCGAATTTTCTTCCTTCAAAGTCGCGCATGTAGCAGTAGTCTTTATTGTTGGGTTGACGAAAGATTGATATGAACATAGGTGGTCTTGTTGCCATAAAGTTGGTTTTATTTGAGAGTGCGAATGACCTCCATGATTTGCAAACTTTGCTAAATGAAAGAAAATCAACAACTCCGAGTTGCATCATGACTAATAAAAGCACATCGTGGTTAAGGTTTGACCATGGTGACATAATACCATTGTTATTAGTCTTGAACCTCTTTGTGGTGGATGATGACGTGTCATCATCATTATCCTCATTCATAGTCATTGTATTCGAAATTCCTACTTCAAGAACGTCTGAAAATCATGACATGAAAAAAATGAGAAATAGCGTGAACTAAGCGACACAGGGAATTTAGGAGCATCTGAAGTTAATCATTTTTATAAATAATATTGATCAATTTAGACAAGAAAGTCCTTCAAGTTAACTTCAAGACAGATCTTGTTGGGATAACAGGAAGCAATCCATCAAATTGATAAATAAAATAAGTACGAAAGCCTTGCAGAAATCACAGCCATTCCAAAAATTATATCTTGAAGCATTGGAAATCTTCGAATTTAGAGGCAATGTTCCTCAGAAGAACTTAAACTACATTTTGAAACCTAAATTAGACAATTGAAGGTGCTTAAGATCTGAGCCAAACCCTCTTATAAATCAATTCTAAAAATACAATTACAGAGGTCGACAACAACTCTGTTACTCAATATTATAGAACCCCTACATGTAATCAGAAACTCATAAATCTAACACTTCAGTTTTTGCTAAAATTTCCACAAAATTAGCAGAGATGATAACCCATAATTATTTCATTTTTCAACTAGAGAAATAAATTTTTGGATTCTAGAATCATTTGAGACACGAGAGAGAGTGTGTGCGCATACCGTAAGTTAATTTCAGGGTCACCGAATTCTTGGCAGCATCCCCAATAAGAATTTTGGTCAAAAGAAGCGCCAATTGTCGATTTCGGTAACAAGAAAAGCTGGAAAGTCGATTTTTGATAACTTGAAGAGGCGGGCAGTGGATGTTAGAACAACCGAACAATTGGCTCTAGCAGCTTCGATCCCTGGGGAGACAGACTTGAACATCGGCTCAATGTTCTTACCTTTGGACGTGTCGTCGATGCTTCCGAAGATACAGTTTTAGCCGTTTAGGTTATCGATAATTAATATATTAATTTGATGAGAAAATTGCATTTTTGGTCCAGTGGTTTGCCAAAAGTTGCTAGTTTGGTCCAAAATGACTTTGACCAGCACCATAGGTCCAAAAAGTTTATTTTGTTGCGAGTTTGATCCAATCCCTTAACTCCCGTCTATCCTCCTCTGTTTAATACCCTATGTGCTACCCACGTGAGAGTATTTCTGTTTTTTGCTTTACTCGCCCCTCTTTTAATAAAGAACTAAATCATCATCTTCCCTCCCTCGCTTCTCTCATCTTAGCCCTAAATTCTTTTCTTTTCCTCTTCTCCAGCAAATCGACAATGGTTCTTTGTTTTTGTGGTCAAATCGCTATTCCACAAACACCTTGGACCGATAACAATCGAGGTCGACGTTTCTAGGGATGCCCTAAACAGGTAACTACTTAACATTTGGAGCTTCAAAAAGTGTATCCCGACTAATAAAGGGATTTTTTTCTTCAAAATTGCTAGGGTTCTACTTGTGGATTTATTGGATGGATTGATGATCCCATGTGTCAACATTCTAAAGCTATAATACCTGGGTTGCTGAGATCGATCAACAAGCTCGAGAAATCTCTAGAAAAAACAAAAGAAACATGCCACAAAGCTAAAGTTGTACCTTTTATGTAGCTGGATTTTCTTTGCAATTGTGTTGGTTCTGAAGCAGTATGTTTAGTGTGTTAGTGGTTGTTTGTTGAATTAGAATGGGGTAATATGTAAGATGTATGATACATGATGTTTTTGTAACTGAAAGGGAATGCTAATGATATAAAAGTATGTTTTGATTAATGTAAACTGTTCATTTTGTTCTATATATATATTGTGCAACGTGAAAGTTCAAAGTGTTAGAGATTGCTTATTAACCCAATCCATTAAGTCCATTGTAACAAGATGGTATAACCGAATAAGAAAATTTTGTCGTTAAGTAGGTTCATTAAGTATCTATCCAACAACATAACATATAAACAAAATAACTTACAAACCATCGTCCAAAAGACACATAAAAAGACAACATAGTTTGTCCAAACACTAAACTTAACATCAATATTACACAAACTAATTGACACAATCTCAAACCTAACATCAGTTCTGTCCTTCGCCCTTGCAACTTCTAGCATTATGTCCTTTGCCTTTACACTTGCTACACGTGACCTTGACAAACTTCCTTGTTAGTTTTTCACTACCACCTGGGCCATGTACATCAACCTGTTTACCACCACGACTCTGACTACCACTTGTACTCTGATGTTGACTTTGACTTTGAAGCCTCTCTTCCATATATTGTTTTCTCTGTTTCTTGGGTCTATCTGGTTGATTATGGTGTAGGGGAGAGATAATTTTCATAGGACAATAACTTGCAGGCCACATTGCCCTTGATAGGTTCTATTTTGTATAGATAAGCTGCTTGCTATGTATCTAGCTAATGCACTCTATGTACATAGGTGTGCATCTCCCAACAACCTCACCATGGTCTCCTTTGTCAAATAGGACTGCAATGACATGTTTACAAGGAATTCTAGTTATTTCCCACTTCCTGCATGACCAAACTCTTTTATCCATGTCCACTACATGCTGATTCTGGCATGGTCCTTGCATATGGTACTTGTCTAAGCCATTCCAAGTAGTTGTGTACTAAGATACAGCTGTACTATTTTATTCCAAAATCTTTGTTGCTGATGGGTTAGTGGGCCAACACACTTCTCTTGCACCTTCCTCATATTGCATATCCTTTTCATCATATATTTCTGATGTACTTCAATCAAGATATAATGGGTTTGTCCCTCCCTTCCACTAACTGTCGATAAAAAACCTCACAAACATTGTTTAGAAGCATGTCTATCAATGGTCTCCCTACAAAAGGACCAAATTTACAGTTCAATATGTATGGTAACAAGTGGACCAAAATTGCAGTTACATATGAATGGTTTTTATTTTGGAAAAATTATACACTTAAATATGAATTTTAAAAGTTGGACCAAATTTGCAGTTACCTGTGAAGTGGCTTTTAGCCCAGTGTTGTGGGGGAACTTTTTTAATCCAATCATATGCTCCTTTGTCAAAAATGATTAATTCGTTCATGAAATGGTTGAACTATGGAATGGTTGTTGTTATAGCACATTTCCAAATATGTGCTTTGTATTCCTTGGTTCTCTATGTTTCCTCAATTCTCGTAGATATGCCTGAGACAATACATATGTTCAGCACAGGGGAAGGTTTCGTAAAGGGTAGGGATTAATTCCTATCAAGTGAAGAATAAATTAATGTTAGCCTGTAACAATAAACTTATTAAAAACAAGAATGTGAATTACCTTTTGCCTATCACCGATAAAGTGAAGTTGGAGTTTGCAAACAAGTTCAAATCATCTCCAAGACATTCAAGAAACCATTTCCAACTTAGGGTGTTCTCAGTCTCAACTATTACATAAGCCAACGGCCAATGAGTATATACCACTGTTGGAATCTAAACCAACTGCAGTTAAGATTTGACCTGGAAAAGGTCCTTTCATAAACGCATCGTCCAAACCCAGAAAATCCCATAGACACGCTTTAAAACTCTGTTTCATGCCACCAAGACAGACATATATATATATATATATTCTCCTAAAGGTTCTCGGAGTGATATTTGATATATTTAGTTCAAAAACAAATCTAGTTTCATAGTTGTATCAAGATTAGTTGATTGCAACTCCATGATGTAGTCTCTAAGAGCCTCGTATTGCTTTGTGTAGTATCCAACTACATGTTTTCTTGTATACTTTTAGCTCGAAAAACCTTGTGTATAGAGAAACCCACCAAATACTTCTTTTGTAATTGGTCTTGAAGAGCTCGTACTAGGACAGTTAGTTTGGATACAACCTGGCCCATAATTTGTTTAGATATAAACTTTGTTGTTGATAATCGAATCTTTCTTTGTATTGAGACATGTGTGCTCGCTTTCATATGTTTTCACAAACCACTTGTCTACCACTGTTGACAAAGAAGCATGTTCACCCAAGAGGCAAGGGCATGTCACATGGTTTTCTTTGTCTTTACCATTACCTTTAACTTTACATTTTATTTTACTTTTCTCTACAGGGGTAGGTCCACCAGCTTGAGTGTTATTGATTGCAAAAGTTCTGTTACATATGAGCCGCAACCTTTTTTTTATCATTTTAATGAAGAATATATTCCTCCTTATTTACAATGCTTGTAGTTGGATTCTTTCTTTCAACTCATGTTTTCTTATATATTTTTGACCGATGTGAAAACTGAATTTATGTACCTCCCCTAATAAACATCGTTGCTCCTTTCCCATATTTTTTTAGTACAAACCTTCTTTTCTTATCTAGATCAAAATCTTCATCCAAAGAATCCTATTCATCATTTTGAATAACATCCAGTTCTTGAGGATTGTTATCAATATCAAGTATAACTCTCTTGTTATTTTTGAAAAACTCCGCTTCACTGTCAACACTCATATGAAAATCCCTCATATCCACTTCTACATCTGGTATAATATTCTCTTCATCAATCCAATAGTCAAGATTGTCACTATCATTATCAATCTCAAAGTTGTTTCCCTTCTTCTTATCAGCCTTAATTTCATCTTCTATCCCGGCCTCACTTCTATCAGCCATGAAATTATCAAATATAAAAATCCATTCCATCCAATCCTACATCACCAGTATCTTTACTTTCATTCACTTGATGTATTTAATGCACACCAACAACTTTATCGACTTCATTAGCTTCAGGATCTTCATTCACTTCCTGCATTTCAATAACCCTAAGAATTTCATGTACATCAGACGCTTCACTCACTTGATGCATTTCATTCACCCCAAGAACTTCACTGAATTCATTGGTTTCGTTTACTTGATGATGTTCATTGTTTTCGTTCACTTGATTGACTTCATTGGTTTTATTCACTTGATTGACATAATCTGATTCTTAAATATGTTGGTACAACCCAATATCAAAGTCATTAAGTGTATTATTAAATTCATCAACTATCTGCTCTTCAACTGCAGCATCCATAATTAATTTCCGACTACAAGATGACAATCCTTTGATTTTGTTCCAATCCTTATTTCTATTATACTCAAGTGATACAGTCAAATCTAATTCACTTTCATTGCATACAATCCGTGATTGGATTGGTAGAGTTGGCCTAACATCATGGAAAAAAGGAGATGGACGTGTACGTGGGCTACCAATTAAATTTGTACCATCTGTACACTTTTCTTGTTGATCAATTTCATCTAATTCTTGAATAATAACATTACTCATAGGTTTAGGATTCATAAAATAGGTTAGTAATTTTGTTTAACCATGTTCTGTGTAAAAACCTTATACGTTTATGATCCTTAACATATTAGGAAAGATTACAGATATCATCATCATTGCCTAACGGGCGTAGACCAACGTGGAAGTCTCTATTAGGTACAAGAAAATGATAGTAGATGATAGGAGGAACGGAGTATCCTAATCCTTTCATGATGGCATCCATTTCATGAATTGAAAACTCGTCTATATCCACCAAGTCTACATACCCAATAGTCCCATTAACGCACCTTACGTCTGGAAACTTGGTGAACTCACCCCATTGATATAACTTGATGGTAAACAATGTGGGTTGTCCTTCTTCAAAACAAAAAGGGGGAAACACTTTCAGAAGGATTCTTTTCATATAATTGATGAAATGCACATGTAAAAAAATATGTACCGTACGCCAAGCGCTCGTTAATCGGTTTGGTGGATAGCTGAAAGTTCTACATTGGAAAGTACATATAGTAACAATTTCAAAAATCGATGCAAGAAACCTACAACTTATGTTTAGGGTTTTTCTTAACTACGATTGAGAAGGAGATACTGAAGGGACAACTGCAAAAGAGGGAGTACATCATGCGATGAAGAAAGTCTATTTGGCGATAAGGAGGGATGAGTAAAGAAAAAGACAGTGTGGGTAGCGTATGGGGTATTAAACGGAGAAGGATAGCAAGAGTTAAGTGGTTGGACCAAACTCACAACAAAATAAACTTTTTGGACCGGTAGTGCTAGTTAAAATCATTTTACACCAAACTAGCAAATTTTTACAAACCACAGGGGCCAGAAATGAAATTTTCTCTAATTTGATTGATAAACATGTAACTTACGCAATAGGTAAAAAAAGGAAGTATCTGATAGGTTTAGTTGTGAAAATTTGTTTATGTTTTTAAAAAATGGTTTTTAGAAAATAGAGTGAAGTTTCATTTTTAGTTTTTAATTCGGTTGAAACCGGTGTGTTTTATGGAATAGAAGACGAAACTTGTTGGGTGTTGAATTCAATCAAATAATGGAATATAACAAGTGTTTAGATTAATTGAATCAAGCTACACAATAAACACAGGCAAATATGAACACGAACAATGAAGAACACAATGAGGATTGAATAACAGGTGCCGAATGCTTGATTTAACAATTAGGGTTTTACAATGAGAGTGGATTCAAAACGAACACTCGACACAGACATGTATCACTGATATTTATACATTATCAGTGATACGAATAGTATATAAGATATCATAGAATATACCTACAGTGTAGTAGCCAATAGGAATGACTTATTGTGCAACACGTAGTCTGCAGGATACGCGTGCACTCAAAAAGTTGTTACAGATAAGCCTTCGGATCCTCTGGAATAAACCCTTTGAAGTCTTCAGGCTTCGGTGTCTTGGTTTCACTTCATAGTCTTCAGGGGCTTCGGAGGGATCAACACTACATCACAAAATATACTCAACAATCTCCCCTTTGTGTGAAGTGCATCCGAAGCCTATCGTGCAAAATTCCTTTTGAACCCTTTCTTCAAAGCATGTCTAACAGCTTACCACCAATTCATGTGATCTATGAATTGTTTCTTTACTTCGTAAGTGTTGATTGGGCATGAGTTCACATTTGTTATCATGCTTGTGATAAATGACGAAGGGTTGAGACCTAGATAGTCTATTTCAAAGAACTTTGTAACCGCTTCGGTCTCGTTTTTCAATCCTTTGAAGACAACCCCATAAGGTTCTCGAAGTATCTCCCCATTCCTGAATCTTGTAATGTTATGAACTGTGACTGGGGGAGTACTCAAGGGTTGGTTGAAGTATGTGCACATTTCCATATCATTCTTGGCAAATCGTAACATGTAGTTATGCAAAAATCCCTTGATATGATTTTTGGCTGCATTGAATATCATCACTGTTTCTGCAGCATGCCCTGGTTCATTCGTTATAAGCTCCAAAATCACAATGAATCGTTGGGATTCATAATCGGAAAATCAACAATTGTGAATCTGGGCTCTTCTTCCATAGAACCATGCAGAACGAAGAATTCGTAGTTCTGGAAATTTTCAAACACCTCAGCCTCTTTGATAGAAATGAGCTTCACTATCTTTTTCAGTCTCCACACAGTCTTTTGATTTTGAATGAAGATAGCGTGAAAATTTATTTTGTTTCTCCAGTAGGTTGGCCTTTGTTCATTCGTAATGGACTGAGTAAATTGAAGAAAGGAGAAAGTCTTCAGATTGAATGGAATGTCAAGTTGTTGATCAACAGATCAGCTTATGTTATAGCTTTGAAATGGAAGTCTGTTGAAGACATTGAGATCAGCAAATCTGAAGGATTGTATCACTTCCGCAGTCCACTTTCCATCTTCATTTGCAAAGGCATTGATTTTTTACATCTTTGCATGATCTTCACATCTTGCTTTCTAGATTTGCTCCATGAGTGGAGCAATCAAGCTTCCAACTTCCTTGGAACCCTCTCCTTCGGATGACCCCTTCATACTGGTGGTTATTGTTGAGTATGTGGGACCCGAAGACATGAGAAATGGCGGTTGTCCAAGAGGATTAGCTGCATTGGTGGTTACTGTTGTAGTTGTTGCTATGGTTGCTTCTGTTGTTCTGACTTCAGAGGTCGTGATCGCATTCAAAGGGGTACTAGATCTGATTTCTCCCCTTTGTGAAGCATGAGCCTCATGCGAGCAACAAGTTGTCTAGGCCTGGAGATGCGATCAACAAAGTTGATGAGAGGTTGTAATACTGTTCTTAGTCTGGTAGCCATGTCTTTATTTAGAACAGTATTTGTCTTTCGGAGTTCATCAGCAAACTTTGCAACATCCGAAGAAGATTGGATGGCTATTAGCTCGTCTATTTTAGCTTTGGCCTCATCAAGTTGTTTTTCAAACTTGGTACCGTCCTGGTTGTTTCTTGACTGAGTCTCATTACGAAGTTCCTGAAGGGCTTTTAGTACTTCCGAGTTTGATGATTCCACTTTGTCAACCAAATCTTTTATTCTCTTTTCTCTCTCCTCAATAAGCAACTTGTGCTTAGAGTCTACTTCAGATATAGCAGATTGAATTTTCTGCTCTAAGAGAGTCTGGATCCTGACTTGTTGATCCATCAACCTCTTCTCAACTTTCTTAATCGAGTCGTTAAACTCATCAGAAAGATTTATTTTCATGTCTTCAACAGTTTCTGTAATGTCCCCCACTGTTGGTTTTGTAGGATCAAATTCAGTTTGAGCTTGAATGAGGACATCAAGTTTTGTATTTAAAGTCTTATACTTCTTGATCAGCATAAGATCTCCATCTTGTAACTCTTCATCTGTGTCTTCAGCAGTCAAAGGAGCCATGTGAAAGGCTTCAAAGAAGGTTGCGGAAGTGGGAAGAGGTTGTTGAGGTGACTCGTGCATATCGAACTCTGAGTGGTGGGAATGTTTAGTATTGGGTTTGTGGATGTGATGATGGGTTCGGATGATTGTAGTATTTCTGCGGAATATGAGATTGGAGGTATATCTGAGGATGTGGTAAATATGGAGGTGATAAGAGGAAGTGTTGTGGTTATTTGTTCTATGGTAATGGCGGAGGTTTATGGAGCAGTGGTTAGTGGTGGATATGGTGGTTTGGTTGAGGATGAGTCGGGAGGAACATCTAAAGATGTTGTATGGATTGTGGTTGTGAGAGGAATGGTGGTGGTGATTTGTTGTGTAGTGATAGTGGAAGTTGGAGGAGCTGCTGTTGGTAGAGGGGAAAGTGGTCTTGTATCGTGAACAGGTGAGGATTGATGTTCTTCCTCTTCTTCAACATGAATGTCTTTGGAGGGAGTTCTGTTGGACACCGAAGACTCATCCACTATCATTTTTTCTTAGTTCGCTTAGGTTGGGTACGTTTGACTGGCGTATGCTCCGAAGCCTTTCTCTTTTTCAACAGCTTCGGACCACTCTGCAGTTACCTTTTTCTTCCCTTTGGTTTTAGTAGGGATTTTGGTTGGAATCACTTGAATGGTTGGGCGAACAGGGTATGGCATAACAAGAGTGGAGCAATCGACATTGACCACATCGATGTCTAAGGAAACTTTTGCAAGCATGACATGTGGTATTTGGGCACAGAATAAAGAGGAATGTTCATCTACAACTGGACTGGTGATGTGAGTGCACTTCATACCAGGAAGATCAGGGTCATAGATGATACCTGCTCGATGGTAATGTTCATGAACAACCATGGCCCATAACCTAGCATTGGAGATTTCAGTCCCCTTTACTGCGTGGTTGATGTGTGAACAGAAGTCAGCCCATAAGATCGAAAAGAAATCGACCTAGATATCATAGTAAATTCCATACAAGAGACATAGAAAAGTCTGGCTTGCTGAAATCTTGCCCTGATGTGCTCCCAGAGAGACATCGCAGGAAAATCCCAAAGAAATACTTCCACAAATCGGGAAGATGCTTCTTCTTGAAATTGCTAGTACCACTGAGTTGTGGTTTGTATCCCATTTCGTTGAACATATCAATGAGTTGTTCAGCTGTAGGTGTAACAATCTCTTGCAAATCAAAGACTGGAATCTGCAAGGCTTTAGCGAATTTCGTCTAGGTTAGCTGGACTGTCTTTGTTGTGTTATCAGCATTGACGACTTCGTAATGAACCGATTTGACATTATTTTCAGCATCGAAGATTGCATTCGAGGTATAGTGTGCTCTATGCACAAGAGTAGCAGGGATGGAGGGGGTGTATGTCAGAGCGTGACCAAGAATCGAATGTTTGAGACATTCGACCAAGGCATCAATCGGTTTGGGATAATATTTGGTGTCTGGGCGAAGGAATAGATTCGCCGATTGATTCTTGAGAAAGGGAATCGACATTTCTTCAGGGCTTTGTGAAGATCCTTCAGGTGCTGTAGCTGCCATTGATGAACGATTGAAGGAGATGATGAACAGTTAGGGTTTAGAGAAGGTTTTTGCAGAGGGAATTCAAATGATTTGTTCGCGTAAAGAGAAGAACTGAAGAGGTGTGTGGTATTTATAGTATTGGTGGTCCCAATTCGCATTAAATGATCGTGCTGAAAAGGTCCACAGATTCTATGCCACGTCACCCTTCAACGTTCCACTCACCCTGCAAAAACGGAAACGTCCTTGTGTCAGTCATGATGAATTTGAAAAAGGCGGAATGTAACTGTCATATCTTTTTGCGAGATTTTCTCTATCATGGTTAACGTTAACGGTCATTTATTTCAAAAGAATGTTTGTCTCTGTTAACATCATAAATATGATGATCATTGAACATTGAATTGACTTCGGAACATCAGAGATGAGTGTAACAATTATTAGTATCCTTCGGAGGATGAAAACTGATTAAGCATTAGAAGGCATTCCGAAGGGTATTGATAACACTTCGGATAAGGAATTGTGTGAAGAATGTTATTAATACTCTGAAGACCTTTGCTTTTATTGAGAACATGTTTTACTTTTGATGATTCATTTTGACTTTTGACCTTAGCTTCCTTGAACATTATGAAATCAAGATTTGACATTTTAATATTCAGAATCATTCGAATCATGTTGGAAGCCGTTTTTTCACTCCGAAGTCTGTGTAATTCAACATCAGTCAAGAAATGCCTAAGTCTAACCACCCTAACTTAAGCTCAATTTCGCATTTTGTAAGGATGTTTGATGTTTCGTTTATGCTTCAAATTTTTCATGTAAAATAATGTTGGCATTCACAGCGTTGAAATTTAAAACATATTTCCTTTTGAATTGAGCATTAGAAGAGGAAGTGAATTTTGGATTGAACTCAAAGATGGTTTTGAAAAATCTATCCCATTTCATCAGTTAAGGTGTTTGGATATGTTTCTCTGATGACAAGCCTTTGAGATTCATACACCACCTCAAGAATATCATTTAAGATAGACTACTTGAGATGTTCATATTCTCTACATGGTACTCGACTATGTTATAGGAGCCCCTTGTATTATCATTTAAGATAGAGAATTATGCCTTTGAGTGCTGATTTATCTTTGTTTTTGCACTCCTTCTTTTATCTCTTTACTTGTTTTGTTGTCTTTTTTTCTTTTGACATTTGGAATTTTGCTGTTTTCTTTTGAGTTTTTCAATTTTCATTGTTGAAACTTATTTTTCAATTTGGCGTTTCATATCCGAAGTGTTGAAAGCATCACCATATTATGCCTTTTTATAGTGCTTTTTGAAAATTTGTACAATCCTTTTTGAAAAGCTTCGTATAGTTCAATTTTGAAACAAGAGCAAAGAAAGTTTGAAATTTGCCTATCAGTCAATGCCGGTATCATTTGTGAAGAAAACTTCGGAAGATGTGTTTTATCCTGAGTAGTATGAGAACTACTTGATTAATTTGACAATGAAGCGAGTTGAGTTCAACAGGGAGCTTAGAGATAAACACGATGTTAAGGATATATAAATCACACAGGACTTCGTATTGTAAAACAGCCTTAACCTCACTCAGAAGTCTGTTTCTTTACCATTGTTTCAATTCGATTCCCAAATGCCATTTAGTGCAATAAGGTATGATTATCAGCATCTAAAATCAAAGTTTTTTCCTTTAATCAATTAATTCATGAAAGAAGGTCAAATTTTGTCATTTATGCATAAAAATTTAAGAATTGAACTTATGAAACTTTGCAATATATCTTTGTTTGTCTTGTATTCATCTTTTCCATGAAGCAAGCTTTTTGAGTAAGAATTTTCATCCTTATGATACGAAGACAATTGTTGTTTCAATGATTTTTAACACTTATGAAATATTATTGACTGAAATATTTGTTCCGACGGACTCCGAAGGTTCGGAATGCTTCGAGACAGCATAATTTCTTATTTTGTAATTGAAAAGAGTATGGTAAGAAAAAGCAAATCTGAGGTTTATGTCAGAGTGGATCCATCAATTATGCGAAGTCCTCGAACTATTCTTGTGAATGATTCTTCATTCAAAGCTTTTGTGAAGATATCTGTCAACTGTTCTGTTGTGTGAACAAAGTGCACTTATATATTCCCCTCCTCAACATGACTTTTGATGAAGTGATAGCGAAGAACTATATGCTTCGTCTTAGAATGTTGAACATGATTGTGACATATCCGAATAGCACTCTGTGAGTCACAAAACAAAGGAATATTTCTCATGTTCATGGCATAATCTCTTAATTGGCCTTGAATACAAATAATCTGCAAAGTGCAAGCTTCAGCTGCTACATACTCTGCTTCGGCTGTGGATATTGATACACAAGTTTGCTTCTTTGACTGCCAGCTGATGAGCTTTCCATCAAGAAATTAGCAACCACCGGAAGTGCTTTTGCGATAAATTGAGTATCCACCCAAGTTTGAATCTGAATAAGCTTGTATGTAGAATCCTGAGTTTGCTGGATACCATAGACCATACGCAGGTGTATTCTGAAGATAATGAAAGATTGTTTTCACCGCAGCCAAGTGTGGTTCGTGTGGATCAGCTTGATATCGTGCACAATTACACATTACGAACATAATGACAGGATGACTGGCTATGAGGTAAAGCAACGATCCTATCATGCTTCAGTAAGTTTGAAGATCAGCCTTCGGTTTGTCCAACAAAGGATTCAATCTTGTACCTGCGGGTAATGGAACCTTTGCATTTGAGCAGTTAGTCATTCCGATGCGTTCGAGTAAACTTTTTGTGTATTTTTGTTGATTAATGAAAATCCCTTCTTTTGATTGTTTGATTTGTAATCCAAGGAAGAATTTGATCTTCCCCATCATACTCATTTGTAATTTGCTTTTCATTAACTTTTCAATATCTTTTGTGAGATTTGGGTCAGTGGATCCGAATATATCATCCACATAGATTTGTACTAACATTAAGTGTGAACCTACTTTCTTTCTAAAAAGAGTTGGATCCACTGAACCTTGTTTGAATTTTGATTCTTTCAAAAATTTAGTCAAGGTTTCATACCAAGCTCTAGGGGCTTGTTTTAAACCATAGACTGCTTTATCTTACACGTAGCAATGGTTAGGATTTTCTTTGTCAACAAAGCTAGGTGGTTGTTTAATAAAGACCATTTCCTCGAGTTCGCCGTTCAAGAAGGCACATTTGACATCCATTTGATAGACATCAAAGTTTTTGTGTGCAACATAAGCTAGAAAGATCCAAACTTATTCAAGTCTGGCAACAGGAGCGAAGGTTTCTTCGTAGTCAATCCCCTCCTGTTGACAATATCCTTTAACAACCAGCCTTGCCTTGTTTCTAACCACATTGCCTTCGGTGTCAAGTTTGTTTCTATATACCTATTTGAGACCAACGATTGAAGCATTTGCAGGTTTTGGAATTAGTCTCCAAACTTTATTTCTTTCAAATTCTTCTAATTCCAATTGCATTGCTTCAATCCAGTCTTGGTGATCAAATGCATCTTTAACGTTCTTTGGTTCAATTTTGGAGATAAAAACATTGAACATGCACAACTCCGAAGTTCTGTTTAATTCTTATTGTTTTTGATGGAGTTGTGCACGTGTCAAAACTTTATCATGAACGTTACGGATGACAAGTGATGGAGGATGATTTCTCGTCCACTTTTCCATATGAGGAAAATTTGGATCAAATTCAAGTGGTCCTTCGGCATTGATTTCTTTAGTGTCCAAAGGATATCCCGAAGTGGATGGAAAATCATCAGTGATTAAATGATTGTATCAGTTTGTGACATTTGTTTAAGGTGTGTGCAAGTTTAAAGAAGAGTTAAGAGTATGCTCCCCCTCGACAGTAGATGTTGGAGAACCAATTCTTTGATTATCCGAAGAGTTAGGAGTTGAAGCTTCAGGCTCCCCCTCAACATTAGCTGGTGAGGATTTTCTTCCATGATCCAAAGAATTTGGTGTGAAGGCTTCTGGCTCCCCTTGGACAAAAGGATATAGCGACATGATATGTGAAATTTTATGTAAGGGGTTATTGAGACTTGAATTGTTGTGCTCCCCCTCAAAACCAGATTGTCCTATAGATCTATTGGAAGACCCCTCCTCAACTGAAGATGGTCTTTGAACACTGCTATTTGGAGAGTCTTCAGGGCCATCTGTGAGCTTGGAAAGTTCGGACACATTGTTGTCTGATACTCTAACTTCGGAATCCACAACTCTCACAGGAGGATCAAAAAGAAGTTTGAAGTCTACATCAAAGGTCATTATGGGTAGTGCATCAACATCTTGTTCTGGAAAGATAGATGACATTGGAAAGAGATGTTGGGATTTCTTGATATATTAGTCGTCGAATGAAAGGTTGAAAGTTTCTTCAATATTGCGTGTCTTTTATTCGTGACTCTATAAGCTTTTGAATTTTGTGAATATCCAAAAATATCCTTCATCTGATTTATCATTGAACTTTGTCAGGTGATCTTTCATGTTCAATATAAAACACCTACAACCGAAGATATGAAGAAACTTGACATTTGGCTTTCTTCGGTTGAGTGCTTCGTAAGATGTGATATGAAATCTCTTGTGGATGTATGATCTGTTCTGAGTGAAGCAAGCAGTAGAACTGGCTTCAGCCCAGAAGTACATGGGCAAGTTTGCAAAGTTGAGCATTGTTCTAGCTGCTTCACATAAGGAGCGATTACGTCTTTCAACCACACCATTTTGTTGAGGAGTATATGGTGCTGAGAAATTATGACTAATCCCCTTTTTCTTCAGAAATCCATCAAGAGTTTGATTCTTGAACTCCGAACCATTATTACTGTGCACAGTTCGGACTGTTTTGTTGAGCATTACTTCAATGTTCTTGATGAAGTTGATGAATTCTTCAGCTGCATCTGACTTGTTTCTTAAGAATAAAACCCATGTAAACCTTGAGTAGTCATCAACAATCACCAGAATATACTTCTTCTTTCCTATTGATTCCACTGCGGATGGACCACACAAATCCATATAGAGAAGTGAAAGAGGTTTGGTGATTTTTGGATTAATCACTGTTGGATGCCTTTGTTTTGTTTGATTGCCATGTTCACAAGCAGAACAAAGTGAGTCATTATCAAATTTGAGATCAGGCATACCACGAACCAAATCCATAGCCACCAACTTATTTATATCTTTGAAGTTCAAGTGGGCAAGTCTTCGGTGCCATAACCAACTGATATCGGAGTTTGCTTTGGACAAAAGACATACAGATTGCCCACCAGTCACAGGATTTAGATTTAAGGGAAACATCGATCCCTTTCTTTCTGACTTCAGAAACACGTCTTTTGTAGCTTCCTTCGTAATGACACTCCCTTGGTTGTTGAATGTAACAACATTTCCAGTTCCAACCACCAATTGAGAGATGCTCACAAGATTGTGCTTTAAACCTTCAACAAATGCCACTCTATTTATTGTGAATTGTCCATTCGTGATCTTGACATAACCACTGTTGAAAAATACGATAACTTATCTCCACGAACAAGGTTTTTAAGCCTATTACCGTGTGACAGATATGTATTTTATCTATAATATGCGGAAATAAATAAAAGTTGCGGAATAAGATAAAACGGTAAATCTAAACTAGACAGTATTTAAATAGACAGAAAGCGGTAAATAAAGTAAAAGTTTGAAGTTAGAGGTTAGATGTAATAAACGCCATTATCAACGATAACGTGTTTTTACAATAAATAAAAAGGTTAGAAGTTAGAAATTAGGAGTTAGATGTTAGATGTAATAAACGCCATTATCAACGATAACGTGTTTTTACAATAAATAAAAAGGTTAAAAGTTAGAAGTTAGATGTCTCGGTTAAATACAGTCCACATATGTTTTCGTTGTCACGGTTCAATTTTTATGTCTCGGGTGTTTGGTACAGTTGATTTATAACAGTTTTAATAAATCAATAATAACACGGATAATTTCAAAAGAACTTATCGATAGCAGATGAATATGATGATTTTCTTTGAAGCTTCGATTCTTGTTCTTTGCTCGGGTTTTCTTGATGTGTCAATTTCTTGTACTTCACGGTGAGATGAGGTTTTGGTGATTTTTGGTGTCGGGTAAGGGTTGTTTAGAGGTTTGGAGTTTGGTGTCGGGTAATGGTTGTTTGGAGGTTTGAGGTTAGGTGTCGGGTAATGGTTGTTTGGAGGTTTGAGGTTAGGTGTCGGGAGGAGGTTTTGATTCTTGCGGTTTTGCGGTTTGATCCTCGTTGCCAAATGCAGAGATTTGAGTGTCTTGAGGTTTCTGGTCGTGGGTTTCTTAGAGAGTATATGAGTGTATAATCCTTGGTTGATTGGGTGTGTTGTCAAGAATGGCAAGAGGTGAGCTTCAATTTATAGTTGCTGAAGAACAGCCATCGCGTCGCGACCGGGAATGCCGTCGCGTCGCGAAGGGGCGTGTGTCGGGTTGCTTTTGGTCGGCCACTGGTTAGTGCGTTGGGTTGGTAGTCTCGCGATTAGAGAGTTGGTATTGTCGCGTTGGATCCTTCGCGTCGCGACCACCTCCTTCGTCGCGTCGCGATCGCTGAAGCAATTTGGTCTTCTGTCTCTGCTCTTCTCTTCACGTCGCGACCACTGCTTCTGTCGCGTCGTGATTGCTGAAGGAGTGTGATATTTTGTATTTTGCTCTTTGGTTTGTAGCGTTACTTTCTCCGGTTTGGTTGATCTCGAATTTATGCAATCTGAAATAAACTGTTAATAAAAACATTTCGACTTATTTCAGTGATGGTCACATAAAAACATAAAAACATTATTCAACAATTTCCCCCTATGTGATCATTAATGAAATGAGGAGTAAAATGTTTGATTGAAATTCTTGAAATTTGGATAAGACATTTATAAAACCATATCACTTGTTTTGAAAGAGTGTGACTAGATTTTACTTATGTTTTGAAAAATGTTTGTCAAGAATATTTGTTTCTTAATCAAAGTCTCGAGTTCGATTATCAAAAGGTTTTTGTATATGTATTTTCATAATATTCCTTAAGATTTTATAGCATTTATAAAGACGACAAATGATCTTAATAGGTCGATTCAGATGAACGCTCATAGGTATAGCTCACACTTTGAATGATGTGTTTGTTTGTTCTGGGTGCAGAACGGGTGTATAATCACTAAAGATGAGTGATATCTCTCAGTTTGAAGGTGTTGACTTATGCTTAATGTGGATTTATACCTATATACTTTAGTCACTTGGTCTTCATATTAGATAATCAATCACATAAGACTGGTTTCGGCATTACTCAGAGGGTTTCTTCATTCATGCCATTGTTTTTGAGAAATGAGTCTAGAGTTATGTTTTTGAACTCTAAACCATTGTCACTTCGGATTCTTCGAACTGGTCGTTTGAGCTTTAATTCAATCTGTTTGATGAAGTTGATCATTTCTTCTGGTGCTTCTGATTTTAGCCTTAAAAAGAAAACCCAAGTAAAGCGTGAGTAATCATCAATAACAACAAGGATGTATTTCTTCCCTTTTATGCTTTGGGTTTTTGCAGGGCCGCAAAGATCAATGTGCAGTAATTCTAGTGGTTCGGATACACTAGATTCAGGAATGCTTTTATGAGAGGATTTGGACAGTTTTCCTCCTTCACAAGCTGCACAAAGAGTTTCATTGTCAAGTTTCAGAAGTGGCAGTCCGCGAACAAGATCATTTGCAATCAACTTGTTGATGTAGCCGAAATTGAGATGGGAAAGACGACGATGCCACAACCAACTAATATCAGCAGAAGCTTTAGACAAGAGACAGATGTCTGGTTTTCCATAGATAAGGTCCATATCTAGTGGATACATATTGCCTAGACGATCAGAATTGACTAGAATGGCTTTGGTCTTGGCATCTGTGATTATGCTTCGTTGTTTGGTGAAAAGAACTTCATGATTGTTGTCACAAAGTTGTGATACGCTGATTAGGTTGTGTTTCAGTCCGTCAACATAGGCTACTTTCTTGATGGTGAAGTGACCATTTGTTATGTTTCCATAACCTTTGATTCTCGCAGTCATGTTATTTCCAAAAGTCACATCTTGTTTGGATTCTGTGGGTTTGAAGTCTCGTAGAAAGCTTTGGTTTCCTGTCATATGCTTGGAGCAACCACTGTCGATATACCATGTGCCATCCTTGGGCTCTCCAGCACAAAATGCCTGCAATTAGACAGAAATTTTAGGTACCCAAACCATGGTGGGTCCTGATTTGTTAATGGTTTTTGATAATTTGGAATCATTGTAGTATTTGTTGATTGGACGGAACGGTTGAGGCTTAAGTTGATTTATTAGGTTTTTCCAAAGTGAGATTTGTTTTTGAAAACCTGTCATTTGAAATGATTTCTGATTTTGTGAAAAGTATCCTATATGTGAAGTTCTGTTTGATAACCTTTCTTTGTATCTTGGATCTGAATGGTTTTGGAAAACACTTTGATGATGGAATGGAATTGGGTGAAATGATGGTTTCTGAAAGTTCCTTGAGAGATTAAAGTTTATCTTTTGAAAGTGACTTTGAATCGGTTTTTGAAAAGGTATTTGTTTTGGATTAAAGGTTTGGTTTTGTGGCACAGCGCTTGGTTTCAAAGGTTTTTCTTTGAAAACAATGGGCCTGCTTTGTTCTTTTGGTTTAAAAACAGCTTGAATGGGTTGTTTATTTGTCTGTTGTTTCTTTGAATACTTTTGTCCCATATTGTTCTTTCCAATAAAGGTTGAGTTTAAAGAGGGAAAGACAGTTGGAACAGAAGTACTACCATTTTGATGATCAGAATTTTCTCCATTTAAGAAATTTTCAAGTTTGATTGTCCCATCATTCATTGTTAGTTTAGTAGATCTCAATTGATGAGTTACTGAACTAGCAGAATCTGATTCAGATTTTAATACTCTTTTGAAAGACTTTTTGGAAACAGTGAAAGCAGTATCATCTGGGCTACAATTGATAACTGTTTCGTCATCTGAATCATCCTCATTAGCAGATAAGAAAAAATCTGGTAGAGATGATTTAGAGTTTTCACTAATTTTCCCATTTTTCTTTTCAGTTTCTTCATTTTCAAAAGATTCTCTTCCAATTCCCGGTTTATAATTCGTATCAATTTTGCCAGTTCCTAAGTTATTTGCTTTAGTGAAAACATCATCACTCAATTTTCTGGCAATATTGATAGAATCCTTTTCCTTGAAATCTTTGATTTTCGGATTCAAGAAATTTGATTTGCTTTGAAGAATCATCTAGTTTTAGGATTAAACTAGAGTTTTTGTCAGTTAAATCTTGAACCTTTTGTTTTAACTGAAGGACTTCCTTTTCTAAGATATCTTTTATTTCAGATGAAATAACAGATTGATTTTTTATTTCTAAGTCCCTTTTTTGTTTTAGAGCTTCATTTAATTGTTCTAGGATGTGATTATTTTCTTCAGATTTTCGTTCAATGTCTCTTTCAAGTTTGTCTCTAGTCCTTGTGGATTCTCCAAATCTGAGTTGCAAGGTTTGTAATTCAGATTTGTAGATATCAGATTTGACTATAGTGTCATGATACAGTCTGAGATCAGCTTTTAGACTGTTCTCAATCTTAGTCATGTGGGACTCAAATGGTGTTCTTGAAAGACCGAGATCTGAGATCATAGACCATACCTGATCGATGACATATGGAGCTCTTGTGGTTGGTTCATTGTCAGCCATGAAGCAGAAGTTTGACTGAGCGGGTTCAGTGTCGGTTTCATCATCAGAAGTTGGCCAGTATTCCACGCTAGGTTCGTGGAATGCCATCAAAGCTTTTTGCTTTGCTTTCTGTTCTTGTTTCTTCAGCTCTTCGGCTTTTTGTGCATAGTAGGCTGAGTCTTTGACTTTGATTTTGGCTCGACAATCTCGGGCATAATGATTTAGTCCTTTGCATTTGTGACAAATGATTACTTCATCATCATCATCGTTATTGTCAGCCTTTTGGCTTTTAACGGGTGATCTTTCAGATGTTTGGGTTTGTTTCTGTTGAGATGGTTTAGAATGATTTTGCTGAAATCCAGAACTTTGGTTATTATAAGAGTTGTGATTATTTTGAAAACCGCGATTCTGAAAGTTTTGTCCAAAAGTTGATATTTGTTGAAAATTTGGTCTGAAGTTTGATTGATTATGATGTGGCAAAAATCTTTCGAGATTAGTGTTTGCTACCAAAGCACACAATTGTTGGTAATCAGCTTCATTATTTGGATCAGACAAGTCACAAGAATTACTTGAAAAAGCTTGGTTTTGATTTAAATCACTTTGACTTTGATCATGAAAATGTGTTTGGTTTTGAGAGGAGGTTGACAACAAAGCAAGTGGTCCTCCAAAAGAAGTAGACGTTGGTGGGTCAATCGATGATTCATACGATTGTAATTCTCCGTACAGATTGTACAAAGATTCAGTATGAATTGCCGGATTTCCCTGAATGATTAGTTTGACCATTTTCCAGCTTTCATAAAGGTTGTTTAAAAATTTGAGGTTTATCTCATGCTGTGACTTTTTGATGCCAAGATTATTCATTTTGATGGTAATGAGATTGAATCTGTCATGAGCATCATGGATGGTCTCATGTGAAAACATTTTGAAATTGTCAAATTCGTTTAAAACAGATGTTTTCTTGTTTCCAATGATTCTCTCATTTCCTTCAAAACGATTTTTCAAAGTTTGCCAAATTTGGTTTGCAGTTAAAAGGATTATATCATTCATTTGGCTTAGAATACTGTGGGGTATTCCAGAAACAAGCTCCTTTTTGGCTTGAAGTTCAAGTTTCTTCCTTTCATTCAGTATATCCAAGTTACTCGTAAGAGAAGTCATGTTATCTGGTAGAGATCCGTCTACACATTTCCACACGTCTTCACTTATAGAGTTGAGATGAAGATTCATACGACCTACCCATGATTTATATTCTTCGGGAATAAGAATGGGTGCTCGAGTACCTGAACCTATACTGTTAGCAATAGATACAGAATTTATGTTTGAGTAGTTTGCGGAAGACATTTTTTTTTTTTTTTTGTTAACGAAAATGTGATGTTAAAATGAAATTTTTAAAGAAAAATAATTGGTGGTTTATAAAAACGCTACACAAAAGTTTTCGACAAAAATTTTCAAAATAAATCACACAAGAAATTTTTAAATGTTTTTTTTTTTAATATATTTAATTTTTTTTAATGAACAAGTGATATTAAGATGAAATTTTTAAAGGAAACTTATTGGTGGTTTATAAAAACGCTACACAACAGTTCACGACAAAAATTTCAGATTAAATCACACGAGCTCTGATACCAATTGTTGAAAAATACGATAACTTATCTCCACGAACAAGGTTTTTAAGCCTATTACCGTGTGACAGATATGTATTTTATCTATAATATGCGGAAATAAATAAGAGTTGCGGAATAAGATAAAACGGTAAATCTAAACTAGACAGTATTTAAATAGACAGAAAGCGGTAAATAAAGTAAAAGTTTGAAGTTAGAGGTTAGATGTAATAAACGCCATTATCAACGATAACGTGTTTTTACAATAAATAAAAAGGTTAGAAGTTAGAAATTAGGAGTTAGATGTTAGATGTAATAAACGCCATTATCAACGATAACGTGTTTTTACAATAAATAAAAAGGTTAAAAGTTAGAAGTTAGATGTCTCGGTTAAATACAGTCCACATATGTTTTCGTTGTCACGGTTCAATTTTTATGTCTCGGGTGTTTGGTACAGTTGATTTATAACAGTTTTAATAAATCAATAATAACACGGATAATTTCAAAAGAACTTATCGATAGCAGATGAATATGATGATTTTCTTTGAAGCTTCGATTCTTGTTCTTTGCTCGGGTTTTCTTGATGTGTCAATTTCTTGTACTTCACGGTGAGATGAGGTTTTGGTGATTTTTGGTGTCGGGTAAGGGTTGTTTAGAGGTTTGGAGTTTGGTGTCGGGTAATGGTTGTTTGGAGGTTTGAGGTTAGGTGTCGGGTAATGGTTGTTTGGAGGTTTGAGGTTAGGTGTCGGGAGGAGGTTTTGATTCTTGCGGTTTTGCGGTTTGATCCTCGTTGCCAAATGCAGAGATTTGAGTGTCTTGAGGTTTCTGGTCGTGGGTTTCTTAGAGAGTATATGAGTGTATAATCCTTGGTTGATTGGGTGTGTTGTCAAGAATGGCAAGAGGTGAGCTTCAATTTATAGTTGCTGAAGAACAGCCATCGCGTCGCGACCGGGAATGCCGTCGCGTCGCGAAGGGGCGTGTGTCGGGTTGCTTTTGGTCGGCCACTGGTTAGTGCGTTGGGTTGGTAGTCTCGCGATTAGAGAGTTGGTATTGTCGCGTTGGATCCTTCGCGTCGCGACCACCTCCTTCGTCGCGTCGCGATCGCTGAAGCAATTTGGTCTTCTGTCTCTGCTCTTCTCTTCACGTCGCGACCACTGCTTCTGTCGCGTCGTGATTGCTGAAGGAGTGTGATATTTTGTATTTTGCTCTTTGGTTTGTAGCGTTACTTTCTCCGGTTTGGTTGATCTCGAATTTATGCAATCTGAAATAAACTGTTAATAAAAACATTTCGACTTATTTCAGTGATGGTCACATAAAAACATAAAAACATTATTCAACAACCACGAATAGGACAGATGTCGTTGTTATCGAAGCGAAAGTTTCCCGCATCATCCAAAGTTCTATAATCCCTGAGATACTCCCTTTTTCCAGTCATATGTCTTGAGCAGCCACTATCCATGTATCATTTAGTATCAAACCGCTCATTAGACATAACCTGCAATCAATCAAGAAGAAGTTGGTACCCAATCAATCTTTGGTCCTCAGGGTAAGCAAAGGATTCTTGAATCCATTTTTCAACAGCCTCTTCGGTTATTTCATTTGCATTTAGATTGATCATATTCTTAGAAGTTTCATGTGATGAGCAAGAAGAGCCAGAAAATGATTCCAAAGAGCTTTTTGTAAGAATTGATGAGTCCGAAGAGATTGAAATATTGGAAACCTTCAGAACCCACATTTGTTTGGATGATTTTGATTTTGAAGATTTTGACATTCTCTTGTTTTTCGATGTTTTTGAAGAACTTGATGACTTTGAAAATTTAGTTTTAGACGTTAAATTTATTTTCAAGTAATTTCTTTTCCAATTTTGTTTTGATTTTTCGATTATAGATTTCCTTGACAATGAACTACATGATGTAGAAGTACACAGGTACTCTTCGTATGCGAGTTTGAAATCATTCAATGATAGATTCTTATCATTAAACAAGTCCAAATATTTGTCTAGCCATTGATGAAATGTGTCTATCAGATTTGTACCCTTTGAAAATGTTTCCTTTGTGGGTTTTTGAGATTTGGGATTTGGAAAATTTGGTTTGGATGGTGTAAAGGATGGCTTGAGAAATTGATTTGTGCCAACATTTGAATTCTTCGTAACAAAGAGTTTTGTTCCCGAAGTAGAAGCCTTTGTATCAGTAAATTTTATTGGTACGAAGGGAGTTTTTCTTTTCACAAGATTCAGAGTTTGTTTTGCTTTGTGATTCACAACTGTTGGTTTTTGAGCTAGTTTTGAAATTATGACAGCTGGTATTGAGATTGCAACAGTAGGTTTTGTTTTGAAGCTCGATGCGAAGTTTTGAAATTTACGATTTTTCAAAATTTTGGGATTTTGTACCACGGGTTTAGAAATGATTATCTTGGGTTTTGAAACTTCGTTTTCAAAAGTTTGAGCAAGAGGTACACTTTCATTTGACTCTATTAACTGAAAAACATCCATCTTCGGAGTTACAGGTTTATCCATAACTTGAATTTGTTTGTAGGTTCTGTTAACGTAGATTTGATTTTCATTTTTGTCATTTAAAAGATGAGTCATATTTTCTGGAATTTTGTTTTGTTCATAACAAAGATGATTGTAAATGTAATGGCCATATAAATCTTGTTTAAGCACATTTATCATTACTTCCAATTTTTCATTCATGTTGTTTTCAAGCATTTTTGAAGATGAAAGAATCCTTCCTGAGTGACTGTGGAATTATCCTTCTCAACTAATTTAGCCAAATCGTTGTCAATTAAAAGTACACCACCAAGTTTCACAATGATAGAGTTTTTGAAATAAGAAACCTTCAGATAGACACAAGCTACATTAACTAGTCTTTTTGAATTGTCTTTAAGATATTGATCGTAGGAAACACAGTCATCAGAAATTTGTATTTTGGTTTTCATAATTTCCTTGCTCATTTGAAATTTCAGATGTCACTTTTTCACAATCAATTTTTGTTTTTCCTTTGTCAACCGAAGACACTTGTGAAATGCCTTCGGAAGGTGATGCGAATTGACAACGCCTAGTAATATCAAGTATTTTAGTCGTTATTAGACCCTATTATTGGTGAATTTATATCATATATGCTGTGGTGTTCTCATGTTTTGTGTCAGTGCTTGTTTGGAAAGAAAAGATGTGAATAGGGGCTAAATGCGTACAAAATGGAAGAAGTTTGAAGATAAAGATAAAATAGTCGAATTAGCATGCGCGCCGCGGATATGTGCAAGGGCGCGACGCGCTGAGGCAGCAATGAGGCGGTGGAGAAGATTCAAATGCCGGAAAAATGGGGATAAACTCATACGCGCGTCGCGGAATCTAAATGCGCCTGGCGCAGTCTTTTATTTTTCAAAACTATAAATAGAGGGTTTTAGGTCGAAATCAGCAGCAAAGACCTGGCATAGGAACGACCCCCAAGGCTTATTTGACTCCGAGTTTCAGTTTTCAGTCGACCATAATTGGTATTTATGTTTTTCTCTTTTAATTTCCAAGTAGTTTAGTAGTTTTTGGTAGCTTTGGCTAGTGTTATTGGGTGTGACAACCATTGGCATTAGTTTTTAGTTTCTGAAAGTTTATGTTTTCTGTTTTGAACAAGTGTGGATCTGAGTTTTTAATAGTTAATCATTTGGTTATTGTTAATTGCTATTTTTATGGTTTTTATGCTTGAAATTCTTTTGGATGAATTTGATGTTGGCTTGATCTTGTGTTGGTGAATTTAGGTTATACTTTCTGATTTCAGTTAACATTTTTGGTTTAGAACTTGAATTGGTTTGGTTAATGTTAGAGTTAGTTTTTGGATTTGTGGGATTTTGTGATTTTGGGATTGTTTTTGGTAAAAGTCGGAAACTAGATCCTCTGGTTGTAGAGTGACACTACAATTGGTAATCTGTTGCCTACCTTGACCACGAAACTCCTGTGGATCGACCTTGACTACCACTATACTAGTGTGTGTTAGGTTTATTTTACTATTTTTGACCACACGACTACCTAGGCGTGTCACGAATGCGGATGAGACTTTTAAAGTAGACAAAGAAGAGCAATCAATTTCCTGTATATCCGAATCATTTTCAGAAGCATTCTCAGATTTTGTCTCAACAATAACTTCTTATTTGTTTTCAATTTAAGGAATGTTTTTCTGCAAGATTGGAATGTCTTTTAGCAATGTTTTTAGCAAGCTATCAGCAGTTAAGAACTTTTCCACAGAAATTAAGCCATACATATACGAAGGATTAGTGACTTCAGAGCCAGATACAATGGACTCACATTCATAAGATATGATATCAACATTTTTCAGCTTAAATTCTAGAAAAGGTAATAGTTGTCTATGTTGAACATTGCATATGTCAGCCTTATGATAAATGAGAGTAATATGAGAGTACAGACGCTTAGCAGTTTCACAAAAGATATTTCGTTGTTTCAGCAGTACATCATTATCATTCAAAATTTTCGCTCTATTCGCTTCTAGCAATGAGATTCTTAAGTTGGCCTTTTCTAGGGACAACTTCGTACTTTCTACTCTCCGCCTCAACTGTAGAATCTCCTGTTCACTGACTTTAGCCCTATTTTTAGCATCAATAAGCAATTTATTCATCACAGAGTCATCACGAGTTATTTCATTAATATCAGTAGAAAATTTTGATCCCGGAATTGTAAAAGATAAGAGAAGTTTAGTTACCTGTTCAGGAATGGTTAGGCGAGAATCCTTCACCATCAAGAAGATCTCCTCATCATCATCCGAAGAGTCATCAAACCAGACCTTCGAAACTCCTGCAACAATCACATCCTTTGTCTTCAAATCTTCATAATCTAGACATCCGAACCCTTCTTGACCCATTTCTTCTTCAGCTTCACTCTCCTCAAAAGCACCCTTCGGGAAGCTCTTACCATCATCATAGGCAATGAAGGCACTATGAGTTGGCTTCGTTACTTCCTCGTCTTTGGAGTCAGACGACCACACTTGGTAGGTTCCCATTTTATCTTCCGAAGCCATCAGGGCCAGATCCTTTGTTTTCTCTCTTACTTCTTCCATCTTTCTAGCATAGTAGGCTTCGTCTTTGACTTGGGTCTGCTTGTCATTTCTTTTGCGAAGCATGCAGTCTTTCGCGAAGTGATTTTTACCATGACAGTAGTTGCAGTTATACCTAGAGTCACCCGCAATCTTCTTTTCTTCAGCTCTATCTTTGGGGGCCTCCGAAGTCTATGTTTCAGCAGGCTTCGGAGTTGAAGATTTAGTGTTAGCCTCCTTTGGTATGTAGATTTCTGGTTTGGGTTTCAGAGTGTAAGAGTTTTGTTTGAAAGGTTTCGCAAATGGTTTTCCAGAGCTAGATTTGTTTACATATGGTTTGCTAAACCTACGATTGTTTGCAGCATACAAGGCAATCGTTTCTCCATTTTCACCTTACATATAACCATCAGGCTCATCCTTGGTTTCTTCTTCTTCAACATTTAACATTAAGGCTAGTGTTCCAGCATTTTCACTTCGTCTTCCACAAATATCTGGTTCATGGGATTTGATGAGATTGTATAAAGCTGCCAATGAATAAGTGTTGATGTTTTCATAGGACTTAATCATCAACATGATAGGTCTCCACTCAGGCTTAGACTATAGAGAAAGTTGATGTTGATTTCTTGTTGGCTTTGAATTTCACCATACTTTTCTAGATCATAAACCATTTTGCCATAACGTTCATAAGCCTGTTCCAAACTTCCATTCTCTTGTTGTTTGAAGTTTCCGAAGTCTGCTAAAACTTCTTGAACAACACTTGACTGAAGAGTGTTGTCACCTGCAAATCTAACTGCAAGTCGATCCCAAATCTCCTTGGCAGATTTTGCACCTGAGATGTGATGTCGAACATCTGGACCAAGTCCACTTCTAAGCTCTCTCATGGCTCGTTCGTCATTTCTAACTTTCTTCAAGTCAGCAGCAGTGAGAACATCAACATCATCTCCATCAACAACAATGAATCGTCATTCGATGTCTGTATGAGGACCATCTCTGACAGATCTCCAAATATCATTCTCTTCATCTAGACCTTCGATGTAATCTTTCATACGATCAGCCCAGTAATCATAGTAGGTTGGAACAAGAACAGGAGCCTTAGTGGATGAGCCAATTAGATTGGCATAGTTAAACATATTAGCATACGTAGCTGTTGAATCAGTCATTTTGATTGATTTTCAACTGGATCTTTTCAGAAAAACTAGCAATAGAGATTGTTAACAGTTGCGGAATACTAGATCTAAGAAACAATTTAGATCTAGAACTGTAGCAATGGAAATAAGACTCTATAGATTGGTTTTCGAGCTGTCCTGCTCTGATACCACGTGTTAGGTGTTGAATTCAATCAAATAGTGGAATATAACAAGTGTTTAGATGAATTGAATCAAGCTACACAATAAACACAGGCAAATATGAACAAGAACAATGAAGAACACAATGGGGATTGAATAATAACTGTCGAATGCTTTGATTTAACAATGAGAGTGGATTCAAAACAAACACTCGACACAGACATGTATCACTGATATTTATACATTATTAGTGATACGGATAATACATAAGATACCATAGAATATTCCTACAGTGTACTAGCCAATAGGAATGAGTTATTGTGCAACACATAGTCTGCAGGATACGCGTACACTCAAAAAGTTGTTACAGATAAGCCTTCGGATCCTTTGGAATAAACCCTTCGGAGTCTTCAGGCTTCGGGGTATTGGTTTCACTTCGTAGTTTTCAGGGGCTTCAGAGGGATCAGCACTTCATCACAAAATATACTCAACAAAACTGTGGACCATGTCTTCACACACTGCGATTTCGCAAAAGGTGTTTGGGAGTGTGTAAGCAAATGTTGTGTGTTTAAAAAGAAAAACTATGACAGTATGCAAATGCAAATTGCATATACTCTCTCACATGTTAAATCAGAAAAAGAAAGGAAATTCTTGTCAGCTTTATTACAAGCTTTATTTTGGATCATCTGTAGAATGATGTGGTCTTTATGAAAAAAAGGAGAAACCCGGGGAAAATTGTTGATAAAATTCAATAAATTTTGTTGAACTGGGTCAGAGGTAAGCTGCATTCTTTGGACCGGTACTCTTGGTTGGTGCTGTCATCCATTCAACTCTGGTCTTTTCTCTACTGAGTGATTTGAGTAGGCTAGATGATAGCAAATACTTTAGTGGGTGAGTTCTTTTTTCTATTGTTTTGTTTAGTTTCTGAATAAAGAATGAAAATTCCAGGTTATGTCTCAAATAAGATGGGGTGGGCAGATTTGGGTGATTTCTTTTTGGTGTCTTTTGGTGGTGTGCATCTAGGTTCAATGTGAGTCGGGTGTGTCTAATTTCGTTTCCTAGGGTAGAATTCTGTGTTTTCCAATTGGGTCGTTGGTTTTCGTCCCGGTGATGCACTTCTTTCGCGTGTGTTTTCTTTCTTTTCTCTCTTTCTCTTGCTTGATGGGAGGGGCCGAGGGGGTAAATACTTTGGTGTGAGTTTAGTTTGGTCTTGGTCTCTATTGGGTGATTTGGTGTGACTTATCTCATAAGCATGAGTTTCAAGGCTTGGCGGTTTTGGTTTTGGTGGTGAGAGTTCTTGTCCGTGAACTCTGTTATTTTTGTATTCCAGTTGTGTTTTCATTGCATTTGGGTTAGAGACATCCTTTTTTGCTTTCGTGTTGGTTCCATACCCGGATTTCTGCTCGTGCATATTCATATTGGCTTTTTGAGATCGTGGACTATTTTGCGTTTGGCTTTTAGCTGGTTTTCAGATATAGTGAATGCTTCATCCCTGGCTTTTTGAGATTGTAGTCTATTTTCATAATTTTGGCTGGTGCTCTCAAAATTCAAAGCAGGAGGTCATTGCAGTCACATTGGGGCGGGAAAGCTCTTTTCGGGTGCTAGTCAGATTTTTCCCATGATTTCGGCTTTGGAGTTCGGTGCTGGGTGATTTTTAGCAGGAGACTCTTTGAGGATATAATTTTGAGTTGTTCAGAATTAGAGGCCAACAGCGTTTGTCGGGTTTTATCGATTCAGTTTAAAATTTCAGTTTCTGATTCTCAGTTCGGTATTCTGCTGTAGTTTAAATAGGTTGATTATTTAACAGAGTTCAGAAGAATAGTCATTAAGTTCAGACAAGGCTTCGTTTAGTGAAGATTGAAAAGTTGGTGGAAGACGCAGATTGAGGATTTATGTGTCAAAAAGTTCAAGATGTGGTATTGGTAAAGGGAGAAAATTAGAGAATTACAGAAGATCAGACGTTCAGACAAATACAACGATGATCAGAGTTTCACGGGTTCAAGACCAGATCATGGGATGAACAGATCAAGTAATTAAGAGAAAATCCGTTTTCGGTAGATCCAGCAGTGATTAGAAAGTCAGCAGACTTAGGTGTAATTGATATTGCCTAAATTATACATATATTTCGGGCAATATCGAGTGCTTAAACATGTGTTTTTGGTATTATCTAAAGATAAAAGATACTTATAACGCCAAAATTACCAAAACACAGGAAAAATAGCTTTGCGGATTAAGAAGGATCTGGATTCGAGCTTAAAGACGAAAAAGCCAAATCAAGAGCCATATCGAGACCCTATGCTGAACAAGAAATCGCGACGCGAAGAAAAGCAAGATAGAAGAATAAAATGCTACAGCCCTCGCGACGCGACGGAAGGCTTGGTCGCGACGCGAAGACCTAGGACGCGACACCACCAACTTTGTGATCGCGAGACTACCAACACAACGCACTAGCCAGACCAGTGGCCGACCAAAAGCGACACTCGCCGCACCCTCGCGACGCGACGGACATGTTGGTCGCGACGCGAGCACTGTAGCTCTGCAAGTATAAATAGAAGCCTCTATGCACGATTTTTAGACACAATTAGAGGGCAAGGAAACTATAGTTCAGATATATTTTCGTGTATTTATCATATTTACATGTTAAGAGTGATTTTCATAACAAGAAGGAGCTAAGATCTTCATTATAAGCAAGGATTCATCGATTGTAAACCGGTTGGTATCTTCTACTATGACTTCTTCATATTGTTGTTGTATATTTGATACCATGCTAGGCTAGATCCCTGTAGCTTTTGCCTAGGTGATGTTGATTCATTAATATAAATATATGTTGATCTAGTTCTTGATTCGAGTTAAATATCGGTTAGGATATATAATTTGCATGCTATACATATTGAATGTGATTAAAGTTTGTATTCTTGATAGCTATCTTCATATGATTAAGTTTATTGACCATTTAAACATATTGATCATATGAACCATTTTGATGTGTAATTGACAACTATATATCATTGGACTAGTTATTGACCATTTAACTAGGAAAGTTATTTTAGTTATAAACTTCATTAGTGAAATAAAACTTATATCACATTTAGTTGCAACTCATGACCATTGATTATATGAACATATCACTATGACCATTAGGGTATGGACTATGTTTGCATGCTAGATTATATTAATATTTCATGATTATAAGTTATTTAGTTACATGACCATTGTGCTATAATAACTTAGAAATCATAGAATTGGTGACTTGACCATATGATCCTACCACTTAATGCAACCTATTTTAACTCATTGCACATAATCAAAACTAGTCAACATAGGTTTATATGAATCAACAAATCCTAGGCGAAAGCTTCCCTTGTTATTATTTGATCATATTATCTCTTTATTGTCGTGTTGTTACGATAGTTGTTATTTATTATTTTGCCTATTTCACAAGCATCCAAAACTTAGTTTTACGAGTTTTCACTAAAACTCGCCTCTAAACCGTTTGACTAAGAATTGCAAACTCTAAGTTAGTTAACAACTCCCTGTGGAAAATCGATACCTTTACTTACCAAAACTATACTATTAAATGATCGAGTAATGCTTGCTCGTAAGTCTAATAGTCAAATAATAAGGTAAATAATTGGATTAAGACTTAAATGACATGACAACTACAAGTGAGTTGTTTTGACGACAACAAGTTTTTGGCGCCGTTGCCGGGGAGTTATTCAATTAATTTTATTGTTTACAATTGTTAGTCGATCGACCCTTTTTACGGTTTCTACCGTGGGAAGTTAAAATTTTTAGTTTGTTTGATGTATTTCTCTCTGTTTGTTTACTAAATAATTTTAAGACTCGCTTGTAATTTATTTAGTTGTTTCAAACTAAATTGATTATCAATCCAACTATCATGCTAGTAATTCTACTTACGAGAACGGTGTCAGAATAGACAGATCCGGTTTGGTTGTTGGATTTTCGAAAGGTCATTAACCGAAAGAGTCCTGCCTCCCTACTGTCCTGCCTGGCCGTTCTTTATTTGATAGTCAACGCATTATAGTGGATTTGATAAGATATTCGGGTGTTACAACTGAGTGATTACATAAAGGTTTTAAAAGTTTTAAACTTTTTGTTCAATTTATTATTTGTATAAAAAAAAGAGAATATAAAATATATATATATATATAAAAATATAAAAAAATATATATATAAAAAATAGGCACCAAACTTGCAAACAGTTTCTAATGTGCAGTTTATGACCCGAAGTTCACAACCGAACATCATACCTGCACTGAACGAACCAGAACGTGAGTTTAACACAAGAAGAAGAATAAGAAGAAGCATTTTTCCGAAAGAAAAACCTAGACAAGAAATGGAAATCCCAGTAAACGAGCAAGAACCAACTTTGAAAGCATATTACAACAGAGCACGAGACGGAACAGGACCAAGTCTTGTTCGGCCCAGGATACCGGAAAATGCAAATTTTGAGCTTAAAGGCCATTACCTTTCAGCCCTTAAGGGCATTACTTTCAAAGGAACAGAAGAAGAAGATCCAGTCGAACACATCGAGCAAGTCACAGAAATCACTGACTGTTTCAACATTCCAGGAATTTCCTCAGATGCGATAATGCTACGAATCTTCCCGATGACATTACCCGAAGGAGCAAAGAAATGGTTGAAAAGACTGTCTCCAGGTTCCATCACTACATGGAATGGACTGAAACAGGACTTCATAGAAGAATACACTCCACCGTCTAAAATAAATAAACTGAAAGCAAAAATTCAGAACTTTCTCCAAGATGAAGATGAAACTTTGTATCAAGCGTGGAGTCGATTCAAGGAATTGATCCAGGATTGTCCACAACACGACATGGACAAACACCAAAAAGTTCAGAAGTTCTACGACTGCATCAACACACAAACAAGACAACTACTAGACGGGAGAGGACCCCTCATCAACTTAACCGCTACCGAGGCTTATGAACGAATTGAGGATCTGGCAAAACATTCTCATCATTACCATTCCTCAAGAGATCCATCATGCCGAAGAAAGTTAAAAGAAGAGGCAGTGGAAGGAATGTCCGCTATTCACAACCGATTGGATCAATTTGGGAGAGATCTAAAAAAGATGACTCAAAATATCCATGCAATAACGGTGGGCTGTGACAATTGCAGCGGTCCTCACTTACAGAAAGACTGTCCATACGATGAAGATGGTAATAAGAAAGCAGAAGCATGTTACTCATCTGGAGACAGATTTGACTTCCCGATACGTAGAAACAACTGGCGAGGAGGAAGTGATTTTTACAACCAACAACAAAGGCAACAACCACCATTTGAACGCCAGCAAAATACTTATAATCAACAAAAACAGTCACCACCAGGATTTAACCCACAACATAACCAAGAGAGGAAACCAAACTTGGAAGACATATTGGGTAAATTCATGGAAGGATCAGAAAAGAGACACACAGCAACTGAAGTTCAACTAAGAAATCAAGCCGCCTCTATCCAAAACATAGAGAACCAAATTGGCCAAATTTCAAAAGTGTTACAAGAAAGACTACCAGGAACACTTCCTACCAACACCGAACCAAACCCACGAGCACAGGCTAAAGCCATCACAACCAGAAGCGGAAAAATCATCCCACCAGCAGTCATTGAAGAAACCATCAACTCAACTCCTGAAACACAAGAAGATAAAGCTGGAAAAGATCCGGGGAGCACTAAGGATAAAGGAACAAAAGAAACAGCTTCACCTCAACCACACCAACCGACCATTCCATTCCCTCAACGTTTAAAGAAGGAGAAGGAGGATAAAGAATTCAAGAAATTTCTTGAGCACTTGAAACAGCTGAGCATCAACATTCCATTCGTTGATGCAATAACACAAATGCCAAAATATGCCAAATTCCTCAAAGACCTCCTAACTAACCGAAAGAAAATGGAAGAGGTATCACTGGTAACATTAAGTGAAAAATGTTACGCATCAATGATGAAGAACCTACCAGAAAAAGTAGGAGATCCAGGCGGTTTACATCTTCCTTGAACCTTCGGAAACCATGCCAGCAGCTATGGTTTGGCAGACTTAGGTGCCAACATCAATTTAATGCCATATTCTTTCTACAAGAAACTAAATTTACCAGAACCAAAACCAGTTCGAATGGCAATTAATCTTGCGAACAAGGCGGTTACATATCCAAGAGGGATAGTAGAAGATCTTCTGGTAAAAGTTGACAAGTTTGTTTTTCCTGTAGATTTTGTCATACTAGATATGGAGGAAGATGATGAAGTACCTATTCTTTTTGGAAGACCTTTCTTGGCCACAGCAAGAGCTTTGATAGATGTTCATGACACTAAATTAACCATTCGGGTGGGCACTGAAGCCATCACCTTTGGCATGGATCACACGATCAAACACTCAACGATGAGTGATGACACAGTCTTCCATATCGACACCTTCGATCTAATATTGGAAGAGGAAGCCAAAGCCATACGGGAAGAAGATTATAGTCATGAAATGCAACTTGCTGAGAAAACATTCGATCCAGAAAAGGATCTGAAGGAGCTGGAAGAACTCTTGAAAAATGAACCACATTTCGCTAACCAAGAAGAAACGGTACTGCCAAAGCAAAAATTTCCTAGGAACCAGAACATCTCGGACTTGAAGATACTTCCAAACCATTTGGAGTATGCATTTTTGACAGACACCAAGGAATACCAGGTTGTCAGTTCATCTGAATTAAGCCAAGAAGAGAAAGGAGAACTCATGAAAGTTCTAAAGAAAAGAAAAGATGCTATCGCTTGGAGCATCTCTGACATAAAAGGCATAAGCCCAACCATCTGTTCTCATAAGATACTGATGGAAGAAGATTCAAAACCATCAGCACAGCACCAAAGAAGGCTTAATCCAAAAATGCAAGACGTAGTTGATAAAGAGATCATGAAGCTGCTCGATGCTGGAATCATCTACCCGATTTCTGACAGCAAATGGGTCAGCCCAATCCATGTCGTACCAAAGAAGGGAGGAATAACAGTCATCACCAACGAGAAGAATGAAGTTATACCTACCAGAACAGTGACAGGATGGCGGGTGTGCATCGATTATCGTAAATTAAACGATGCAACACAAAAAGACCATTTTCCTCTTCCCTTCATCGATCAAATGCTGGAACGATTATCAGGAAAAGCCTATTACTGTTTTTTGGATGGTTTTTCAGGTTACTTTCAAATTCCGATTGACCCAGAAGATCAAGACAAAACGACGTTTACATGCCCTTTAGGAATCTTTGCGTACCGAAGAATGCCTTTCGGTCTATGCAATGCTCCAGCCACTTTTGAAAGATGTGTCTCGGCAATTTTCCATGACATGATGGAAAACTCAATGGAGGTCTTCATGGATGATTTCTCACTATTTGGCAACTCATTTGCAGAATGTTTGTCTAATCTAGACAAAATGCTTAAAAGATGTGAAGAAACCAATCTAGTGCTCAACTGGGAGAAATGCCACTTCATGGTGAAAGAAGGAATAGTTTTGGGACACAAAGTGTCAAGACATGGGATTGAAGTCGACAAGGCAAAAGTTGAAGTCATTGCTAAACTACCACCACCGACCAACGTAAAAGGAGTCAGAAACTTCTTGGGACATGCCGGTTTTTACCGGAGGTTTATAAAAGATTTCTCAAAAATAACCAAACCTTTAACACAACTGTTACAAAACGATGTAAAATTTGATTTTAATCATGAATGTGTTAATGCGTTTGAATTTTTGAAGCTTAAATTGACTACTGCCCCGATCATGGTCGGCCCAGACTGGAACCTACCTTTCGAACTGATGACAGACGCAAGTGATATCGCATTGGGAGCCGTCCTAGGCCAAAGAATCGACAAGAAATTCAAGCCAATCTACTACATCAGCAAAACTCTGAATCCTGCCCAAGAAAACTACACAACGACTGAAAAAGAACTTCTGGCAGTAGTTTATGCTTTTGATAAATTCAGACCTTATCTAATTTTATCAAAAACCATTGTCTACACAGATCACTCTGCAATCAGGTACCTGTTCAACAAGCAAGATGCCAAACCACGTTTGATTCGGTGGGTCTTGCTGTTACAAGAGTTTGATATAGAAATTCAAGACAAGAAAGGATCCGAGAATTTGGCAGCTGATCATTTGTCAAGATTGGAAAATCCGGAGCAAAAGGCGAGGGAAGAAAAGGAAGTGAACGACTCCTTCCCTGAAGAACATGTAATGTCAATTCATGTTGATATGGAGACCCCCTGGTATGCGGATATTGTAAACTATCTTGCAGCCAAAGTGCTTGTAAAAGGGCTTACTCACCAACAAAAGAAAAAGTTCTTTGCCGATATCAAGTACTACCTGTGGGATGAACCATACCTTTTTCGCTCATGCCCGGATAACATCATACGGAGATGCGTACACGGGAAAGAGATAAAAGATATACTCAAGCAATGCCATCAAGGACCTACAGGTGGACATCACGGAGCAAATTACACCGCACGAAAGGTGTTTGAAGCGGGCTTTTATTGGCCCACTATCTTCAAAGACGCAACAAATTTCGTCAAGACATGCGATCCATGTCAGCGAGCGGGTAATATCTCCTCCAAAAATGAAATGCCATTGCATTCTATCCAGGTATGTGAAATTTTCGATGTGTGGGGTATTGACTTTATGGGACCTTTTCCTAATTCCCACGGAAATAAATATATATTGGTTGCGGTGGACTACGTATCAAAGTGGGCTGAAGCAAAAGCTTTACCCACAAATGATGCGCGGGGTGTGGTTAAATTTTTGAAAACCATTTTTGCACGTTTCGGTGTCCCTAAAGCTCTTATAAGCGATAGGTTTTGCAACAAACAAATGGAGAATGCTTTAAATAAGTATGGGGTAACCCATCGAATATCTACACCTTATCACCCGCAATCAATTGGCCAAACAGAGATCACAAACAGGGCCTTAAAACGTATTTTAGAAAGATCCGTGGGAACAAGCCGAAAGGACTGGTCAAAAAAACTTGACGATGCACTTTGGGCTTTTCGAACTGCCTTTAAGACACCAATTGGCACTACCCCATACAGATTGGTGTACGGAAAAGCTTGTCACCTCCCAGTAGAGGTTGAACACAAGGCATTCTGGGCCTTAAAAACGTGTAACTTGGACTTTAATCTTGTCAGTACTAACCGTTTGTGTCAATTGAATGAACTTAATGAACTAAGAAATGACGCATACGAAAACTCAGTTATTTACAAAGACAAAGTCAAAAGGTGGCACGATTCGAGATTGAAAGGAAACAAAGATTTCCAACCAGGGGAGAAAGTCCTACTGTACAACTCACGATTGAGACTTTTCCCTGGGAAACTGAAGACACGATGGTATGGGCCATTCACAATCAAAGAAGTATATCCACACGGGGCTGTGGATCTTTTCAAAGAAGGTGAAGGAAGTTTCAAAGTGAACGGGCACAGGTTGAAAAGATATGAAGAATGCGTTCAAAATGAGATCGAACGCGAAGACATCCCACTCCAAACAGTAGAACATTAGAGGGGAATGGAGTCCAGCTAAAAAGACTCCAAATCTATGAAAGAGAAGCGCTTCCGGGAGGCAACCCGAGATTATCGCGTATTTAAATACATTTGAATTATTTGTGTCTCTCATGTGTTGATCTAAACAAAAAAAAATTATTTTATTTTGTGTATTTAAATACATTTGAATTATTTGAAGTTGATTTTAGAGTGGTGTGTTTTTATGTAATGGTGTGTTTTTCATGGTGTGGTTGATATTTTTTCTGAGCATAGATGCAGAATTCAGGTTTAAACAGATACTGGCGGTCAGTTCACCATTCTTCTTCTGTGGAAAGATGTCCTTCAAACAAAACGACTCATTACCCAAGGGGAGTCCATTCCAATTAAACTCCTCTATGATTTAAAAGATATATACAATAAAATTATTGTATAAAATAAGTGTAGGGTAAACAAGTTAAAACTGCAATAATTAACTGAGCAAAGTAAAATTTTTTATCTTAAACATCTTTTCCAAAAAATTGAATACTAAGAAGGTAATTGTTAAGAAAAATGTTTTGAAAATAAATTCGTAGGTTAAACTTGATTTTATTCTCTTATTTTCTAGTTTTTCGATATTTTCGTATAAAATTTAATTCTTTAAATGACAAGTAATTAGAATGATAATTACAAAAGGTTTTGCATAAATAATGAAATAGACCCATTGAAAATCAAATTTTGTCAAAACAGGTTGAGTCAGTTTCCCTAAACGCGCGAATGCTATGACTAAATTGAGGAAAATAAACCTCGTTAAAAGAACTTCGAATAAGAAATCTAATGAAAAGAGAAAATCAAGTAATGTTACACCATAAGATTGAGACTCAGGAAGGAAATTCAATCAGTGACCTTTGACATTCGAGCAAGTAGACATAAAATGGGGCCCACGGGCATTTCTACTCCTTATTACCTAAAACCAACTGGTTTGGGATAATATTGTCGAAAGCTCGCTACACGGGTGTCATCGAAAGTCATGGGATTTCCTTAGTGGCCTTTGGAATTTGAATTAGTAAACTTTGTACAGTTGTGAGTTGAAAATTTGTAATCAAGAGTTCTATAGGAAGTCACGAGTTTCAAAGGTGCGGTAAAAATGGAGAAAATAACTAAACTTGATAAAACTTAGTCCAGCATAATTTTTGGGAAACTTGACAAAAGATCTTGAGGTAAAAGAAAATTTTAAGGGTGTATTCAATGTTATTAAAAATGAGTATTTTTCAATCTAAAGACTTGTCATTAATAGAAATAGATTTTATGTAAAATTTTGGAAAATTAGAAATACGTACATAAAAATAGGTATAATCTACTATGTTCATTCTTGAAACTTTATTCTTAACATCGGTAAATAATGCTAGATCTGTGATAGCATTCGGAAAGTTGTTTGGATATCAAATTTCTTAGCTGGGTTTTAAATTGTAGTTTGCTTGAGGACAAGCAAAGTTCAAGTGTGGGGTATTTTGATATTGCCTAAATTATACATATATTTCGGGCAATATCGAGTGCTTAAACATGTGTTTTTGGTATTATCTAAAGATAAAAGATACTTATAACGCCAAAATTACCAAAACACAGGAAAAATAGCTTTGCGGATTAAGAAGGAGCTGGATTCGAGCTTAAAGACGAAAAAGCCAAATCAAGAGCCATATCGAGACCCTATGCTGAACAAGAAATCGCGACGCGAAGAAAAGCAAGACAGAAGAATAAAATGCTACAGCCCTCGCGACGCGACGGAAGGCTTGGTCGCGACGCGAAGACCTAGGACGCGACACCACCAACTTTGTGATCGCGAGACTACCAACACAATGCACTAGCCAGACCAGTGGCCGACCAAAAGCGACACTCGCCGCACCCTCGCGACGCGACGGACATGTTGGTCGCAACGCGAGCACTGTAGCTCTGCAAGTATAAATAGAAGCCTCTATGCACGATTTTTAGACACAATTAGAGGGCAAGGAAACTATAGTTCAGATATATTTTCGTGTATTTATCATTTTTACATGTTAAGAGTGATTTTCATAACAAGAAGGAGCTAAGATCTTCATTATAAGCAAGGATTCATCGATTGTAAACCAGTTGGTATCTTCTACTATGACTTCTTCATATTGTTGTTGTATATTTAATACCATGCTAGGCTAGATCCCTGTAGCTTTTGCCTAGGTGATGTTGATTCATTAATATAAATATATGTTGATCTAGTTCTTGATTCGAGTTAAATATCGGTTAGGATATATAATTTGCATGCTATACATATTGAATGTGATTAAAGTTTGTATTCTTGATAGCTATCTTCATATGATTAAGTTTATTGACCATTTAAACATATTGATCATATGAACCATTTTGATGTGTAATTGACAACTATATATCATTGGACTAGTTATTGACCATTTAACTAGGGAAGTTATTTTAGTTATAAACTTGATTAGTGAAATAAAACTTATATCACATTTAGTTGCAACTCATGACCATTGATTGTATGAACATATCACTATGACCATTAGGGTATGGACTATGTTTGCATGCTAGATTATATTAATATTTCATGATTATAAGTTATTTAGTTACATGACCATTGTGCTATAATAACTTAGAAATCATAGAATTGGTGACTTGACCATATGATCCTACCACTTAATGCAACCTATTTTAACTCATTGCACATAATCAAAACTAGTCAACATAGGTTTATATGAATCAACAAATCCTAGGCGAAAGCTTCCCTTGTTATTATTTGATCATATTATCTCTTTATTGTCGTGTTGTTACGATAGTTGTTATTTATTATTTTGCCTATTTCACAAGCATCCAAAACTTAGTTTTACGAGTTTTCACTAAAACTCGCCTCTAAACCGTTTGACTAAGAATTGCAAACTTTAAGTTAGTTAACAACTCCCTGTGGAAAATCGATACCTTTACTTACCAAAACTATACTATTAAATGATCGAGTAATGCTTGCTCGTAAGTCTAATAGTCAAATAATAAGGTAAATAATTGGATTAAGACTTAAATGACATGACAACTACAAGTGAGTTGTTTTGACGACAACAATAATCACGGGATCAGAAAGTTCGGTGTTATTCATGACGTTGAGGTGTGGACATTCTTTAGAGTCGATATCCAAATAGAGGAAATTCTGCTTCTGAGAATGTGTCTGGGTTTGATGCATTGGGACTCAGTGGAAGCCAGTGAAGACTCTTGGGTCAAGAATTCTGGTGCTTCATTTCACGCTACCCACAGCAGTGAAGCACTACAGAATCTGAAAGTTGGAGACTTTGGAAAGGTAAGACTTGTGAACGATGAATGTTCGCTGTATATGGTCGGATTACCGTCTGAGGGAGTGACCGTCCCAGTTCAGAAGAGAAACAAAGTCCGGTTTACAGAATCTCATGGGCAGAAGAGGATGACCTTTTGCAAGTAGGAATCCTAGAGCTACAAGGAAGATTCAGGTTGAACGAGCATGGAAAGGTTCAGAAAAATCAGTCGAAGGATATTGTGGCAATAAGAGCACAGAGTATTGTTTCAATTGTAGGGTTTTGCAACAGTAGGAGCATAGGTCGTGTTTCAATCATAGGTCCAGGACGACAGTGGATTTAGAACCAGTTTTCAGCTGTAAAAGTCTCTCAGATTTTGATAACTTGCTAAATATGGAGAGTGTTGTTGTTTGTTCTCAGGTTGTTCCAGGATTCGGTAGTTCGTTTTCAGTGGGAGCCGATAGGGACAGAGAACAGGTCAAGGGCAGTTTAAGTCATGACGAACATGTTGAAACTCATGGGAGTTTTAACGGGCCTTTCAGGTTAACTGATGAGAAGGCCGGGGTAACTAGGAAGGAAAGTGTTTTTGGAATACACAGTTGAAGCACAGGTGAAGATTGTTCCGTGGCTTCAAGTGAGAGAGAGAGTATGTGTTTAAGGATCGTTGCAAGATTTGGATGGCAGAGAAAGACTAAGTTGTTCAAGCCTTCAAGTGGGAGATTATTAGGTGTGAAGGTTTGAACTTAATTGTCAATAAAAGGAGGAAAAACTTCTTGGAGATTAGTTTTTTCAAAGCTTGCCTCTTTCTTTGAATTAAACTTTCTCATTTTCACATCGATACAAATGTATATAAATAGAGGCATTCAGTTGAGAACATTTGTACCAAACCACACAAAGAAAAACAGAAGCAATATACATTCCTAGTTATCCGCCGTGGACGTAGGTCATTTTTGGACCGAACCACGTTAAATTCTTGTGTTTTTAATTTGTGAGCCGAGTGTGTGAGTTTAGTGTTCGTATGCTAAGTGTCTTAACAAAAATGCCCAGATCCAATTTGGCACAACAGATCTACATCCAAACAATTACTTCTCAAAATATCGGTCCAGGTTATGTCATTGAGGATCTTTGCACCGATTTCCAAAACGAATCACTTCTCCAGAAAATATCTTTAGTTCTACCCTATTAACATCAACAACAATATTATTAAAAAGACAATCTTTTTAGTAAAAGATTACATGTCAGGTATCTTTTCATTGTACCCACCTCTTATCAGCTGCAACAATTTCGAAAAAATTCATCTATGTCTTCTTATGAAAGGGGTTGTTCTTAGTTTATGTACATGAGCGTGTTTTGATCTAATGACTAATGATCCTTGATACAGGGGAGCAAGATACTGGAATACTTTTGGTGACTATGGATCATGGTCTTACTATGAAATTGTTAGTTCCCCTTAAAGAGCTCCACCTACTGATATTTATGTAACATTGAAGAGTTGCCTTTGTTGTCTTATTAAGCTTCTCACCTCATATCAAAACCTAACCCTAGCTTCTTCAACAGTTTTGCGTATCTTCGATGGAATTAGTAGCGGTGGTTGTGGCCGTTTTTGAATCGGAAATGCTAAAAAGATTCATCGAGTATCTTCATATTCTACTCAAAATTTAGGGTTCACCAGTGTTTTAATATTTATCTTTTTTTTTTCTTTTTCAATCAAGGTTTTTTCGAGCTTGGCTACCCCTAGCATGTCGGCCAATTGAACTTCGTTGGCATTCACCATTCTGGTCTCCGCTCTTTCGTGTATGTTTTTAGAAATTGACATGTAACAATGTCCTCTTATCACCAACGAACATGTAAGCCATGTCTTCTCACTCTGTTTTTGGCAAAGAACAGGTAACACAGATATGGATCTCTTTTTTTCCCATATTACTTTAGTATGTATTAATTGTTTTAATACTTTTCTCTTTAGGTGTTAATCCTATATTGGAGATTTTTATAAGACTAATTTTGCTAATACATTTCTTTCTTATATAACATTGTACTTTAAAAACTAGGTAGATTTTTAAAAGTATAATGCCCTGATTAACAAAATTGAAAGTACAATGCTATATTGAGTTAAATTTCTTAATACATAATATTATTAATGTCGTGTCTTCCTTGGCAACAAAATGGATGTTTGGTATTAGTCATAAAAATGCGAGCGCAATGCTATTATGAAAAACAGATATAAGAGCCTTAATAGATATTAAAAATATGAATTTTGAGTTTTTTTTTTTTTTGAATATAAAACCGTAATTTTTCCATAATAATAAATAGGATCAAGTCAAAATACATGAAATGGCATTGTACTTCCATAAAGTTTCCCAGAGACTTCCATATGAATATATAGGATTAAGTCAAAATGCATGAAATGGTAATGTACTTTCATATTTGCCAAAGTACACTATACAGGTACTTTCATATTAATAAATAAGACCAAGTCAAAAATGCATGAAATGGCAATATACTTTCATATTTTGCTCTGGTAGTGTCATATTAGTAATAATGGTCAAGTCAAAATGCATGAAATGGCAATACACATCCATATTTTTGGTTGAGTGTCAAGTACTTCCATTTTTATGGCAATGTACTTCCATTTTTTATGGCAATGTACTATCAATTTTTTTAAGTTATAAATCAGCCACCTATGGGCTAAATGCATGAAACGACAATGTACTACATTACATTAACATGTATCTTAATTTTTCTTCTTTAGCCGTAAACGTTGGCCATCAAAAATGAAAAGGTTGTACTATTTGTTTTGATTAATTTGCGATGCATTAATTATGTTGTACAATTTGTCGATTTATATAGTTATAAAGTTTACAAAGAAAATACAAACTAATGTTGATCGGAGATTATGTAAGTATGTTAACTATATTAGGCGAAACCCAAATTCTACATTTCTTATAAAATACATTTCTTTCAGATCCTTTTTTTAATTATGTGTTGTGTCTTTTGATTTTGAATCCCAACCTTACAAATTAAGAATAGCTCATGTTTTCAAGTCGAGTTTATGAACCCTTCAATCGCCAGTAAAAAACGTTCTCTCATCTTTCTTGTCTTTTGATATCGCTATGAGTTTTTTGTATCGTCTAATCAGTTTCTTGATTTATTTGTATTTTTTATATAAATTCACTATTTATTGATTGGTAACTTATTGAGATCATAGGATCAGGATCCGTTTTTCTATCTTGGGCTTTACTATGTTATATCTGCATCGTCAAGCGTTGATGAGTATAACAATGATATTTTATATTTTCTTGATGGATCTTTCTTTCCCAAGTAATTAAATAATTACCATATCTTCTTTTCTTTGCTAAATATTAAGATAAGTCGGTTAGTACTTATGTGCTAATAGGCCAAGGTACTGATGCAACCCTGGATGGTCTATTTCAAGTTCTTTCTCTAGGGCTGTTTCCGGTCAAAAATCTGCCTTCTCGGTCTGGTTCTCTTTGGGCCCCCCTGACTGAACTGAAGTCTCTAGAGGTTTGATTGTACGACAAGTTCAATACTTCGATACGTTCGTGGTAAGTGTTTGTTTTGTGGTCAAAGATTTACAAAAGAGTCAGCCATGTTTTAATGCGAAATGGCGTTGGGGTCCATGAAATCATGTGAATTACAATAAAGTTTTTGTAAGGAGAAGAGTTATCATTGGTTGGGTTTGGACCTCTTTGCACCTATTGCCTATAAGAATTCGAAGAGCTGACAAACTACAAGGTAAGGATGAGCATGGGTCGGTTTGGATCGGTTTTGACCCATAAACCGAATCCAAAACCGACTTGTCGGTTTTTAAAAATTTAAAACCGAACCCAACCCAAAACCGATCGGTTTAGGTTTTCGGTTATTTCCCGGTTCGATTTCAGGTTCATGGGTTTTAAACCGAAATGCTTCAAACTTGGGCTTTTTGTCACCAATGGTTGGAGGGACTAAGCCAACTCTTTTAAAAGTTGAGGCTTCATTATATAGAAGGTGAGATACACGCAACTTTCATCCAACAGTCGATGTAGGACTCCTAATCCTAAGAATGAAAAGAATGTGAACAAGGATATAAGAGTAAGAGTAAAATAAAATACATGGTGCGTGGGATGGGAGTAGAACACGTGACCTCAAGAAACAAAGGGTATGTGTACAACCAGTTGAACTACCCGTTATTCATGATTTAATTTCAAGGAATACAACTACATCTGATTACGAAAATATATAACTGTCCCTGGAAAAATAAAAACTTCCTACGGATATACCAGGAATCGAACCTGCATCCCTGAGTTGCAACTGCAAAGCGCTGACCACCTTCCTAATACTTGTGTATTGATTACGAAACAATTATATATAATATATATACGTATAGCATAAATTTTAAACCTTTTATACAAATCGGTTCGGTTCGGTTTTAGGGGTGAAACCGAACCCAAACCGAAAATTTTCGGTTTTGAAAATATCAAACCCAAACCGTCGGTTTCTGTTTCGGTTTCGGTTTTTCGGTTTCGGTTTTTGTCGGTTTCTCGGTTTCTCGGTTTTAGGGTTCGGTTTTGTCGGTTTCTCGGTTTTAGGGTTCGGTTTTTCGGTTTCGGTTTTGTCGGTTTTTATACAGTTTTCCTTTTGGTCAAAAATGTATATTGAATTACTTTTTGTGGTACAAAAGTATTCCTATATTGAATGATATTTCTATAATTTGGTAAAATTTCCGAAGTACAATGCTCTAATATTGAAAAGTAAAGTAGAATTCAATAAGAATTAATCAATAGAAGTATGTTTCTATTCTTGTATCTAAACCTAAATATCCATTTTAAACTAATACGTCAAAAATTCAATAATTTTTATTATATATCGTGTGTTTGTATTATCTGATCTGTTAGAAGCTAAGTAACAAATTACTACCTTGGAAATCATATTCATATGGTTAATTATGTGTATATCATTTAGTATTTGTATAAAACTAGGTGGTGACACCTCGTGCTTTGCTGTGAGAGTTTGTAATTAAAATTTAAAACGAAAAATTGTTGAAAATCAAAGGTGTTAAAAAACATGTAGAGAACTATATTAATAAAAAAAGATTTGAAACAATTTTTTTAAAACGATCTTGATAAGAAATTAGAAAAAATTATACATTAATCTATCGAGAAAAGCATAAGAAAAACCAATTTTAGCTAAGAGAGACGAAGTCAAAAGAAAATTGGAAAAAAGAAATGAAATCGTAGGAATCTTCCGATTTACATCCAATAATTAAGAGGCTTGAATAAATTTTAGAAAAAAAATATAAGAAAAAAAAGTTAACTGTAATTAAAAGAGACATTTGGCTGGAGAGAAATAACCGGATTTTTAAGAATAACAGAAGATCGTATCATGCAGTTGTCAAGACTATTATTGATGATATCCGTTGTAGACTGATGAGTCTGTCTATGAAACCTTCCCCTAATGTTATTTTGGCTAAAAGGGGCTGGTCCATACCCTAAGGTTGAGAGATGTATTTCCTACTTTTCACTGTGGTCCATTATTCTCTCTTATTAGCTTCTATCCCATCTTTTCTACTATATATTTATCTGATTGTATGGTTTGTTTCTTTGCAGGATGTTTGATTTTTATGTTCCTGTTATGTTCTCTGGTTCCAAGTTCTGTTTTGGTTCCTAGTATAGCCTTGTTGTCCATTGGAGCCTGTCCCAATGGGTCTTTTTGTTGTTTCTTAGGTGGGGAGTCCCCAGCCTTAAATTGTATTTATTATTTTTATTAATAAAATTTGCCAGAGGTACCGTCCTCTTTACCCAAAAAAAGAGACGAAGACAAAATGGAAATAGAAAAAAGAAATGAAGCCATAAGATTTGGAGTTAAATATACTAAAAATAAATTATAGTAGAGATGGAGACAAAAAGAGATGCAAAATATAGATGAAGGCTCACGTAGTGTAATATGTATGGAATCGACACTATTCATCCGTTGTTTTTTACAAGTAATAGAATTTGTTCTAAGTGAGTAATTTTAATTAAGCTAATTGGATATAGAAAATGATTAAAATAGCCTAATCCCTAAGGGGTTTTCCTCAAAATAGCCAAAAAATCGGACCATGCCCCAAACTAACCAACGAAAACGCAGCTCGCATAGGGCTGCTGCGTTTTCATCACACTAACTGCGTTTTGCTCTCTTCAAGCCATCTTCAAGCTCGGCTGCGTTTTGCTCTGGCTTGGCTGCGTTTTCCTCCCCTTCCCCTGCGTTTTCCTCAATTCTCCTCCCACATGTTCTTGAGGTTCATGAGTTTAGTTATAATTTTTGTCCAACTTTGGACACTCGTCATTTGTTCATACGAACTCGGATTGAATTGAAGTTTTTTTAACGTGAAGTGTATCAGTAGATGTGTTCACAAACATGATTAAAAATTTTTTTTGATGTCGGGAAGTGTTCGTTTTGAACCTCTAAACAACGTTTTCGGTAAAGTTTATTAATTATTTGTCCAACTTTGAACCCTCGTTGTTTGTTCATACGAACTCCGATTTAGTTGAAAATTTTTTAACGAGAAGTGTATTACTAGATGTGTTCAGAAACATGATTAACCAAATTATTTGTTGTCGGAAAGATTTACTTTTTGAAGGTCTAAAGAAGGTTGTCGGTAATGTTTATTTATTTTTTGTCCAACTTTGAACGGTCGTAGTTTCTCCATACGAACTCCGATTTAGTTGAATCTTTTTTTAAAGAGAAGTGTATTATTAGATGTGTTCAGAAACATGATTAACCAAATTATTTGATGTCGGAAAGATTTACTTTTTGAAGGTCTAAAGAAGGTTGTCGGTAATGTTTATTTATTTTTTTCCAACTTTGAACGGTTGTAGTTTCTCCATACGAACTCCGATTTAGTTGAATCTTATTTTAACGTGAAGTGTATTAGTAGATTTGTTCACAAAAATGATTAACCAAACTATTTGACGTCCGAAAGATTTACTTTTGAAGGTCTAAAGAAGGTTGTCGGTAACGTTTATTTTTTTTGTCCAACTTTGAACGGTCGTAGTTTCTCCATACGAACTCCGATTTACTTGAATTTTTTTTTAACGTGAAGTGTATTAGTAGATGTGTTCACAAACATGATTAACCAAATTATTTGATGTCCGAAAGTTTTACTTTTGAAGGTCTAAAGAAGGTTGTCGGTAACGTTTATATAGAAAGTGTAAATATTAATATTTAGTACTGATATTAAACAAAAACAAAGACAAATATCATAAAAGCACATCCTAATCAAGATGTTACATGATAATAGAAACATGAGAAACATACGCAATAGGTCTAATTACTATCACATAAATCTGGGAAATCAAGAGGATATTTTTTTTTCTCTGCAAGCACCCAATTGTTTTTCCTTTTCATTTCTTTGACCTTAATTTGCAGCTCCAGCTCGCCCTATTCAACAGCCTCCTTTTGTTTTTGCACCCATATAGTTGCTTGTTTGATATCTTGTTGTGTCTTTTTGACCCATTTTATTTTTTTGACAACCACTTCCTGCATTTCATCCAATTGTTTTTTTTGCTGTCTAATAGATTTGTTTTGAGATTCAATCTCCTCTTCTTTCTGTATAACTAGTTTTCTAAGGTCTTCAGGCATGAGCCAAGGTTTTCCTTGTCGGTCTGAGGATGAAGCAGCCATATTTGGGCTACGATATTTTCGATGAGTGAAAATTGTTTGGTGTGAAGATTGTTAAGGTGAAATAAGGTACATATATAGGACATTTAGAATGGGTTGGTAGGTGGGAAATAATAATATAGGGGAGGGGGTTGATGTGACCATTAAATATAAAGATATATAGAGTACTGAGATACATAAAGTGATACAAACAATAAGTACTGAGATACAAACAATAAACGGCAAATGACTACTGAGACCCTAAATACCAACCTTGAAATAGAAATAATTAATACCTACGAAATTCATACTTAAGAAAATATATTAGATAATACAAAATAATAAAACTAATCTTTAATTTGCCACTCAGGAAACTCATATGGATAGTTTTTTTTTCATATTAGCTACCCAAAACTTTTTTTCGGTAATTTCTTGACCAAGTGACAATACATTATCCATCTCTCGATCAATGTTTGCCTTGGTTGACTTAATCCATTTCTCAGCTTCTATTACTTCTTGTTTTTTTGAAGCTGTCCAACTTTTTTTTACCGTCAAGTAATCTCCGTTGACCCTCTAAGAATTTTGTATCTTCACTAATTGATTGAATTTGTTAGTCGACTTCAGAGGCGCTGTGAAGGAGAATTCTTTTCATTTCCTCTGGCATCCTATCATCAATAGTAGGTGGAATTGTTGATGTAGAAGGAGCCTTGCGTTTTTCCAATACCCGTTTTAACTTCTGAGATTGACCAGACATGTTTACAAAAAATAAAAATTGCTAAATTTGATTAATCGTGTAGATGTGATACTTGACATGAAAAAATTAATTTATATAGAAATTAGGGAAATCGTATGTCTTTGTTTGACTACGAAATAAGTGGGTTTGACTGCGAAATGCAGTGAAATGTCAAGTCCATAGGGTACTCTACAGTGTCCTGTAATAGGGAGCAGTGTCTTGTCTTATCAACGATATTTTTTGCATACTGAAAACGCAGCCCATCTAGAGGAATTCGCAGCCCATCTAGAGGAAAACGCAGCCCATGGGAGCCCGTATAGTGTCCATGCAGTGAAATGTCATGTCCATAGGGTACTCTATAGTATCCTGTAATAGGGAGCAGTGTCTTGTCTTGTCAACGACATTTTCTGCATACGGAAAACGCAGCCCATCTAGAGGAATTCGCAGCCCATCCATAGGAAAACGCAGCCCATGGGAGCCCGTATAGTGTCCATGCAATGAAATGTCATGTCCATAGGATACTCTATAGTGTCCTGTAATAGAGAGCAGTGTCTTGTCTTGTCAACGATATTTTCTGCATACTGAAAACACAACCCATCTAGAGGAATTCGCAGCCCATCTAGAGGAAAACGCAGCCCATGGGAGCCCGTATAGTGTCCATGCAGTGAAATGTCATGTCTATAGGGTACTCTATAGTGTCCTGTAATAGGGAGCAGTGTCTTGTCTTGTCAATGACATTTTCTGCATACGAAAAACGCAGCCCATCTAGAGGAATTCGCAGCCCATCCATAGGAAAACGCAGCCCATGGGAGCCCGTATAGTGTCCATGCAGTGAAATGTCATGTTTGACTACGAAATAAGTGGGTTACACTAACTAATGAAGTGACAAGTCATGTCCATAGGGTAATATATAGTGTTTAGCAATAGGGAGCAATGTGTTGTCAACAGTAATCGAAATGAGTATGATATAAATACGTGGATATGTCCATACTTTCTAATTAATCAGTTTGTATTTCAATTATTATCCAAAATGACTACATCAACCAAGCAACACAAACAAAGCTTTACCCAGCTTCCCCTCTTCTTCCATAACCTTGAAATTCCGAACCCACATACAATCACTAGCATAAAGCAAGATGCCCAGAAACGATTTGAATTTTGTTTTATGGCTCTAGGATGTGTCGTAAGTTGTTATTCTGATGATAATTTTAATCTAATGATCACAACTTTATACTACTAATATTTGTTGTAAACATTTTTGTAGATACATACATTCCTTTCTACTACCCTACTAGTCATTTTCCTAGAGTGCCTACCATTGAATGGAACATACGTCCATACAATGTACGTAACGGTATCAGTAGATGGAAACCATCAACCTCTACCTATATCAATCGATCTTGGAATCTCAGAATCGTTAGATTCGTGGACATGGTTTCTTATGAGACTAAATGAATGCATAAGAAATGCTAGAATAGTTTCTTTCATTATCAAATTATCCAATCACTTAGACGTCGCCCTATCTCATGTGTTCCCACATTGTTACCATGGATATTGTTGCAAAAGTGTGTTTAAATATTTTCTTGATAGAATGCCAATCTTCCAAGAATGTCGACATATTTTCTGGCAGACTTGCAAGGCTTATGAATTACGTCAATTTGAACCGAACTTTGCTATACTTAGAGACGTATTGGTCCAACACGGGGGCCAAGATAGAATGACGTGGTTTGAAGGTATTTCTCAAGAAAAATGGGCAAGGGTGATGTTCCCTAATTTCCGTTACAACATACTCTCCATAATAATGCCCGATGAGATTCGTTGGGTCTCTGTAGCTCAGCAAGATTTACCAATAATATCACTCCTTCGGTCTTTCGTTGACATGCTGCAACGTTTTTATGCTGATCGCGGTGCTTTAGGAGGTTAATCGTTATTATTTAATTATATTTGTGTGTAAGATACTTTCACTTATGCTAATTTCCTAATGATTTGTTTCAGGCATGCTATTTCATGAACTCACCCCGTATGCAGAGAACATACTTTATAAACGAATGCGCAAGTCTGAACCATGTGAAGTAACGGAATTATACAACACCGAGTTTTTTGTCCGCGACTTCACGAAAACATATCTTGTTAACCTGCGTGAACACACTTGTGATTGTGGAAAATTCAGGAGTTCTGGTATTCCATGTCGTCACGGCCTGACTGCGTATCGAACCTATATGATGTTACAGGAGGATTTTAATACGGTGAACATTTATTTCACTACGGCTGCATATAGAGCTGCATATCAAACGGAAGTTATGCAGGCTGTACTCCCTCAAAGTGAATGGCATGTACCTATCAACATAGTGGATGTTTTACCCCCTTTAGCTTTGTCTTAAATGTTTTACCCCCATTAGCTTTGTATTAGATATGTGACCTGTGTGTTAAATGTATTTCGTTGTTTCATCAAATTATTTAGTTGTTGACTAAAAGCTGGGTAACGTGATTTTCTTACTTCATGATTGCAAAAGTATGTTTAACTGTTGGATCTTTGATCTCCACTCCGATTTTTCCATCGTTTTTTTCCTCCACGGTCTGCTTGTTTCTCAGTTGTTGCTCTGCTCAATACGGGTTTCCACTGCTGCTTCATTTCGTTTGCACCACAGCCAGTTTTTACAAAACGAACAACCTTGTTACGTCGCAAATTGAGGAAGTTCGTAGATATGGATATCCGGATGAGGCATTTTATGGTATGGAGAAGTCATGGGATCCAAAGGCCTAGATGAAGCAAGCTGAACCGCCATTGTTGGAGGTGGAAAGATGAGGAGAGAACTTTGAAGGTGTTTGTTTGTGTTGAAGAGGTACGTTTTTTGCCGGATGAATCTTGTAGAGGGAGGGATAGAGGGAGAGATTGTAGGGGCATGTAATGATGGAATGAATTAAATGCATGTAATGATTGATTAATAAACATTATCAATTTTAATTTTTATGTGATGCATTAATCTTATAACTTCAAGAAAACTTTATTATGAATTTTAATTATATTGAATTGTTTTTTTTATGTCGTTAATATAAAAACACACTTACTAAAGGTCTGGATGAAGCAAGATGAACCGCCATTGTTGGAGGTGGAAAGATGAGGAGAGAACTTTGAAGGGGTTTGTTTGCGTTGAAGAGGTACGTTTTTTGCCGGATGAATCTTGTAGAGGGAGGGATAGAGGGAGAGATTGTAGGGTTTTTCTAAACAATTTTTCTCGGGAGAATCTCCGTTCTTAGGTTGTGTTTTTTTTCTTATTTCGAAGTGCTCGTTGATTTTGCAGTACATAAATGCATGCGGATAATGTGCTGAATTTTTGTGCGTAAATGTGCCGTTTGACAGTTGGGTGTTGCTTTGGTTAATGTTTTTGCTTGTTTGGTTGTTGAAATTGTAGGGTTTTGCTTTTTGTTTTTTTATGTATTGCGTTGTTGACTAAATGCTGAGTAACGTCATTGTGTATGAATTATGCAATGTTAACGTCAACATAGAAATTGAAATTACAGCCAAAGTATTTCGTTGTTGACTAAATGTTAAGGACAACATAGAAATTGAAATTAGAGTCCAACGGCGTTACACACATTAGGAAAACTACAAGATGGTTCAGTAAAGTCATATAAGGATTTACTTTACTACCATTACACAATTCATCACCAATATATGGTAATTAGACTTTATAAATTAGTATGGCTACAAAAAGCATCCAACTGAGCACTAGGACGATCTTCAAATTTCGATTCTCGAGTTGAAGCCTTCTTAGTTCTCTATCTCTTTGAATTTTGACAACAGCATTGTCTTCATCGATCCACCCATTAAACCCACAGTTTAGCATCTGTATTAATCAGTGTTGCAGAAATCGGCCTTGGCGGCCGATTAATCGGCGATTAATCGCTTGGCGGTCTTCAACCGATTACGATTATGCCTAATCGGTCAGCTTGGCGGTTTGCTGCAAAAATCGGCCTTGGCGGCCGATTAATCGGTCTTGGCGGTCATTTTTTGAATTTTTTAAAAATTTTTAATTAATTTTTAATTTTTTATTTTTAAATGAAGGCACAAACATTCTCTAATAACTCAATAATACTAAAAAAATCAATATTAAAGAATAAAAATAAACAAATTAATAATCTTTGATATGCATCTCGAAATAAAATGAATCAAACTTTTCTATTTTTAATATTTATACATTTTAAAATGAATTCCTTTACAATTTAGGGTCTCCGATTAATCCCCGACTAATCTCCGATTAATCCGACTAATCCCTTAACCCCACTCGACCGCCAAGCTACCGTCAAACGATTTTTACAACCTTGGTATTAATGATATTACAGCAAAGGTTATCATATAGTACGATCATATTATAAAACATAGGTGGGTTCGATATTATAATATTACCTTGTTACTACAAGCATAGAACTGTCTTCCTGGGTTTCTGCTTGTATTCGACACACGTATTAATGTAGGATAACCGCAACAACCGCATGTTCTTGCCATTTGATATTTTGTTGATGGAACAAACTCAGATACAACATAAAGATACGTGTTAGACCATAAGAGCACACCTTTATATAGAGATGGAAAGTGGGAAAGATACAGATACAAACAAACAACTCTACCTACATCTACTTAATTGTCACATCAACTGTCTAGTATATAGACTGTGATTTGCTTTAATTGGAATAATATAATAAATAATATTAATTACTAGGCCACAAATTTGAGAATTACAACGGATACATTGTTTTTTCACGGTCGATAAAATCTCCCCTTATCCTACTAACATCTGCAATACGATTTTTTTCTTCCACAAGCTTAGAAACTTCTTGTTCAGTTTCCTCAATCCAACGTTTAGCATTTTTTAGCTTCATAGACGTATCTTTAACCCAAATTTTCTTTTCCTTCAATTTCTCACAAAGGAGTTCTATACAGTCATCTAGAATCCTTGTTTTTTCCAGGTCTCTTTTGTTTTCTTCTTCTGCGCGTGTCATCGCATCAAATATATAGTCAGGCATTTTATCTGGTAGTGGATCATTCATAGAATATCCTGGCTGAGTTGGGCAGACATCGGGAAAAGGGTTAATATCTGAACAAATGTAACAATCCTCATCATCACAATGCCAAGTAGCATCTTCAGAAGAACTCATAATGTAACTCCAGAAATGCTAACTAGCATGTAACAGTATTTATAACTCTATACAACATTGACTGTGAATTCGTTCAACTTTGACTGCGTAGTCGTACAACTTTGACTGCGTATTCGTACAACTTTGACTGCGTAGTCGTACAACTTTGACTGCGAAGTCGTACAACTTTGACTGCAAAGTCGTACAACTTTGACTGCGTATTCGTACAACTTTAACTACGAAGTCGTACAACTTTGACTGCGTATTCGTACAACTTTGACTGTGTATTTGTACAACTTTGACTGCATAATCGTACAACTTTGACTGCGAGATTCGCTGTCATACAAACTATATAAATGAGTTCATCCCAGGAAAAATATAAGAATTACGGAGTAAAATTCAATCTAAACTACATTACACAATGAGTTCATCCCAGAAAAAATATTTTGTTCTAGTGTGCACCGGTGGGAATTGGTCCACAGTTGATGGGCAAGCTACATACGTTAGCCCAAACCATAAGAATTACGAAGTGAAATTCAGTTCTAATATAAATTTTCATGATTTTGCTTTATTGGTAAAATCAAAGGCTGGTTTGGATGCTCAATCAAGTGTAATATTATCAATTCAACATCCAGAATATAACTATGTTATGGAGATAGTTGATGACAATGATATCTTGCATTTGATAGAAGTTATCGAAGGTGTAAACACCATCGTTCCTATTTACATTGTTGCAGATGATGACGAGAATCGAAGTAAAGCCCGGTTGAAAACATCACAAGAAAAGAGGTCCAGCGGATTTGGGAGCTACAATGTCCTATGTAATATTATGACCACCAACAATGTTCCAGAAACCGTCTTCCAAACAGGAATGCACTATATGGAACCTGAAAAATTCAAGTACGTAGGAGATGCCGACATTGGTACTTCTGCAGATGATTTTGGCAGACAGAATATGATGAGTAATGGAGTGACGGCTGATCAAAAAGACTACGATGAAAGTTGTGTCCTTCTAAATGATGATAATCTAGCACCAAATGGGGATCCCGTGGAAGGTGATTTACGTTTATCAGACTTGGAAGGAAGTGATGGTGACGAAGGAGTGACGGTTGATCAAAAAGACGACGAAGGAGTGTCGAATGATGGTCAACACATTCGGTTAAGAAGCACATTGTTATACGGTATGCCACAGCCGCCGCCATGTCCTGTCCCATCAAAGATAAAAACCCCATCTTACAGCACCACCCATCACAAAAGATTAGAGTTTTCCAAGCCTACAAAGACAAAGAGGCTATGAAACTTGCACTTGGTGTACAAAGTATGACCGAAGGCTTTCCATACAAAATTAGAAGATCAACAAAAACAAGGTACGAGGCTATTTGTTGTCAAGATAAATGTACTTGGAGTTTTACAACTACATGAGAAAAAGGCGGTGACGGCTCATTCCACTGCACTAAGATTGTTGACGAACACACGTGCTCGTCCTCACAACTCAACCCAAACCATCGCCAAGCAAACAAGAAAGTATTGGGTCATCTGCTATCTGAGGTTATGGCTGCCAACCAAAGTAGGGTATATCGTGGCAACGACATAATGCGTGATATCAATTCAAAGTACAGAATTGATATTAGTTACAAACAAGCATGGAGGGCAAAACAATATGCATTGTATTTTTTAAGGGGTGACCCAGCGGAATCCTTCACAAGACTCCCTGTGTATTGCTACAACTTGCAAAAGCATAATCCTGGAACCGTAACTTCAATCAGAAAAGATGCTGAAGATCGATTTCAATTTATATTTATTTCATTAGGCTGCGCTGTAAGTTTCGTTTTACCTAATCAATTGCACAACTACTATACGAATGTAACCGTAGAATTAACAGAACATACTTTTTGTAGTTACATGCTTTCCGCAACTGGTGTAGACCTACATTGGTGGTAGACGCTGCCCACCTCAAGGGCGACTTCAAGGGCACCATGTTATTGGCAGTTGTGATGGATGGTAATAATCAAATATTACTGGTAGCATATGCAATATGCAAGAGCGAGTGCACAGAAACAAGGTCTTGGTTCATGGAAAAATTTCACGATTGCGTTGGCGACATGGGATCTCTTAGTTTCATATCTGATAGGCATGCGGCAATAGCCGCAGCCATTGAAAACATTTTCCCGACCTCGCATCATGGAATTTGTGGTCATCATTTATATTCTAATGTAGTGACCAAGTTTGGATCCAAGAAAATAATCAACTCATTCTTTTGGGGGGTCTGTAAAGCATATACAGTCGAAGAATTTAATGATTGGATGCAAAGGATCCACGATTATAAGCGTGAATTGTATGCATACTTGGACAGGCCAGGTCTAGAAAAATGGGCTCGATCTAGATTTGAAGGCATGCAGTATAATCTTATGACATCCAACAGCGCCGAGTCCATAAACGCACTATCCCGATATGCCAGAAAGATGCTAGTGCTGATGCTCATTGAATTGTTTCGAACAACAATGCATCAATGGTATTTTGAACGCCGCAATCGTGGAGGTAAGAGTTACATCTTTCATCATACAGTAATAACGTTGTCGTATTTACTTTGTATCCAAAATATTGACCAACTAACTTGAATTTTTTTTAGCTGATATAAAAACAACACTAACTCCATGGGCGGAAGTAAATATTTGTAAAAGAATGAGTAAAAGCAGCAACTGGATAGTCCATCCAATTTCAAATTCAAGATTCCAGGTTGTAGACTTCCTTAGGGATGGGATTGTTGATTTTGCAGAGTCAACATGCTCATGTCGTAAGTGGCAACTGTCTGGCATACCTTGTGGCCATCTACTAAGAGTTTTAAATAGCTTAAACCATGGAGATTGTACTAGATGGGTGCACAATGCGTATTAGGTTGTGTTTTATAGAAAGACGTACGACTACATTATCAACCCTCTACCCGCCCCTTGTGATTGGGAGACACCGGACGATTTGATTTTTGTGAGACCCCCAGTGATGGACAGATGTCTACCTGGAAGACCAAGAAATATGGATCGTATTCCGTCACAAGGTGAGGGTCCAATAATAAAAAAAGAATGTTCTTGTTGCCATCAAAGGGGTCACACAAGAACTACATGTCCTGCGTTAGTTCCAACCCGTAAACCAGAAGGATCAAGCAAGCGTCGTGTTTCAAACAGTAAAGGGAAAACGACCATAAGAGGGGACTCTAGTAGCATGTCACAGAGTGAAGCAGTTTATCCTACCGTGGATTTGAGCTAAATGGGGGTTGAATTATGTTTACTATTACGTTATTTGTAGGTTGTAAAACCAGTTTCATGGAATCATCTTTGATTTCTACTCTATTGAATGAAAACTTATACTTCCTTTTACATAATTATTATAACTATATAATTTCCTTAATAGTCATTTGTCAGACGACTACATAAATTAGTGGCGATATTAAACAGTTGAAACGACAACTCAAGCTTTAATGCAACACACTATTCTATGTACTGTAATGAGTTATCATCAATAGTGACAGCCCTATCTAAAAGAAACTAGCAAGATGGAATAGTTGAAACGACAATTCATGATGTCATACAACGTACTACTCTATATATAGACTAACTTCACACCGATTTCATTCATTCAGTTACTCCTATTGATCAATAGATCACCAAAGGGGTTCCTTAAGCAGAGTTGTAAGCTATCATAATTCTTTTACTTTGTTAAATTCAATAAATCTTCTAACATGTGAAAATGGTTTTCACTGAACTGATTTTCTATCTTTATATCAGGATACAACCGTCGATAATGTCTTACATAATGAGTTGACAGATCTTACATAATGAGTTGACGAACGTATAAATAGATTGGTTGACATTCACGTGTTATTGATGACCAGGGCTTTTCGCCATGTCCAAGATCTATTGGAGGAATTTGATTACCAAATAACACATATGATACCAGATGAGCGTATAAAGGTAGTGCATTATAATTTGCAAATGCTTGTGATTCAAATGCCTGTAGATATTCAATGTTTTATCTCAACAATGTCTACAATCAATCAATTATCTGGGCCTCCATCTACTTTACAAGACCGAAGTGAAATTCTCCGTAATACAGTTTGTCTCATTGAAGAGTACACCAGTCTGTTTGAATGTCAGAAAGACACTGCCCGCTTGCACCTATCTCAAATTCTTCCGTAAAACCTTTGTTTATGTTTATGGTATGGTCGTATTTTATATGTATTTTTAGTTTTTATGAACGTTAGCAAATGACGGATGTCAGCTACTTTGTATGACTTTGTACTTTGTATTATTTATTTCGTGTGTAATGAAGATTTCTATCTAAAACGTTTTGTAGATGCAAGTTTTTTGAAACTTATAACGACATAAATACTCTAAATTATAATATTGAAATAAATTGTCTACAAATTATTTTCACATATACTGTCTAATAATAACTTGAACGGGAACCCCAAAAAATACGACCCATACGTTCACGAAACATCCTAGCTGCGTAATCTGTGGGCATATAATCTGCGTCCCCCTGTACAGAACCCGAACCCCAGATATAGCATACTCTAACAATAAACAAGACCAAACCGCACAATCTTCTAATAGCCCGGACTGTTGAGGCACCCATGCTTCCATGATGAACTCCAAATCAACGTCTCTTCGAGGGATGCCTCGATTATTCCAATAGTTTATTGAATCCAACAGGGCAACAACCTCCGTTTTGAATGTCTGGATGTGCCCTTGTTGTACCAGGAGAGGAGCCTGTAGAAATCACCCTCCAACATGCTATCGTACAGGTGGATTTTCATAGTGTCCAAACGTAACTCTCCTAACATCCAATGTTGATTTTTAACGTTTACATGAAAAAACACCTGCAATAAAATCGATTAATATTAACGACCTTATATATATATATATATATATATATATATATATATATACGAAAACTTTGAAATATCATCTGCGTACCCGATCCAGTGTCCACCAAGCCGGGCTAGTATGGGTTTCACCACCTTCACCAGATGCCACTTTTCTCCAAATTCGAGGTTTAGCAGTAGGGAAGAAATTTGAAGGCATAAGACACCAGTTGTCTACTTCAACCCACTTCTCCAACAATAGTTGGATCCAAAGAGTAACATGCTGCAAGATAAAACAAAATTTGTCAAATTAATAACATTAATAAACTAACAAATACTAATTTTATAGTTTAAGTTAGTACTAACCATGTATTGCAACCATCCACTATTGTCTTGACCCATTAGTTCTCGCCAAAATCCCATATCAAATGGTACGCTAATCAGTCTATGTTTAACCAGCAGTTTCGGACTTGCAACGACATACTCATACGCAAAATCTTGACCATAAGGTACATATGGCTCAAGTATGAGGCCCTTCCTAGGCTCTTCACGAACCGGCTTTCGGCGTCGCTGTTTGACTGTTGAATCTTTGATCTACAAAAGTAAGTTGTATATTAAATTCAACATTAAACCGTAAACATATTGTCTAAAACATAAACAAATACAATACCTGCGTAAAAGGACTCTTAAAGTACTGGGAAGGCTTTCTTTGTCTTACTTTGAAACTTGGTGGCGAAACTTCACTCACAGTCACCTCATCATCGTCTTCACCATCATTCTGGTTTTCATAATTTTCTTCATTGTCGTGTCTCGGTGTCTCGTTATGATAAAATTCCTGTCATATAAATTTCATTATATATATATATATATATATATATATATATATATATATATATATATATATATGTGTGTGTGTGTGTGTGTGTGCGGTACAATATTAAACACACTTGAGCAAGATGTGCTCGACGATGACATATCTTGTCGCCTAAAGTCATCGCGAACGTGTGAAGGAATCTGCGGCATAGATGACATAAAATAATCCACATATGAGGTATAATATTCTGAATTTGTCTCCTCTCTCGTAAGCCTCATACGCAAATTTGGAGGTGGATTATTTTCCTGCACATATGAACATTCAAATTATATATATAAATATATAAATATATATATATATATATATATATATATATATATATATATATATATATATATATATATATATATATATATATATATATATATATATATATAAACTAACCATTGTCCGTGTGTAAATAGTTTCTACTTGCTCTGCAGACATCTTCTTTATTTTCTGCCACCTTGCAAATCTGGGAATATTTTCATTTATCCGTCGGGAAAATATACCCTCGAGAGCCGGTATGGTTTCCCATATCCAAATCTATGACAAAAAATTAAAATTATATGCAACTTTCATCAAAAATTTAAAATTATAAATGGATATGAATAACCTGAAACAAATTACCTTAAACAGATATGAATAACCTGAAACAAACAGACATCGTTAATGCTGCTCGGGGAGCCGGCAAACTCTCGTGAGTTTCGATCTTAGTGAAAATTTTATTTAACTCTCTATATTCAGCCTCCCAAATCTGAGTCCCCCAAGGATATCAAGGATATCTGATAGACATAAAAATGTTATTAAATTTAAGTAATCTATTATATTTCTCTTTTATAAAACAAATTAATTATTATTTACCTGTAAAAATCGTCAAAGTTTTCCGCCACCGAAAGCCATTCAACGGTTACTTTTCATTTTTTTTCTCGTCCATGGTAACCGACTGTAACAATGTATAGCAATACACACCTAACGGCGTCCTCGTCGGATAGTCGACGAAAACGTGGTTGTAATATCACAGTGTGTAGATCACCCGTTGTCAAATTCTCAGGTTTCAGCTCGCCGAAAACGCGTCGCACAAATGTTGATTGGACCTTCTTCATTAATCGTTTAGATCCAGCAACCCGACCGAATTTTAATCCCGTTATCAAACAGAATTCTTCGGCTCCATACGAGAGGTAGTGGTTTCCCAGTAAGAAATGAAACCGTCCCTTTCGGTCGTTTTCGTTTTGGGGCCGGATCTCGTGCATCATCATATAACTGCACAGTAACGGGTCCCCTTTCGCAGCAGGAGCATCGCCATGAGGCGCGAAGATGGTAGTAGCGAATATGGCCCGTTGCGGTGGTGTTAGACGATCTACCACCTCTCGTATCTTATTTCCCGTGCCTTTCAAATTAATTACCGCTGGCGTTGTCTTATCAGCATGCTGTAAATGTCGGTAAAAACAACGTTAGTGTGAATCATTAAGGTTTTCGGATAAAAAACGACCATTTAGCAGCTACCGGGCATCTGCTGGTTTTGCTCAGAGGAAAACGCAGCTAAGGGCCTTTTCATATCGTTTTAGGTGTTAGATTAGTGAATGTACAAAATTTTTTGCGTAACGTACAAGCTTTTGATGCACAAAAATCTGGGTTTATGAGTACTCCAGAGGAAAACGCAGCTGGCTTGAGGAAAACGCAGTTGGCTTGAGGGAAAACGCAGCCAAGGGCCTTAGCTGCGTAATGCTCTGCGTTTTGCCCAGAGGAAAACGCAGCTAAGGGCCTTTTCTGCGTTTTCCTATGAGCAAAACGCAGCTGATGGCCCTTAGCTGCGTTTTCCTCTGGGCAAAACGCAGAGCATTGCACAGCTAAGGCCCTTGGCTGCGTTTTCCCTCAAGCCAACTGTGTTTTCCTCAAGCCAGCTGCGTTTTCCTCTGGAGTACTCATAAACCCAGTTTTTTGTGCATCGAAAGCTTGTACGTTACGCATAAAATTTTGTACATTCACTAATCTAACACCTAAAACGATAAGTAATACATAAAAACAACATGAAATTTGAGACTTACCTGTTTTCCAGGAGGAGAAATCTTGCGAAGCCATTTCAGAGCGTTTGTCGTTTACGGGATCGAAAAATTTGACGTTTTTTCCCCGAATTTATATACCTGGGTTGAGAGGTGGGTAACCAATGAAAACGCAGCCGACTATGCCAAAAACGCAGCCAATAGGCCGAAAACGCAGCCCTTCGGCAGCCCAAAGAAGCAAAATGCAGCCCGAAGGTGGAAAACGCAGCCCATGAGGCCCAGCTGCGTTTTCCTTGGTTATTTTGAGGAATACTCCGATTTTTTGGCTATTTGGAGGAAAACCCCTAAGGGATTAGGTCATTTTAGTCATTTTCTGTTGGATATATAGGCATGTTCCAGTGTAGTCATCATCCACTAATGGGTCATTTGTGTTTGTAGATTCTTCCTATATTGGGTTTGAGACAGGTACACAAACATCTATTGGATTGAAATTTTGAATATGTCTAATTAGTATTATAGGTCTCATGGAATTAATATTGGAAGCAATCCTCTTTCTAATGTGGAATTCTATAATCATAAAAGTGGAGCATAATTAGTAACCATTAAAATAGAGGTAAAATTGGAAATTTCATAAATCACAATGTAATGCTATGTTTGATTATGTGAAACAGACTACAATGAGGCTTTTAGATCATTTTTATTCGTGGTAACATGGTAGTATAGTATTTTAATTCCGATTATAGTATTTTATTTTCATTTTTTTCAGTTAGAGACCGTGTATCACACGGGTTTTAATCTAGTATATATATATATATATATATATATATATATATATATATATATATATATATATATATATATATATATATATATATATATATATATAAATATATAAAAGTCCTATGCTCGTTTGGGGGCTCTATATCGCTTTTTTTATTCCGATAATTTTGCTCGAATCCTTCAACAGATACGCGAACCAAAACAACCTGTGTAATAAGTACCTCTTATGCGACTTGGTTCTTCTCGATCCTAGCCTCTCAAGCAACCTGATTCTCGATCGTGGCCTCTCAAACAACCTGATTTGTGAACCAGAAATCCTTTCAATTGACTTGATTCTTCTATGGATTCAATCAGGTTTTCGGCTGAACACCAATTAGTCGAGTTTCTTTTGTTGTGGATCGTATTACATTGATTCCCGTTAATTTGTGTTAAACACCAAGTAATCGACTTTCTTACTTTTGGATCGTATTACCTTGATTCCCGTTAATTTGGACTGAACAACATTAACTCGACATTCTTTATTGGATACGTGTGACTCTGTTTATCTGTGGATTTAATTAAGCGACTTGAAACTTGTGGATATTAGCATCTGAATCATTTGTTGCTGCTAGTAATAGAGTGTGTTTCACTTGGATACATTACACTTTGAATCAATTGGTACTGCGGGTGATATGGTATTAGAATTACATGACAACAAATTGACTATATTATGTATTCCTCTGTTTTTTGTTTGATTAACGCTTCAAAATTAAAATAATTATTGGTTTCAATTCTTTTTTTTTCTTTTATGAATCAAGCCTCAAAATTACTTTGTTATTTATTCACTATTTATTCTGGCTTTTACTTTATTTATTCATGGCACGATGGTTGACATTGAAACAGTTGATCTGTTGAAACACATACAAGTGACACTAATGAAGAAAATGGAATGTTAGAATGTGATGAAGGTAATGGTAAAGATGAAATTACATTGGGAAAGGTTTCTGATACATACACCCGATGGCTATCACACATACAATCATACTCAATTCGATGGAATTGTTTGATCTTAAAGGGGATCTTCTATAATTTCGCACGTGAGGGGTTATTTCTTGGTTTCGTCCAGTCATTAATAACTTGATTATTTTTAGATAATAGTAGATAGAAACAACGCTTGTAAGGAGTCCTATTAAAACCAAGAAATATAGGCCTGCCTGCCATCCACACCAGAATAAATAGAGTTTTCCGAAAAAACCTGCTAGTGGAATGATTATGCGTTTTTACATGGATTTGGTATACATATTCATCACAAAAATAAAAATAAGACAACAAATGAACATTATCAGAAGATATACGTATGCAATAAAGAAGGTTTCAAACAATCTGATGATAATACTTCAAGTGTAAATGAGAAAAAACGTCGTAGAGATGTAAGAATCGGTTGCAAATCAATGCTTCGGATTTCAAAACAGAAATATGGGAAATGGTTTGTGGACATATATAACAACACACACAATCATGAATTGGGAATGACACCAATGAAGGTAATGAAGCATCGATCTCATTGGAAGTTCCACCTTTTAATGGAATGTAAGTCTCTTATGGTGGAACTTGGGTTGAGGCCTTGTCAGGGTTGAGGCCTTGTCATATTAAAAAGGCTATTAATGCTATGAAAACTTTAAATGAAGCTGATGTTACTTCAAAGCAATGTGTTGATATCTTATCTAAGTAACGAAAAGAAGACAGAGAAAAGGAGTTCTATGGCCTAATAAAACATTTCCAAGATAAAGCATTATTGGATAATGATGATGGGCGCCTTAGAAATATTTTTTGGGCTGATGGAAGATCAAGAGACACCTATACCAAATTTAGAGGTGTTGTTGTTTTGATGTGACTTACATGACAAACAAATTCAATATGCCTTTTGCTCCGTTTGTTGGGGTGAATCATCATGGGCAATCTATTTTATTTGGTGGAGCATTGCTAGAAAACGAAAAGGAAGAAACTTTTGAATGGTTATTTTAACATTTCCTAAAATGTATGTTTGGAAATTATCCGAAGGCAATTATAATTGGTTCCAAACACTCGACATCGCTTTTGTGCATGACATATTAAGAAGCATGATTTGGAACACCTTCGACCATATGTTGCACATTATAGTGACTTTCAAGAATCATATAGAGAATGGGTGAAAAGTGACACCGTTGAAGAATTTGAAACCAGGTGGGAAGTTATATGCGGTAAATATGAATTGGAAAGTAATTGTTGGGTAAGTGAAATCTATAACCAACAGATACATTGGGCTAAAGGCTTCTTAAAGGATAAACAAATGGACGAAGTGAGAGTATTCATTCATTTTTTGATGGATATGTTAATTCGAGAACCATGTTAAATGAATTTGTACTACAATATGACAAAGCAATTGAGTCTCGAAGGGCCGCCGAAGAAGATGAAGACTTCAAGACTATTAATTCAACGACAGTTCTTTCCACTGTGCATCCAATCAAATCAAAACCCGGTGAGTGTTATACTAGAAAGGTTTTTTATATTTTCAAAAAAGAATGGATGGAAGCCACTACCAACTTAACCCATGAGACTTTAATAAAAAGTACAGAAGAAATCGAATATCGAGTTGGAAAACTAAACGTTGATAAAACATATTGGAGAATTGTTAGATTTTGCTCGTTGAATCAAGTAAATGTCACATGTTTGTGTGCTAAGTATGAGACATATGGGATTTTATGCAAGCATAGCCTATACGTGATGAAGAAGAGACATGTTGAGAAACTTCCGAGTCACTATATATTACCTTGGTGGACACTTAGTGCCAGGTACTCGGTGCGTAATAGTAGTATTTGACTTGAGGAAATGGATAATGAAAATGGAGTTAGTGCCTTCACTTTATGGTGTGTTCGTTCAAATTTTACCAAGTTAATTGAACAAGCAAGAGACTCCCCTTTAGAGATACAAAAACTCAATACTTTATTGAATAGTATTTTAGATAATCAAGCAATTTGAAAAAAGCCTAAAGTTGTCGAGAATACATCTCAAGCTACTTTCATGGTAATTTAACTAGTCGATATTACCTTAGTTATCTGTCCGGGATCCTCTTGGTCCAACTAATACCACAACAATCAGTATGGTTGTCTAATGTCTAATGTCTCCATGTGTCGCATAGTAAACACACCACAATCAGTATGATTGTCTTTTGTCCTCCACGGCATGTCCAACATCTGAATTGGGATAACTTTAAATACTTCAGCTTTTGAATGTTAAACATATGTCAAGTAGTCGACCATGAGTTGAAACTGCAAAGTTGTGACGTAATTGTTGATGAATAATATAGCAATGAAACATAGTTAACTGTTGCAATCAATGGTGATTAAAACTGCTATGTATATTTGGTAACTGGTGTAATCATGAATGATTAAGGAGTATCAATAATGGTGTAATCATTGATAGTTGTTTTAATCATTGATGAGTAAGGCTAGGGGGAGTGGCCTCGCCATCCTCCTCGCCATCCCCCTCGCCATCACTCGCTAAGCCACACCGCCTCCCTTCGCCATCCATCTCGCTGAAGACATCTCGCCAAACAATCGACGAGCTCGCTAACGGCTAGTTTCCATTTTCCATTTTCCATTTTCCATTTTCCAAACCAAAATATTTTAAAACCTTTACAAAAACCTTTATAAAATTCAAAAATTTATATAAAAAAAACTAGCCGTTTTTTTTTAAAACTAGCCGTTACATCTTCCCATATATAAACACAACCCTTCTACTCTTTTATTCACACAATCATCCCCTCTCTTCTTCCAAAATCACTCTCAAAGTTCATTCAACATGTCTTCAAGCCAAAACAAAAACACCAAATCATCCAAATCATCCAAAGCATCCAAAGCTAGCAAAAAGAAATCCGCCCCTACTTCAATTACAACCCCTCCGGCCGGATGTTATGTACCTCAACCGGTTGACCCTTCGATGGGATATGGTCAATATTGGGGTATGCAACACCAATATGTCAACAATTGGTTACAACAAGCTTCTTCACCACAACCATCTCCAACACAACCAACACCACCACAAATGTTTTCACAACAAATGTCTCCACCGCTAGAATCACTTTCCCAATTCACTCCCAACTCCCAATTTTTAAGAAATGCACCCCGCCGCCTAGAACAAGACAACTCAGACGATGAAGATGAAGAACCCGAACAAGCTGAAGAACAACAAGAAGAAGAAGAAGAAGAAGACACCGGGCCAACTAACAAAGGCAAAGCCCCTAGGATCAACTGGCTTGATGACGAGGTCCGAGCTTTGGGCGAAGCTTGGGTGGATTGTTTGCAAGAAGCCGAGACAGGAATCAACCAAACTACAAAAGCCTTCAAAGTGAAGGTGTGGAATAGTTGGTGTCGACGAATGGTTCCAGCTACCGCAATCCCAATTCACTGTACTCAAAGTGGCGCACTTGCAACAAAAGTGCAATGGAGTTCCAAGGGTGCCATGCTGAAGTTGAGAGACAAAGACAAAGTGGAGCCAATGGTGACGATGTTATGGCTCAAGCAAGGCTCTTGTACCATGCCCAATATGGTACTCACGTTCAAGGAAGCTCAATTGACCAAGCAAGCTAACTTGAAGCTCAAACAGAGTATGCAGCTACGGAAAATCCTACAAGAAGACATATCGGGGAAGACGGGGTTCGAGTACCAAATCGCGATGGAAATGAAGAAGGATGCAGCGAGGCAATTGGGATATCATTTCGATGAGTAGTTTGTAGTTTAATTTATGTTTTTAATTTTAATGTAATGCATTTTAATTTTAATGAGATGGTACTTTTTTATTTTATATTTGGTTTTAATAATATATAAATAATTTAAAAAAAGATTTAATAAAATAGTTTAGCATGAAGTTCAGCATGTGCTGACCACTACCACCATTTTTGGTCAGCATGTGCTAAACTTGCTGAATGCTGACGTGGCATAGTTTAGCACATGCTGAACATGCTAACCACTCCCTCCAGCCTAACAAATAGCAATACTGGAATAATTTGGAAAAACAAATGGTGTAATCATTTATGATTAAGTATTACTCAAACATTTTAATACTAAAAATGATATTATGATATTATTTGATACTTACAAACACAGAAGGAAATGTTATGTATTGATCTTCTAACGTATCAGGATGTTGTCAAGTATGAGAAAGGCAGGCTGTTGGAGGTCGATAACAAAGAAATATATATGGAAGCTACGGACAACAGGAACGAATAGCTGAAAATGTCGTAAATCAATCAATGAAGTATTGTTAACTGATGTAAGTACATGGTAATCAACAATGAATATGATGTATAAAAGGTAATAATTAAATATGTCATACCACACCAACATCGCCAAGTGATGGATTAATATATTCGATAGTAATCAAGAGGTCTTCAATAAATTTTCTTTACGGCCTTCCTTAGTAAAATTTGCACTCTGTCCCGTGGTAAATAATTTTAAAATCATATTAGTAGTAAAATTTTATTGAACTATTATTTTATTGCTTATTGTAATTGAAAGTTGTAATGATCTAGTACCGTCAATGATGTATTGCAAAAAACGCGTAAAGGTGAATTGGGTGAATGCAGATCTTCTTCCAAGTTTAAAAAATGGCTCCAACAATCAATTATGTGACCGAATAATTCAAACCTGGGAAAAAGCTTTCCATATGAAAGCGTTGAGCCTTAAACCCATCTATACACTTGTAATGTGTCTCGCTGATATATATTGATAATGACATGTTAGTATTGATGGATGTTATATAATTATTTTACTTTATAAGTATAAATTTAGAATAAAGAAAGTACCTCGGGTCTCCTTGAGTTGAGAAAATCCAATCTTTCAACAATTTATCAGCTCGGGGGATTGCATTGTCAATATCAACACAACGAATAATATAAGGCGATCGACACACTACCGGCTTGGTGGTAAGTCTCTTCAATCTTGGTTTTGGAGGATTGTAAAAGAAATTCGATGGTTTAAGTGATTGAAATCTATTGATTGGGGTGTAAATGAAATTTTTTTTGATTGAATCATTCATTTTTGCTAAAAAAATCCTGTTCTATTGAAATGTTGAGCTTTGGAATGGGCGAATGGTCAAATCTTTTAACAGACAAATTAGCCAACACAGGTGATCATTCAAGTTTGACCGTGTTATATGTCCACCATTATGATGCTACCAAAATTTCGTTGGATTTGGAAGGACTAGTATCAAAGGAATCATATGTGAACAGATTTTTTAAATTGGATTTCCAACCCTGCAGTTTCTCGTTTAAGGGATATTTCATGATACTTGCATTGATATTTTGTTGAAAGAGTTCTTTTTGTTGAACAATATTGTTATACATCACTTCAGTTGTAGTAAGTGTAGACTGAAATATGCAGTAATTGACATTGGTTAAAACTACAAATCATAAATGTATGTTATTCATTGATGATTTGGTGGTATTCAGTCATACGGTGTAATCACCAATGACTCACAATGTAAGCTTAATCATCAATGATTATACTGTACTTGGAAAAGTTAATGATCAACAATATATGAAACAATAATTAAAAGAGCAACTTTCAGGTAAAGCAAGGTGTAATCATCATTGATTTGTAAAGTGGTAATAAGTGTTAATAATGTTGTTGGGAAAAAATGAGTAACTTTAAGGACAATCATGAATGATTATACCGTACTAGTTATCACCAAATAAGTAATAACCTCTGATAATTATTAATGATTAACAATGACACTTGCTTAGAAATTGTGAATGCTTACATAAAAATAATCATTAACAAGTAGAAATACAAAATGTATAAAATGTAGAATTGTTAATATTTAAAATTAACCTTAGCTGATTCATGTTCGGTGGCTTGTATGTTTCCTTCTTGAGAAGCGATAGGAACGAATGCTCCTTGAAAATCATGAATGCCAAACCCACCATTGTTCAACTCAAAATCTTGGCGTCGAAGCATATCATCAATATTCCAGAAGCAAATTGAAGGTCTCCCTCGCTCAACCCGAACATCGTCACACCATTTGTTTTCCAAGTATAGCAGCTAGACAAGTAGAAACAGTTAGTCACATTAGAATCTATCATTTATATATAGCATATAAATAAGTAAAATCATTTTACAATGCATAAATACAATTAAAAATAACATAAAATGATTACCACTAAAAAGGTTATCGGGCCAACATAGTAATCGTTCGGGCTATCGAGATTCCAACCCAGCCTAGTATCTTCCAGACTTCGAATAACATAGTCACACCGATCGATTCTACTTAAATCCAAATCTCTCCTTACACAGCTCAGCATCGAAAGGTCACATGTTCCCATACTTTTTGAGTGTCCAAAAATTTTGCAAATAAGTACAAGAAGGTTAACCTTAAATATTAAACCAGCCTCTGTTGTACTCGACATGGCCTTTTGCACTCCCTTTGGCCTAATATCACTACTACCCTCAAATTGTGCTCTCCATAATTCTACTGTATCATCTTACGGTTCTCTAAACTCCAACGAATCTACAAGATTATCTCTTAAGGAGAGTCCCAACATATAATGGACAACTTCTCACATAATCTGTATATCACCGCGTTGAACAAGAAGAACCATTCGTACCGGATCAAAATTCTTGACAACATAATACCCTAACTTTGGAGGAATACCATCAACTTTTATATTTACAAGATTACCCAAACCAATCGATATCAAATAATCCTTCACTTCTTTACTCAGATTTTTCATTGTTGTGTAAAGGATTAGCGGTGAACATCTAACTCGTATAGTATTTGGGGTATCTGATGGAATACTGATGTTGGGTTCCACTTGCTGATGTTTTTTCTTGGTTTTTACTTTGTCTTGTTTTTTTATGAAGGGCAACTTGTTTCTCTCTGACTTGTGGATTAGGAGCTTCAAATTCCGAATCTGAATTAGGTACTGACGACGCTTAGTAATATCAAGTATTTTAGTCATCGCTGAGCCCTATTATGATTGAAATATATATCTTAAACTGTTATATTACTCACATTTTGTGTCTAGTAATTGTGTGCAAAATATATGAAATACAGGAGTTAAAAGCATACAAAATGGCGAAGTTTAGAATAAAGTCCACTTTCAGGCGAAGACATACGCGCGTCGCGGACCGAAAGACACACGCATGTCGTGGATAGTCAAACATCGAATCAGAGATTTGAATTTCAAAGTGCGAACATTGGGGGTTTGGATAAGGATGCGCCGCGGATTTCACCTCTGCGCGGCGCGGATGGTCAATTTTCTCAACTATAAATAGAGGCTCCCGGTTCGTGATTCGGGAGCGAAGACCCGACCTTTGAGTGGAACTCAGGCCTCTTCGACTCGTATTTTCGTATTCCATTGATCGTTAGTTGGTAGTTGCGTAGTTTTAGTTTATTTTCGTGTTTTTCGGTATTTGTTATCGCACGTAGTCAACGGTTCTAGATTGAAGAACTCGAGTGACCGCATGGATATGGATTCTCGGTCCGTGGCAGAAACATTCGGCTCGATACTGTTTTTATTTTAATGCAATCATTCGCTTCCTTTTATTGTTCGGTTTCGATTTCGGATCTTTAATCGTCGTCGTTTATTGAATTGATTATGGTTTGACGTTTCTGATTTTCTGAGTACACCTCGAGATCAGAACGTATTGGTTTGGTTTGATTGAGATTTGGATTCAAGTAGTTAATAGTTGCAAGTTTATGTTTTCAGTAATCGTCGTTTTATTCGGATTTTATGGTGTGTATGGATCGACACCATCTATAGAGTGACACTATAGATCAGTTATTTCTTGACACAGATTTCAATTACCGACTCCACGTTTCGATCGTTACTTCTACTAGCTAGTGAGCTTGTAAGGTATTTAATCGTATATTTTTTACCCCATTGACGACTTCGACGATGTCAAATTTTGGCGCCGTTGCCGGGGGAGTTGTGCGCTTGATACTTTGTGTCAATTTTCAAATTCTCTTTTAATTTTTTATTTTAGTTTCTCAATTTTCTGTATGTGTACGTCCTCGTAATGGGTGATTACGTGTAAACGGGCCAAAATACGTGTTATGGCGGCCCGGGTTATTACAAAAACAGATGTAGAAAATATGGTAGGAAATATGGTGTCCCATTCTATAACCATTACGAGAATGATTACCATAATGAATCATTCAATGACAATGAGTACGGAAATCCGAATAAGTACGAACAAAATGGGTACACCAATCAGAACACATGTGGGGAATATGAAAGCCCGTTCGACAACCATTACGAGAATGATGGCAACAATGGATCGTTCAATGACAATGGATGGCGGACCAAGAGCCAACTCAATCTGAAAATTCCACGACTTGGGCTCACTTGTTGGAAATGATGGCCGACATTGTCCAAACGAGAAAAGATCATGCCAATACCCTTGCGAGAATGCAAAATTCATTAGATCAAATATGGGAACATAGAGGACTTCCGCCATACTCGTCTAAAACTGAGGCGGGTAGTAGCAATGATACTGTGTGTGAACCTGCATCACCTACCTGAACATGTGATGGAAGGTCATACACATTGGGAAAGTCAGGAGACCACCGAGATGGTCGAAATGGTTGCTGAGGAGGAGGTGGTAGGTGACAATATTACTTCCAACTCAACAACTTTTGATGTTTTTGATAAGGATAAGAATCGAGATATGGTGATGAGTGAATCTATACCATCACCAGACAATTTGGTCGAAGAGGACGTTGAGGATGGGGCTGTAACTGACAATACTAACCCCTACCCAACAACTCCTGAAATTGTTGATCCACCTGCTGGACGATGACCAGACAATTTGGTCAAGATCTGGCACTCATCACCAGACAATGCCAGTCGCTCACTTTTGGCGCCGATCCACCTGTTGGACGATGACCAAGAAGATGATGACAACGATGTGGCTTTTGAAAAACGAGAAACAAAATTTTCGCACCACTCATTATCCATTCATGAGTGAAAAATTAGATGTGATCAACACCATCGATGAGGACATACGGACGTATATCAATATTATGCCCTCTGATCCCATCCGATTCGAAATTTTTTATTGGTACTGCAGGCCAAAATCGCAAACTACAGACAACACGCAACATGCGAGCAAAAGACGATTCACAGAACAACTAATGGGAGCGGCACTGGACGCGCTCCACGTCAAACCGGTGGTCTTAAAGAGGCACCGAAGAAAAGATCGAGCTTGGAGGTTTAAAGCTACATCTAAGCATTCGCACGAAATAATCGGAAGACGGCGACCAGGCAGTAGCAGAAGAGCCGGCAAGCCATTTGATCTAGGAAAGTTGGAGGAGCATTGGATCAATGAGGGAACGGTGGTGGCAGAAAATCAGTGAAGGAAGAAGGTGTACGATTCACCGTAGCCGCAGAAGTACAGTCCAGCTAAAGGACCGAGCAAAGAAGCGCTTTCGGGAGGCAATCCGATTTTCGATAAGTATTTTTATTTTTATTTTCATTTCTATTTCTTTCCAAAATATCATTGAAGATATTCATTGTTGAATGTGATAGGATATGTCCTAAATGTGAGATGAAGATGAGTGATTAGAAAAGAAAATTCAGAATTCACGCCGCCAACATCACCAAACCGCAACATGGACCGGGGAGAGACCCGATACGCAAGGGATTCTCGCACATAATCACGACGCGGACACTAGATCTCATCGCGTCTGCGCGTCGCGACCTTGGCACTCCGGCGTCGCGGAGACAGAGAATCAGCAAGGGCAGCAACTCGCAATGTATAATCTTCTTTTGTGTTTTGCAATTTTTATTTTTTAATATGCTTGTTAGTGTGAATAATATCTAGCCAAACCATAATTGTTGCACCAACTGAGGGAGTTTTACAACGCAAGTGTGGGGTCACCGTACCCCTGTACTTGCATTATGCCAGTGTGTTTACTGCTGCGCCCCGACTCATGTATTTCATCGAGAATGATGCGAACAATCGACCCTGCTACAAATGGCCCCGACAATCGAGCAATCTATCGTTCCAAAGGGGGGTAACTCTTTTCTCCCTTGTTCTGAAATTATTTTTTGTACAACAGGGACGTTGTACGGTTTTAAGTGTGGGTGTGGGACTGTCGAAAAGAGTATTTTTGGAATTTTTGCGAAAACAAATCATTTTCAAAATTTTAGAAAATTTCAAATTTTTAAGAAGTTGTAACTTAGAAACGAATAGCTTTTGAGTGTTATAGCATCTGCTATTTTTCAGGAAATGCTATTTAGTTGTTTCATGCTATTATTGAGTTAAAATAAGTTGAGTTTTAGAAACTAGAAAATTCTGGATTTAGAACATCTTAGGATTGGGATTCAGGAGGGAATATATCAATCAGTGGCCTTTGTTGTTCGAGCCAGTAGGTCCAAAATAGGTCGCCCCGGAGGGGCATTTATGCACCTTGCTACCTAACATCGTCTAGTCTGGGATAGTATTTCCGAAAACTCGTTAGACGGACAACATCGAAAGTCATGGATAGTTCCTTAACGGCTTTTAGAATCTGAATCAGTATGTTTGCACAGTTGTGAACTGAAAATTTCTAATAAAGGTTTCTTTAGAAAGTTGTGATTCCCAAAGGGTATTCTGGACACTTTTTCTTAAAAATCATTTTTCATCTAACTTTTGGAAACAATAAACTTTGAAACTGAAGGCATTTAAAAATGTTTGAGTCTTAGTTAGAATTTGTTAAAAACTCACTTGCTTGGAGACAAGCAAGGCACAAGTGTGGGGTGTTTGAGGATGCCTAGTAATATTAAGTATTTTAGTCGTTGTTGAGCCTTAATCTGAGTGAAATATATATCTTAAACTGTTATATTACTCACGTTTTGTGTCAAGTGCTTGTGTGCAAAATATGTGAAATACAGGGGTTATCTTAAACCGTTATATTACTCACGTTTTGTGTCAAGTGCTTGTATGCAAAATATGTGAAATACAGGGGTTAATAGCGTACAAAATGGCGAAGTTTAGAATGAAGTCCATTTTCAGGCGAAGTCATATGCGCATCGCAGACTGAAAGACATGCTCGCCGTGGATAGTCAAACATCGGATCCGAGATTTGAATTTCAAAGTGCGAACATCGGTGGTGGTTGGGATAAGGACGCGCCGCAGATTTCACCTCTATGCGGCGCGGATGGTTAATTTTCTCAACTATAAATAGAGGCTCCCGGTTCATGATTCGGGAGCGAAGACCCGACCTTTGAGTGGAACTCAGGCCTCTTCGACTCGTATTTTCGTATTACATTGATCATTAGTTGGTAGTTGCGTAGTTTTAGTTTATTTTCGTCTTTTTCGGTATTTGTTATTGCGTGTAGTCAACGGTTCTGGATTGTATAACTCGAGTGACTACGTAGATCTGGATTCTCAGTCCGAGGCAGAAACATTCGACTTGTTACTGTTTTTATTTTAATGCAATCATTCGGTTCCTTTTATTGTTCGGTTTCGATTTCGGTTCTTTAATCATCGTCGTTTATTGAATTGTTTATGGTTTGAAGTTTCTGATTTTCTGAGTACACCTCGAGATCAGAACGTATTCATTTGGTTTCATTGAGATTTGGATTCAAGTAGTTAATAGTTGCAAGTTTATGTTTTCGGTAATCGTCGTTTTATTCAGATTTTCTGGCATGTATGGATCAACGCCATCTATAGAGTGACACTATTGATCGGTTATTTCTTAACACAGATTTCAACCACTGACTCCACGGTTCGACCCTTACTTCCACTAGGTAGTGAGCTTGTAAGGTATTTAATCTTATATTTTTGACCGCATCGACGACTGCCACGATGTCATATACCGGCTGAACAACATGAACTTTAGATATTCGCCTTTTTTCTTATTTGTAAAAAATATCAAATATAATGGTAGCATGTAAACAATGCACGTGGTTTGTTATTCAATAATGATTACCAAAGATAGATAGTAATTGTTGATTCAAAACTGTTGGGTTTTAAACACGTTTTAACAAACCAATTGTATAACTGCTCTAATAATTGATGATTAATATGTGCTAAACTTGGTTAACATGGGTAAGATGTGTTAATCATCGCCCATACAAAAATGCCAATCATAATGATTATCATATTTTCAATTCTTTGGTTTTTGCTTTAACATCTAAAATTTGTGTTTTTTTTTATGAAAGTTTATAACACTAAAAAAGAGAAAAAATATAATTTCCAAATTCTATTATAATAAGGGTAATTAGCACCATGTACAACGGGGGTCAACATCTACCGCTTTTCCTTTACGTGTCTTTGACCTTGTTGCACGTTTACTTATTGATGGACCTTCCGTTCCAACATCAGCAAGTTTATCATCACCTATTTAAAATATAAAACACAAACAAACAATCATATGCGTAAATTAAAAAAATAACTAGTGGCAACCCGTGCTATGCACGGATCGGGGAGAAAACTTGCATTTTTCAAACCGGTTGAAAAAATTAAATGCAACAATAGCAACATACTTTGTTGATTTCTGGAATTTAAGTTAACTAAATTTTTGGTTAAAAACACACAATCGAAAACGTAACCGTTTACCTTTCCATCCATGCCCTCTATGCCAGCAGCAGCCCCTTCAAGGGTAGAATAACGTACAAAACCGAACCCTTTTGACCAACCGAAACCACGATCTTTGACCACTCTAGCTGCAGAAAGTAAAAAATAATAACTATTAAAGTTCAAAAAAACATTGATTTGGCCCTTGCGAAAAAAAATTAACCATTTTTGTCCTTAAAAGCTACTTTTCTAACATTTTTCGTCCTTGGGTCGTTTTAATTAACAGTTAGGCCATTGATCGCATTATGCTAAATGACCTTTTTTTACCCTTTTCTCTTATGTTAGCCATTCATGAGACCACAAAGATAACTAAAGATGAAAACAACATATGTAATTATGTAATTACCTTGCCATCCATGCCCTCTATGCCAGCAACAGCCCCTTCAAGGGTAAAATAACGTACAAAACCAAACCCTTTTGACCAACCTAAAGCACGATCTTTGACCACTCTAGCTGCAGAAAGTAAAAAAAATAACTATTAAAGTTCAAAAAAACAGGAATTGAAATCATAATTCATGGAGAGGAAACAAACCATGAACAACTTCACCAAACTTTTCAAAGCATTCTTTAAGTCCTTCATCAGTTGTACCTTTACTAAGACCTGCATTTAGCAACAACAGAACAGAAATATTTAGACTGTAAATGCATGTATCTTTAAGCAAAAAGATATTTACAAGATTTAGATGTAAAAATACCAAAAAGAGTGATCCTAAACCAAACACTTGTTCATGTGTAACATTTGAAATGCATCCATCAAATTTCAATTAGAGTTGTAGGGTTCCAAAGAAAAAAAATCAGCAATACCCAAATCTCATATACAACAGAAAATTTGAATGTTAGGGTTGTTGTGTACCTGAAATCGGACTACACCCCCAACGACCATCGACCGAGGTTGAAATTATATAACCATCAATCATAACATTACTGCTTGAGCAATAACAGAAATTACCCGTATTGATCGAAATATCCACCACAACCTTCGGTTCCAAAATCTTCCCTAAACACAATCTGAAAGAAAATTTGATAACAAATTATATTAAGAATGAATTTATGTGAAACCACTAAATATAATAAAAATCTCAGAAATACAAAACGAAGTACCATCTGCAAATTTATTAACAGAAAAGTTTAAGGAGAAAGAAATTGTAAAAAAAAGTTGGGACAACTTTAATTTTGTTATTATCAAGTATTGAAGCAACTCTTTTCCCAAATAATGATCAATACGATAAATCTATGGTTCATCAAACAATTCACCAATTTGAGCACTAAGTTCAACTTACCTACAATTGTAAACAACATCATGAATCACATTAACTCCACTTCTTTCATCCATAATTGGCACAAAATAGTCATCCATAATAGAAAATGCAACCTCCAATTTCGAATTGCATCCAATCTTTCCAGGAGCATCAAGAACTGTAGAATCTTGGCTGATATCAGCAAGTTGAAGCAGTCTCCCTGAAAATCCATCTTCAACCTCAAATTTTAAAAAGCTAAAAAAATGATCTTTTTTTCACTTGAAAAGTATTAGATTTTACATAAAAAATGGAATATGCTTCTGTCTTTGAAACTGAAGTGGTAACTGCCACCTATCACCACCACCTGCCACCTCCACCATCACAAGAAAAATCAATTACATCCATTCTAAAGTCGCGAAAAAAGGTGGGTAATCAACAAAACGAAGAATTCAATACGAGTTTTGATTTAAGTTTGTCTCTTTGTTATGATTCACAAGCAATTGTGTAGACTTGCATCAAACTGTTGATAATTTTCCATGAATTGGATTGAATCTGTGTTTGTTCAAAATTGCCCGATTGGATAGGGAAGGTTGAAACTGATTGAAGGTTGACTTTAATGGCGTCAATGGAATGTGGGCATTTATATCCTTATGAAAACGGTTACCAGAATTCAGTTTGTGATGAGATTTTGAACATGAAATCTGATAGCTTTCGAGTGGATATGGAACCTTTCTCTCATCTCACAAACTACAGTCTACGATTTAATGTAAGTTCAGTTTTTTTAGCTTCTCTAATTATTTTTCCTTCTTTTAAGTTTGTAAAAATTAATTCAATAGAACATTATGTAAAAACCTACGGCTTACCTAATTTGCTTTGTTGTTTTTGAAAACGATCTTCTCGCCGGAGCCGACGGTCAGACTTGACGGAACAAAAATCAGGCCACCGTCGTCGTCGCCGACCAAGATTTCAGCAGCAAGTGCATTGATTGCTAGCAAGGCGATGGCGGCGATGGCAACTGTTGCTATGGCGGCGTCTTTAAGTGAAGCTTTGACGGAAATTTTGGGGGTGGTGGGAACCCGGTTCTCTACGAACCCTCTTGCCTTGGATAACCACAAGAAGCTCTTGCCTCGTCCAGCGATGTAGAGGATGAGAGAGAGACAAAAGCGTCGATAGAAACAAAAAATAGAGGAGGAAGGCGAGGTGTCTCCATAATCACCACCATCAATGGAGACTGGAGAGAAAAGGGTGGAGGCGGTGGGTAACAAATGGAATGGATGTGTCGGTGGAAGAAAATGGATCCAACTTGGATCCAGAACCCGCGACCCGCGTTACAAAGGAAAAAACGTTACATGCCACCAATATTATGCAAATTAAATATAGTATATAATACTTATTGAGATACATGTGCTTCTTTTGGATTTAAGTACGGGATTTGATTTTGTGTGTGTTGGTTTCTCAAAACTTTTTCTACGCTGAATATTTGTAGGTTGTTGAATCGGGACATCCATACTTTTAGCAGCACCTACATTAATATAAATGCAATTAAAAAAAACTTCATTCATGTATAAATTAATAAATTTATACCTGTACTTTTTTTGGAAACAGCCAGAGCTATTGACGATTTAGTATGCAAAATTTTTGGAGCCGAAGGTTGGTCAAATTCTTTAAATGGTGATGAAACAAGTTCTGAATCAACAACAATAGGATTTGATGTTGTATTCTTGAATTTGCTGAATGCAGTTTTCTTCAAAATCCTCTCACTCCTTGGTCTGACTATGATAAACAAAAAATGACATATCAATCTTTAAAACATATTACTTTTTTAAACAAAGAGGGTTCCATTGTATATGGCAGGATTATGCACAAAATACCACGTAATCATAGATGATTGTCCGATAAACTCAACTTATGATTTTTATGAACACACATATCAAATGCATTCTAAATGACACTATACAAAACATGAAAACATTTGTATTCCAATTTTATTTAATAATCCTTTTGTTACTAGGCTAAAAATTAACGAAAAAGAAAATAAATTTCTAAGAGGACTTTCATCAAACACTTGGTGTGCACAAGAAGAATTCACTTACTTTGACAGAAAACCGATACACAATATCAATGCTTGATTTCAAAATTCATATTCTATGTAAATCAGTATCATCTATTTTCAGAAAAAATTGTTTGATAGTTCAGAACCGAATACTATAGTAGCTAAATCGAATGAATCACAAACATCTTGAAATGCCGATTACACCCTTACGGGTACTTAATATTGGTAATTTTATGTTTTCAATTTAATAAATAAAAAATTTTTAATAAAACCATTGATCTTTGAAAATAAAGGGCTAGGATTTATGCTCATGTTGTCAACCTTTTGAGGCTTCTCTTTATATTATATTATATATATATATATATATATATATATATATATATATATATATATATATATATATATATATATATATATATATATATATATATATATATATATATATATATATATATATATATATATATATATGACTGTTTTGCAACTTTCAAAAACTGTCAAGTAACTGTCACGAAAATAATTAATTAATTTAATTTCGTAAATTGATTAAAATTATATTCGAAATTGGTCAAGAAAACCCCCAAGGCCCTATCTTTGTCCATTAAATATCTATATATCCAAGACATTTGTGGGTAGCTTATGACCATAATCCAAGCACACAACCAAGTTCAACCCAAAATACTCAATTTGATTTGTCTACTTGATGGGTTTGAAGGGAGTTGGCTTAAAAGGTCAAAAAGGTTTTCCTCCACTTCCGATGTGGGACAAGACCCATACATGGAAATATTTTGCTTTTCAAAGTTCCAATAATTTCAAGGTTCAAGGATTAATTTGAACTCATAAAATATTGTAAGGTTCAATATACATCATTAACATCAAAATTTCAGAGGTATCAAATAAAGTACGAACTTACTTGTCATGTTCCGTTAGATACAGGAAACGGCTTCGTTAGACGATGTTGTTGGTGGGACGATGTATCCTTTAAACGATGGCGGTGAGTAGTCTCGCAACGTAACTTTTTATCGATTTTAATCAAACTTGATTGTAGAGTTAAATAGATACAGACCACAGACCACAGACCGCAGACCGCAGACCGCAGACCGCAGACCGCAGACCGCAGACCGCAGACCGCAGACCGCAGACCGCAGACCGCAGACCGCAGACCGCAGACCGCAGACCGCAGACCACATACCACATACCACAGACCACAGACCACAGGCCACAGACCACAGGCCACAGGCCACAGACCACAGACCACAGACCACAGACCACAGACCACAGACCACAGACCACAGACCACAGACCACAGACCACAGACCACAGACCACAGACCACAGACCACAGACCACAGACCACAGACCACAGACCACAGACCACAGACCACAGACCACAGACCACAGACCACAGACCACAGACCACAGACCACAGACCACAGACCACAGACACACAACACAAAGACACAAAGAAGACAGACAGACACACACACGACACACACATACATACAACATACTCGATGATAAATTATGCTTCAAAATCTTCAAAAGGATATCGCTAGGGTCATAAAGAGAAATGATGGAGATAAAAAGAAAGTAATATACTGATTTTGCTGATGATTTATACTGATTTATGAGATGTTTGAATTTTGAATTTGTTAGTGCTAAAATCGAGTCGTTGACCAACTCAGTGTTTGAGTGTGTTACTTTTGGTAGTATTTGAAGTTAGTTATTTTGATTGAATAATTGAACAAGTATTTCATGTGAATGTTAACTACTGAACAATTGTTGTGTTTTGAATGATCGGATTGTTTATTCTAAATGTGTTTAATGAATATACTTATGGTTCTGGATGACTTATGTAATGTTCATCTTAATCTTGTATATGTCCGAAATCCAGTATCGGATTTCGGAACTCCGACTAAGTCAATATTAATCCAGTAAACCAAGTTCATAAGATACAATGCTCAGAAGACACAGTTCGGAAGACCATGTTCCGAACTAACTCAGAAGATCTCTCAAGACCAAGAAGACCAAGTTCCTAAGTTACTGTGATTCAGAAATACCAGGACTCTGAAATCCACTCAGGATTTCGGATCAACAATATAAGCAACTTCTGTGAACTTTCATACTTAAACATTCAATATTGAAGACTGAAGATCTAAAGACTATCTTGAAGATAAGACAAAGGATAAGCACTTCAACTTATAGGAGATGATTAGACTAGATCAGGCGTGGCCTTTTAGGAGCATGTCGGTTGTACTTAGTGTATTAATTTATTCTAGATAAGCCACCCTAGTCTGACATTGTATTATTATATTAGATATATCCTTCTTATCTGACTGAAGAGAGACGTGTTGTCTACTCTTTAGTCCATAGGTTAATATCCGAAAGTCCTCCCTTAGTCTATAAAAGGGAGATCATATCTATCTTCAGTCCTCATGAGTTTGAGAGACAAATTGGAACACTTTGACATATATCAATATAATCTCTCTCATTCCATCAATTCTCTTATTCTTATATGCATTTCTTCATGTCTTTATAATTCTAGCACCTTAATCTTCCTGTCTTTACATTACATGTTATTTAACTGTTTATGCACTTTAATTATTGTTGAGCTATCGATCTTTTCTAAGTACCCATTGCATTTCTATCATTCCGCAAATCAACTCAAGTCTTCGAACTTGTCCTCTTCCGAAACCTCCCAGTTTCAGAACTTTACTTTCCGCAAATCTTATCTTTCCACATCTTACTTAGAATATTTGGAGACAACAATTGGTATCAGAGCCTGAATAGCTGTCTATAAGGTTCTAAGTGACCAGTTTGCTCAAAGCCTTAGCTATAGCAACAACCTTAGAATCCTCTGTGGACCTTGCATGCTATGATAGCTCAAAATCTTCAAATTTCTTCCTGTGTGTCAAACAGTCTAAATCTCTCTTTTCACTCAAAATGCAGATGAACTATTCTCTAAATGTTGCAATTAGTGTCGGTAGTTCTAACCGAGCCCCTAAACTCATACCGACTGAGTATAATGGCTGGGCGTCTAGAATGTGTAATTATCCCAGAAGACAGGGAAAAGACATCTGGCGTTCTGTCGAGGAGGGACCTCATGTCCCAAACTACATTCCCAGAGCCGATACTGCTGAACAAGCTCTGTGTGTTGTTCCTTAGCCTAGATTAACAGCCCTAGACATTGAAAAACTAGAAAACGACCAAATTGCATTTACCGAGATTCAATGCGGTATTCCTCCGAAACTATTCGATCTCACTCAAAACTGCAAGACAGCCCAGCAAATTTGGGTTCTCCTGCATAATATGTTCTTAGGAACGGAGGAAGCCAAGGATCAAAAGCTTGTGTCAAGTCTTTCTGAATTCAACCAATTTGCAACTTTTCCTGGAGAAACATTACGATAAGCATTCACCTGATTTTCCATAATTGTCACAAGACTCCTGAGTTCAGGAGCAGAAAGGTCTAATCAGGAAATCAATCTAAGATTTCTTGAAGGACTCGGAAGGGACTGGATGCTCGTCAAAATGATACTTCAGGACTTTGGAAAACTAAAGACTTACAATATGTACAGACTTTATAACAACCTTGTAGGGCAAGAACATGATGTGAAGGGCAACCATCAGCAACTCGGAGGTCCATTGGCACTAGTTACGGAACACAACTTTCCATTGCTGGGCAATAGTCCTCAGCAACTAGTCCAATATCATCAAGCAACTCAGCAACCCGTCTATATTTTGCCTACAAACAATCAGAACACTCCAGCTCTTTAAATTGCTCAGAATTCTCAGATGATTCAACAATCGACTCCTGTGCCTTCATACCACCCTTCTCAACCTCAAATTGCGTACCCCTCATACTACCAAATTCCAACCATGTAAAGCCAGGGTACACCAGCCCAACAACCAACCATTCAATCACCAGCACCAACCCTCACTCTCCCAGCTCCAGTTAAACCTTCGGAGCCACAATATTCTGAATATGATGAGGCAGAGGAAGCTGCATACCAACATGAAATGGCCTTGATTAGCCAGAAGTTCAATAGAATCCCGTCATATACAAGTCCTAAGAAAAATTCCAGATCTAATCAAAATGCAGGTTACCCATCAAGAAACAACAACAATTATCAGAGAGGAAATCATCAATCTGGTCAAAATCAGAATCGATACTATCAAAAAACTGAAGAACAACATCAAGAGAAACCAAAAACAGCTCCAACTGCTAGCTCCAACCAACTTCAAACTCCAGAGAAGAATGAGACCAAAGTAATCAAATGCCACAATTGTGGAGGACTTTGGCATTATGTTGCAGACTATAGAGCTCCAAGAAATTATCCGAAGGAGAAGGAAGAAGAGAAAGTCAAAGACTTTGTGGCATCCGGAAACGTTGAAGTATGGTCCTCTGGAGATGAAGATGAACATTTCAAGAACAAACGAAAAAGAGGAAAAGGTTTTGGTGAATACATGTTTATGCACGGGACCTCAGGAACTCCAATCCCTGGCTTAGGGGGCGTCAAGCTTGTTAAAGACGCTGCTGAATCAACTTCCTCTTACATGCCAAATAACTATGCTTTTATGGTAAATCATAAATCTAGCAAAGGAGTGAGCATCATAGAACAGGTATGTAATATGCTTCACTCTCATCATATTTACTCTAATTTCTTAGATCATGCCCTAGAAAGAATCTCTAACACATGTGTAGATGCCTTAATTGCATATCAGCGAGTCTTGGAGGAGAGGGATGATGGGTATGATGAAGTAATAAAGTTTAAGAATAGATTAGAGGATAGGAAACTCTTTTGTGATAAACACACCGCTGATTTGAAAATCGAACAGACTTCTAAAACTCAAATCAGCTTTTGACTTCGCAATGGGATTTAGCCCGAAGCGATAATGTAAGACTTAACAAATTAGTAGATCATTTGTACAATGCAACTGAATTTTTCAAATCACCTACGAATACTAACACTTCTGATAATACTTTTAACTAGGGATGGGCAAGAAAAGCCAAAAACAAAAATTATCCCATCTACAACAAACAAAGTCCTTTCTTTCAATATCCATCAAATGAATATGATGATAAGCACGATGAGGACCTTACCAAGAACTTCCCCAAAACTCCTGTCGTTGAGTCAGAGAATACCACCTCTGAATCAAATAAGGGAGCTAAAATTCCATTCTCATATTTTTTGGAAGTGGACACTACCAAATGCAGCAAGTTGTCCATAACTTCGATCCCATTCATGCCTAGACACATGACCTCGGTCCCACATAACTCACCCTCGACTTCTCACCAACACTCATTCTTTGAAAATCTACAAAGTAACTGTGTTACTGAAGAATTTAATCATTGTCTTAACGACTTGGAAAATTCAAAAGAAGAAAGTGTAGATGAAGAAATTGAGATGGAGGAACGTCCAAACAAGGAACGTCCAAACAAGATTATCATCAGAAACGATTTCAACAAAATCACAATCAAAAGTCCTATTGGTGACAATGCATCTAAAATGACCACTGAACCATCCGGATCAGGCACCAAATCATATGTAGATGCATTACAAAATCTTTCAAACGATTCAAATCCGGATACAATTTCGCTCGAAAAACTTAAAGTTAATTCAGAAGAGCTAAACTTTTTAAATGATTCTTTAACTGACTCTTCTCCTAGAGAAATCTTTCAAAAAGGAAAAGGACAAAATTTAACAAAAATGGAGTAAAACCAACTTTAAATCGAAAAGACGACCGATCTTCTCGATCTCATGCAAGATTTGAACAGAAAAATCATTTTTACAATCACAAAAGATCAAACGCCAACTCAACTATTATCATTCCAAATCATACTCAGAAACATGCTCCTCCGACACCTCAACAGTACATCCACGAGGGACTACTTCCGACTCCAAACACCAAACAAATTCATTATCGTCAATATACTAACTGTTTAGATTATCATTCCGAATTTCCCAAAATTGCATACGTTGTGAAAACAGCAAAGTCTGTTTCCTCAACCAGACATGATTCTGAGTCCATCAAACCAAAAATAAATTTCTTAGAAACCTCAAAAAGGAATGTTCAACAACAAAAGACTTTCGGAACCAAAAACCACAAATTTCAAAAAGGAAAAACTACTTTAAATCTTCCAAAGAAAAAACTCTCAAAAAATTTTCAACAAGTTCCAAAAATTTTGAAAAGACAACAAAGCAATCCCTGTCACTGTTGCAATCATACAACAAAACACATCTTACTTCTAAATCAAAGATTTCCAGTCATCAAAATAAAAATGTCTTTCAGAAATCTCCAAAAAGAATTGTCTAAAAATGGTTTATAAAATCATCAACTTTGGAACTCAAGCATGCTGACTCAGTCATCCATGTCTCAAAAGTTGCAACTTCTCCGAACAGGAAAATTAAAAATAAGTCTTCCATGTCTGGAAAAACAAATGGGTCCAAACAAGTTTGGGTGCGCAAACTAACTATCTAATTTTTAGGCATTTAGTACGGAAGAGCAGGATGATGAATGGCTCATTGACAGTGCCTGCTCGATGCACATGACCGCGAGATTGGAGTTTCTGAGGGACTATCGAGAAGTCAATCATGGAGGATATGTTACATTCGGAAATGATGCAAATGGAATCATCAAAGGATACGGAGTATTAACAAATGGGAACTTCACAATTCAAATAGTTGCTTACATCCTCGGTCTCAAGCACAATCTTGTGAGCGCGGGACAACTAGTTAGCACTGGTCTCCAAGTGGAGTTCGACAATGAGTTCAGCTATATCATGACCGGCACTTGATACAGATGCTTAGTGAAGTCACCAAGACATGTCAACATGTTCCCTCTGGACATCTCCATGTTTCTCGGAAAGCCTAGACTATATCTATTATCAAAGGCCCATTCCGAAATCAGCTGGTTATGGCATCGTAAGCTTGCTCACTTAAACTTCCGATACACGAACCAACTGGTAACCGGAGAATTGGTTAGAGGAATGCCACTTCTGAAATTCGACAACGAAAACCTATGTACTGCATGTGCACTAGGCAAACAGAAGAAGAAGCCACATAAGACTATCACAGATTCAAGCATCACTCATCCACTAAAACTCCTTCATATTGATCTCTGTGGTCCATCAACAGTTGCAAGTCTGAATCATAAGAAGTATATTTTAGTTATTGTGGATGATTTCACCCGCTTTACCTGGGTATTCTTCTTAAGATTGAAATCAGACACATTCTTAGAGCTCCGAAACTTCATTATATCCATTGAGCTTAAACTACAACTAAAAGTAAGAAGAATCCGAAGCGATAACGGGACAGAGTTCAATAATCGAAAAATCGAAGAATTCCTAGCCTTAAAAGGAATCGAACATAACTTCTCAGCACCCTACACACCTCAACAAAATGGTGTGGTAGAAAGAAGAAACCGAACTCTAGTTGAAGCAGCCCGATCAACGCTAAATTTTGCAAATCTTCATCTATCTTTCTGGGCAGAAGCTATCGCAACAGCATGTTTCGTTCAGAATCGCTCAATCATCAACAAACGACTCCAGATGACTCCCTATGAAATTTTTAATGGGAGAAAAACCAACATAAAATTTTTTCATATTTTTGGCTGTCGTTGCTTCATCAAAAACAACAAATATCACTTGGGAAAATTTGTCCCCAAAAGTGATGAAGCAATCTTCATGGGTTATTCATCTAAATTCGTTGCTTACCGAGTTCTGAATCGAAGAACAAGAGTTATTGAGGAAAGCTTTGACATTAAGTTTGATGATCAATATCTCTGGAGAAAACAAGCTCAAGGCATCTTATATGTCATGGAAGCTGACATTCCAGTGGGACATCAGCCAATTCAGACAATTGAGATTGACTACGATCTTCTTTTTGATCCTGGGGAGACATCAACACATGTCGAAATCATTCGCTCTCCTGAAGCTATTCAGCAGATTATCTCAGACTCCGGACCTTCAACCTCTACGCCTTCCGAATCCACAGTTCCGACTAATCAGGTTAGATCTTTAAACAATAATTCAACAGTTGAGGGGGAGCCTTCGCTCCCTTCACAGGTCCAACAGGTTCAGGGGGAGCCTTCGCTCCCAGCACAAGTCGAGGGGGAGCTCCCGCTCCCAACCCATGTTGATGGAATCCCATAATCCGATGGGGACCATCAACACTCAAGAAATGATTCCTCAGCAGATGCATCCAATGATACACCCATCTTCACATTTGATGCTGACGAAGACATACCTGCTGAAGAATCTCATATTCAAGACATACCTCCTGAGAACCCCGACTTCATTCAAAACATCTCACCTTCCGAATCTGATCCAGCATTGAATCTGAGGTTCCACAAGTGGACTCGGAACTATCCTCCAAACCAGATCATCGGAAATCTGTCCTCCGGAATTCAAACTAGATCTAAGATATCAATTTAGGATGAATAATGCCCTTTTGCCGCTTATATCAGCAAATTTGAGCCAAAGACCATCATTGATGCATTGGATAATGATGATTGGATAAAATCTATGCAAGAAGAGTTAACAGAATTTGAGAGAAACAAAGTAAGGGATCTTGTGCCACGACCAGCAAATCACACTATCATTGGCACAAGATGGGTCTTCCGCAAATAATTAGACGATATGGGTACGGTTGTAAGAAATAAAGCAAGACTTGTTGCAAAGGGATATAGTCAAATTGAAGGACTTGACTATGACGAGACATATGCACCTATGGCAAGGCTAGAAGCCATCAGAATCTTTCTAGCCTATGATGCTCACAAAAACATCATCGTTCATCAAATGGATGTGAAGAGTGCATTTTTGCAAGGTGATCTTTAGGAAGTTGTCTATCTTCAACAACCTCATGGCTTTGAATATCTGTCCCGCCCTAACCACGTGTATCGTCTGAACAAAGCGGTTTATGGATTGAAGGAATAACCAAGGGCTTGGTATGAAACTCTATCTAATTTTCTAGTATCATCAGGCTACAGAAGAGGAACCATTGATCCTACATTCTTTGTACGATCCCATCAAAAACATATCATGATTGTATAGGTTTATGTGGATGACATCATCTTCGGATCCACGGATCAAACTATGGTTGATGAATTTGAAAAAGTTATGACTGACAAATTTCATATGAGCATGAACAGGGAAATAAAATTCTTTTTAGGACTTCAAATCAAGCAGAAAAGCAGAGGAATATACATTCATCAAGAGAAATACACGAATGAATTACTGAAGAAATTCTCTCTTAAGAACTGCTCTACAGCAAAAGTTCCGATTTCCACCAATCACAAAATCTTTGCAGATCCAGAAGGAGAACCAGTAGATCACAAAATCTATCGTGAAATGATTGGCTCTCTTCTATACCTGACTGCCAGCAGACCTGACATCATGTTCTCCACTTGTATTTGTGCAAGATATCAAGCAGCTCCGAAGCTCTCACATCTGACTGCTGTGAAACAAATCTTCCGATATCTTAAAGGCACAAAGGCAATGGGTTTATGGTATCCAATTGGAGACAGCTTCAAACTACAAGCATTCACCGATTCGGATCATGCTGGATGTAAACTAGATAGTAAAAACACATCCGGAGGATGTCAATTTCTAGGTGGAAGGCTTGTGAGTTGGTCTTCAAAGAAACAAAATTGCGTTGCACTTTCTTCAGCAGAAGTAGAATATGTTGCTGCTTCTACTTGTTGCTCACAAGTGCTTTGGATGAAGACTCAGCTACTAGAATATGGATACAGATTCCTACAAGTCCCCATCTACTGTGACTCCAAGAGTGCTATAGCCATTTCTCACAACCCTATTCAGTACTCCATGACCAAGCACATCGACCTTAGGTATCACTTTATTAAAGATCAAATCTTACAAGGTAACATCGAACTTTATTTCATCCCGACTGAGGAACAGGTAGCTGATGTTTTCACTAATGCATTAGACTCTACTAAATTTCACAATTTTCTGGAAAAACTGGGAATGCTGAATCCTGACTCAAATTTCTTCAGAGAAAGATCATATCTACCTAACTCTCAATTTCAACATTCATCTCTCTCTCTCTCTCTTTTAATAACTCTAAAATTCTTCCGAAAATCCTCTTCAGAAAATTCCCTCCGAAACCCCTCTCAGACAAAGGGTTCCGACATCACAACTTCTGAATAGATTCGGAACTTATTCTCTTAAATTGAAAGTCATTAGTGTTAGTTTTGTTATTTACTTGATTTTAAAAATCACACTGAACCAAATTCTAAATTCTAAAAATCACAAAAGTAAATGCAACCATTTTTCATTAAGCCCTATGAGATAATACAAAAAACCACAAAAACAACAAAACACCACTACGACTCCTTCTAAAAACCATTAAAAACATCAAAAACAACTACATCATTTTCTTAGTGTTTATTGTACTGCCACTTTGGGGGATTTCCATGGAAGAACGTTTGATTGATATGCAGCTCAGAGTCATTAACAAGCAACGGCGTTCCATCCTCCAACATCATGTGATACTGGGAATTGGCAGATACTCTGCTAATCACAGCTCTCCACCAGCCCAGACAATACCACACATCCACATAATCAAACTCTTTATACTCCACCCACAACGTTGGTGGAACTGGTTGAAGAGCACCGAACTTCACAATCACCACCAGAGGTCGACCGGTAGTCGCATTTGTAAGGGTGGTTAGTCGAACCTCACATCGCCGTGACCAGATCTTAGTGATCTCTCCTATATAAAATCCACCAGCAAACTCTCCTTCGAGAACTTAACCTCCACTTCATCGTTGCAATTGAAAATATGACAAGCCATTTGTGTGATTCTCGTCTTTGGTACATTTCTTTCACTTATGCCAACTTCTCTTTTTATAGGCAAACATTTGGCCCATTGGTCTTTCTTCAATAACTCTAATAAATGTCTTAGAAGTCATAATGACCTTAGCAGATATTTAATGCACACATCAAATCGAAATCATGTCCAAGGCAGTCGATTAGACCATTCTTCGCTTCTGACGGCGTAAGTAATAAGTTCTACAGAGCCCACGCCACTCTACTTCCTTCTAGAACTGACACGTGTAGTCCATACACACACTCTCTCTATTCCAAAAACGAAAAAAAATCACAAGTCTCATCTCTGAACTTCTAATCTCTGAGAACTCCACTTCCGACTCTCGAGTTTCTGAACTCTTTCCATAAACAACAACGTTTAATATTTTTTTTTACTTCTAAATTTTCCCCATTTTTCCCCTCTTCTTCAGAAAATCAAAAGTTGACATTTCAGAAAACTCATCTCTTTACTTATTTTGTTTTGGTTATTTATCATTATTCAAATATTCCTCAAATCTCACTAAGATCTTACATTAGTAAACACAGAAGAAATCAACTTTCATTCACTAAATCCAAACGATACAAAAACCAACAAAAGCCACTACAACAACATCTATAAACAGACACAGAAGCAAATACAACATACCTTAGAGGTTGTAGTACTGCCACATCGGAGGATCCCCAAAATGGTACTTCTGATGGATTCGCAACTCGGACTCATCCACAAACAGTCGAGTCCCATCAACCATCATCACATGAAACTTGTTGAAGGCAATTGCCCTAGAGATTGCTGCTGGCCACCATCCTCGGCGATACCAGACCTCTACGAGGTCAAACTGCTTGTATTCCACCACGATTTTTGGAGGAATAGGCTGCAAAAACAGAAACCCCATGTGAACAGTCAATGGCCCACCAGTCGTCCCATCTATAAAGGTAGTCATCTTCACATCATACCTATGATTCCATACCCCCTTGATGACACCTCCGTATACGCCCCCATCAAACTCCCCCTCTTGCATCTTCACTTCAACCTTTTCATCACGGTTAAAGGGACGTCTTGCTGCCATCTTCTTGCTTAGAATTTTGTTATGTGTGACCTCTTCTGGTTAGAGTACCCTCCTTTTATAGGCAAACACATAGATGATTACTCTTCCCATTTTGGTGCCAATCAACCCCTTGGATGTAATCATGAGTCTTCAGAACTTTAATGCACCTATTAATGCAAGATCGTGTCAAGACGATTGATTAGACGGATTTCCACAATCTGCCGGCGTCATTAATGTTGGATTAGGTGTCTAAGCCATGACTAATAAATAGTATTTATCTGATTAATAGTAGCATAGTCCATTTGGGTTGCCCTCATAGTTGGAGGATTGGCAGAAAGTCCGGTAGAGAGAAATATTGATTTATTATATGATTAATAAATCAATAGAAATTAAATAAATAGTTTAGTAATATATTTAAGTGATAATATATTAATTAGAAACTATAATAATTAATTAGAAGTTTTTCTGGAATTAATTGGAATTAATTTGGCAGTTAAATTAATTAATTAAAGGTGTAGGGACTAAAACTGTAATTATTCAATAGTTGAGTAAGTGGCAGTGTGAGTGACCATGTGGTGGCTGAAAATATATATATAAATATATATATTTTCGAGATATATATATATATATATATATATATATATATATATATATATATATATATATACACTAAAGATAAATGGTGTTTGAATGATTAAAATAATAGTTTATCTTAATTCGAATTCAAAACGGTTTATCTGTAACGATTATCTGATCACCACATGGAGGCTATAAATAGGGAGACTCTCCCTAACCCTAGGACCACGTTTTTTACTCTCTTTCTCTCAAGAATTTTCGGCCAAGAGCTCCTGCTAGGGTGTGACTTCATTTGAGGCAGGACATTTGTGCTGCTTGGTTTCCAAGAAATCCTAAAATGTTAGTTTTTCTTATTTTATTTTTATAGTTGATTTCTTCTGGCCTTCTAGGATATGTTATATGTTTAACTAGAAGAAAAACTTAGATCTAAATAGGTTGCATGTGAACTTAGGATTTTTAGTTCATAGTTGCAGAAAACCTTTCAATTAATTCTCTGCAAAGTTATGTGACACTTGCACTGAGTAATTACGGCGCTTTCGTCCTTTCTTAAGTCAACACTTACTTCTGCAAAGTTATGTGACATTTCCACTTCAAAACTCCCTATCTCTGACTTCTTCTTCTTGGGAAATTCTTTCCACTTTCACTTCTGAAACCCTCCTTTTCTGACTCCACATTTTTAAACTTTCAAGAAAACCTCATTTTGCCTTAGACTCCTGAACATTTACTCAGAAACTTAACCCCTCCCCCTTTCTTTTCCTAACTCTTCAAATCAATCTCCGAACCCTCATTCGGAGACACTCTCAAAGCTTCCGAGCTTCACGCGTTTTGACTAATGACTTCAGAACCTCAAGTCTCTGATAGTCTCCATCTCTGACTATTCTAACTCAGCATTCTTATCTTCCGAATTTAATGCTTCTGAGCAGCCTCATCTAAATTCGACTTTCTGAATCTTATCTCAACTTCTGAGTTATCAACTTCTGAATTCAATGCTGGAGAGAATTCTCTCAGAATCAAGGTACAACTTCTTTACCACTTAACCCATTGGTACCATCTAAAATTATCAGCGACCAATTTAATGAAGGAATTTGCTTTAAATCATGTTGCATTGAATTTCCAATTATTAGTATTAATTCTCTTAATAGGGTTAATAAACCAATTGATGTGCCAGACGTGTCCCCCTCTAAGTGAACCATACTGTTTAATCATCACTTAGCATTAAATGCCAAAGGAAACCCTTTTTCAGAAATATCTAATCAACGTCCCTTCATTCCATATCTGGCGGTTCCTCACGATTTTCAAAATTTACCTTAACCGTTCCCTCCCCCTTCTTCATCTTCTCCAACTCTTCCTCTCCCTCATTCTTCCAACGTCTTTCTCTATATTTTCATTCTCTCGAGCATCCTTCAAATTCTTGCAGCCGTCTGAATTCTCAAGCTTTGCTGTACAACCCTAGTTCTACGTCTTCTTCTTAGGCTACCCTGACTCTCAATCTTCCTCTCTTCTTTCGATATCTTCATTTAGGTAAACACCTCTACTCTCTAATTTTTGCATTACAAAATTTTTATTAAAAAACCATCACAGCCGCATGTTCTCATTGATTGAAAACTTCTCTCTAATAACCATCGAACATCCATACTCTGTTCTTAATCGTTTTCCTAACTGTTGAGTATATCTCGCATTTGTTGATTTTAGTACTCTGTTAATGGCTACCCCATCTAAAAGCGGCGGATCTGACAACGAAACCGTTCTGGTCGCCGTTTCTAATGTTAATCTGTCAAGAAATCTCACTTCTTATAAGGAACACTTGCGCGTGTTGATTCACATTCTATCAATGCATCAGCTTGCTAGGGCTTTCTTTGATCCAGCATCAGAGATTCCAGTCTCACTGCTTTACCACACTGTTTTGTCCGCTAAAAAGGGCCAAAACTGCTACTCTTTCACCCTTCTTGATGGAAGAAAAGTGACATTGGACAAGAAGGTGTTTGCTGCAGCCCTACAACTTCCATATCACGAAGCCACTTTCGATTACCCCTCTTCTAACCAACTTGAATCCATGATCTACAAAATGGGTTATGCATACATGTTACCCAGGTTGTATCAACTGTCCAAGGGACACATTTTGCCTCTCTGGCAATGTTTGATTCATTACATCATTAAGTGCTTAACTGGTAAGACGGGTGGTACAGACCAGTTAAGCAAACGACTTCTTGAACTTCTTTGGAGCTTATACACCGGATACGAAATCGATTATGCTGAGGTTCTTTTTGAAGACTTTCTCTCACACATCCCAACTTCTCAGAAGTCAAAGGGAAAGATCCACTTTGCACGCTTTTGGGCTATGTGCATCGAACATCTCCACCGAAGTTTTTAGATTCTGATTCCTTCACCTACTCCCACTGATGTCAAATTAGAGATACCAGAAGCCAAACCATATGCACCAAAGATAGATACAGTCTTTGGCAAACTCAGATGTTTACCTGACTCTCTTCTGAATCTGGCTGACTCCAAAGAACCTGCATTGATCTCCCACATTGCTGAAACCAAGGATGTTTCTCCTTACACTCCACATCCCCTACGAGAGTGTGTAGCCCCAAAGAAAACCAAACAAAAAGGATCAGAACCCTCTCCAACAAAGCAACCGAAAAAGAAGAAACAAAAGAAATCCTCAGAGGTACGCCCATTCATTTCTGATTATACCTTTTCACTTCTGACTATTTTTTTTACTTTCTGAAACTCTTCTAAACTCTTGGAAACAATGAAAACCCTACTGTACTTTCTGAATCATGTCCCCACCTTCTGATCAACATTCTGAAATTTTCTACTAATCTCTGACTTTAATCACCTCTCAGAAATAACATAACATCTATACTTAACCGATTTCATATTTTATTGAGAATTTCATCAAACTTATTTAATATAAGTCACAACTAGCTGCCCTGCTAAACAATTTAATTGTTCATCGTCATTGGCATTTGGGAAATCCAGGTACATATTCAGTAGTACCTGGTTATCTTGTTTTAACTCCTATGTTCTAAAAAGTACTTAACAAAAATCTAATATTTTTGGAATCCAAAATAACTCTTTGGTCTGAACTTTCATATCTTTGTGATAAATTAATTTTGGTTACACTCAGGTATGTGTTATCTTTGGAATCGATTTCCACATTCTATCTCTCTAACTTCTACACCTTTTTCAGAACGTAAAATGGGAACTTAAAGATTCTGAGTCCGAAAAATTAGAGGAAAGACAGAACTCTCCTGGCTCAGAAGACACTCAAGAAGAAATCAATATGGTGGAAAAACAGAACTCACCATCTAAAAATAAAGAAAAAGAAAAAATTGTTGAAAAATCCAAAGCTACACATGCAGATACTATCATTCCAGACCACACTCAACCCCCTGTGGACACAAATCCTCTTGAAGCATGGAAATTTCGATCTACTGTCAATGAGCAGGCGATGTTAGTTAAACGCCTCAAACAACAGTTTGAGCTCAAAAACATCGAGCTTCAAACTCTCTTAGATCTCGGTCCACCATCAGAAGCTATTTCAGAAGAAGAAAAGATGGAACAAAAGAGAATCAACAAACTCACTTTAGATATTGACTCCTTTCTGAGCACTGAACTCAACAAATTTGTAGACAGCCCTGTCTATCTCTTTGATACCACAGAAAAAGATTGGGCGAAGATCGCATCCTCAATCGTCCCTCTCACTTGGGACAAGTTCATGAATCAAGAGCTTCAGAGAAAGAAGGACTTAGTGACCAAAACCATCAACGATCTGTTGGATTAGGTGTCTAAACCATGACTTATAATTGTATTTATCTTATGATTAAAAGCAAAGTCCATTCAGGTTGCCCTCATAGATGGAGGATAGATATATAATTCAGTAGAGACAATAGTTGATTATAAATTGCATAATAAATCAATAGAAATTAAGTATATGGTTTATTAATATATTTAAGTGTTAATATATTAATTAGAAACTATATTAATTAATTGAGATTTAATCTAGAATTAATTGGATTTAATTTAGAGATTAAACTAATTAATTAAAAGGTGCAGGGACTGGTTTGGCATTTATTCAATAGTTGAATAACTGGCAAGGTAAAACCAGGGACCAAAAGTGGCGCCAACCTGGAGGCTCCTCCAGGGTTTGGCGAAACCCTAATTAGGGTTTTGGTAAGCCTGGTCCAAGTGGTCAAAAGCCTTGTCCAGTTGGAGGCTCCTTAGGGTTTCAGGTGTAACCCTAAGAGGCTAGAAAAGGGACCCCCTGGCACCTCATATTCACGCCATTTGTCTCTCTGTGTTATTCTACTGGACTGATTCTTCCATCCCTTGGGTGTGACTTGCATTTGAGGCATGATACTTTTGCTGCTGCTTGAAAGGATCATGAGATCAAAGGTTGGTTTTTCTTAATTCATCTTTAGAATTGAATTGTTTCCTTTAGGTTCTTAGTTCTAATCTTCATAGAAGAACACATAGATCAATATTAGGGTTGCATCTGAACCTTAGGTATTTTGTGTTCATTGATTGCATAGAAACCCTTCAGTGGTATCAGAGCTAGCTTGTTTTCTTGTGATTTGATTATTAACTGCTTGCATGATTCTTGGCCTTGGTGTTTTTTGCGAAATCTCACCCTTGGGAGGCCTTGAAGTCGACGGCTTGGCTAGGGTTTCCTAACCCTAGCCGCCATGCCCTATTGGTCCCCCTTGATTGCTTGATTTGCTTGCCTTAATTATGTGTTGTTATTTTTGGTATCTAGATCAACTAAAATAACTTAAACCCTAATTTCCTTGGCTTGAAATTTTTGAAAATCATAGGGACACATACAGATAAATTAATTTGATTAATTTGGTAATCTGTAACCTAGATTTAATTAGTTTAATTAATTGATTAATTAAAAGAGCAATTAAATCAGTTTAAAGAATTAATTGAAATTTTCAAAAATTAGTAATAATTTGCGAAAAATTAAGATAAAATTAATTCCAAAATATTTTAATGAGATTAAAATATATCTTATATATATTTATGATTAAAAGTTAATTTAATATATATATATAAGAAAATTGGTTAGTCTACCGCTAGTAAGCCTCATTCACAAAACTGTCCTATAAAGAGGGTATAAGGCGACTTACTATAAAATGTTAGTCTAATAGGTATCTACTCTTACCCACCGCTCTCCTCGTCAGTCGAGTGTCGTTAGCCGAACGGGTATGATAGAATCGCTAAGCCTCTTAAAAGTATAATGCTATAATTGAAAGTACTAGAACCCTAAAACAAATCCCAATCTAGTTACTTTAGGTTAAAAAATGTGAATTGGTGCTAATCCATGAAATTACACATTGCACTTTGTGGAACGTTGGTGGAGCGTGTGTGGTTTACCGGCACGCCAACTGGGGTCCGCAAAGAGTCGCAAGGGGTTTCTTGATTTTGTCATTATTAACGGAGCTTGTGTGGTTTACCGGCATGTTGGTGGAGCATGTGTGGTTTACCGGGACACCCGGTTTGTGATCCTCGGTATCCCAGTCACAAACAGCGGGGCATTCCCGAGATTAAAACATGCTATCGAACAGTTCGGTAAATCTCAAAGAAACAAGGAATTCCATTATAATATGATTATGTTTCCGCGGTGGAATTGGCTGAATCGTCATTCGCCTACCTTGTAAAATTTGCAATATTGATTACGGCATCCCTTTTTGGTATTGTAGATTGTTATTATAGGATCCTAGCCTTATATTTGTTCTTGGGTGAATATAAAGATTATTATTATTATTCTATCTAATTAAAACTACCTTCTTCTTGTTCAGATGTCTTCTGACCAATCCGTTCCCCACTCAAATCCCGGTAATGTCACCTCGATTTTGTCATTATGCTCAAAAGTGACGTTGGACGGCACTAACTATAATGACTGGATCTGCAACATCAAAATGGCTCTAAGGTTTAAACATAAAGAGTATGTTCTAGAAACCGAGCTTGTTGATGTGGACACTGAAACCGCTACTCCCGAGGAAATCGCTGCGTACACCAAACACTCTGATGATGCAACCAAAGTGGCTTGCATCATGATCGCTACTATGAACCCTGAACTACAGCGTATCTATGAGGACTATTGGCCTTACGAGATGCACAAAGAGCTCGTGGAAAGGTTCCGTAAGCAAGAGCGCATCGAGAGGCGTGAGATTGTAAAAGCTTTCACTAACAGCAAGCCCAAGGAGGGCGAGTCCATCTGTGCACATGTGCAGAGGTTGCATGGTTATGTGGAAAGACTTAGAAAGCTAGAAATGCCTGTCCATGAGGATTTAGCAGTTGACATAGTGCTGAACTCCTTGCTCAGTTCTTATGACAAGTTCACACTAGCGTATCATTTGAACAACAACCAGGCAAATCTAGCTGAGTTACATCGCATGCTTCGTACGGCTGAGGACGGGATGAAGGGAAAGGCTGTGCTCCCTGTCAACCCGCCTGTTCTGGCTATTGGCTCCAGAAAGGGAAAGAAATGGAAAGGCCCTCCTAAGCAGAACTGGAGGGAAAAGACTCATGTCGGGTCATTTAGCGGTGCCCCGAAAGGTAAGTCTTCCGGAATTCCACATATTCGGAACCCCAAAGAGGCCGACTGCTTTTACTGCAAGCAGAAGGGTCATTGGAAGAGGAGTTGCCCAACGTATCTGCAGGATGTCAAGGACGGTAAAGTGAAACCATCACAGGCAGGTACATATTCTATATCTAATAACTCATCTTTTTCCCGATCATGGGTCCTTGATACAGGATGTGGTTTTCACATCTGTTCTGATTTGCAGGGCCTAAGGAAAGTAGGGAACTGGAGCATGGCAGACTGAACCTGGTCATGGGAAATGGGAGAACATCACCTGTTACCAAGATTGGTGTTTATGGACTGATGCTGAGCAGTGGAGTTAGATTAGATTTACATAATTGTTGCTATGCGCCAGATATGGCAAAGAACATAATTTCTTTTCATGCACTATTTAGACAAGGTTTTTATTATGAGTTTAATAAATTGAATGGTTCAATTTCAGTTTTCAAAAACGATGTTTTTATATTTAATGCTATGCCTTGTGATGGAGTGTATGAATCTATTATGTGTGTTGACAATTATGGTAAAAATGTTTTAACTATTGATGCTTTAAGCGGTGTAGAAAAGGCATGTTTGTGGCATTGTCGCCTTGGCCATATAAACAAGAAACGTATCGCCCAACTCTAAAAGGATGGAGTGTTGGAATCATTCGACCTCGGGTCGGATGATGTATGCGAATCTTGATTACTTGGCAAGATGACAAAATCACCATTCAAAGGTTCCTTTGAAAGAGGTGAAGGTCTGTTGTATATCATACACACAGATGTGTGTGGTCCCTTCAGAACAACCACTAAAGATGGCACACGGTTATATGTGACCTTTACCGACGATTTTAGTAGATATGGGAATGTCTACTTAATCAAGAATAAGTCTGATACCTTTGAAAAGTTCAAAGAGTTTAAGAATGAAGCAGAAAACCAATTGGGCAGAAAGATAAAGATGCTTAGATCCGACAAAGGCGATGAGTATCTTAGTATCGAGTTTCTCGATTACCTCAAGGAATGTGGAATTGTTTCACAGTTGTCGCCTCCAAGAACACCTCAGCTGAATGGTGTTGCAGAGAGACGAAACTGAACCTTGTTGGACATGGTTCGTTCCATGATGAGTCAAGCCTCACTTCCAATCCATTTCTGGGGGTATGCCTTAGAGAGTGCCGCCCATATTCTAAATCTTGTCCCAACCAAGAAGGTTGCGAAAACACCACACGATATGTGGACGGGGAAAGAGCCCTCGTTGGTACACATCAAAGTCTGCGGCTGTGAAGCATTCGTGAGACGAGATACTTCAGATAAGCTCGCAGAAAGAAGTGAGAGGTGTTACTTCATCGGATACCCGAAACAGTCTTTTGGATACTTGTTCTACAGACCAAGCGACGACGTGGTCTTTGTAGCAAGATGGGGGTTCTTTCGAGAGAGAGAACTCATATCCAAAGAGGACAGTGGGAGTACGATCGATCTCGAAGAAATTCAGGAGACGCCCGATGAGACAACCTTGGAAGAAACTAGCAACTAACATGAGGAAGGAGTTCCTGTTGGACCCACCGACATTTCGTTGCCCCTTAGGCCCTCAGGTAGAGTTAGCATGCCGTCCGAGTTCTATGGTTTCCATATTACTTCGGACGGAGACACGTTAGTCAGTGATCGTACATTGACTAATTTGGATTAGCCAGCTAGCTACCGTGAAGCAGTGGCAGGCCACGAGTCTGCAAAATGGAAAGAGGCAATGGACAGCGAGATAAAGTCCATGTATGATAATCAAGTTTGGAACTTGGTTGAAAATGTACCGGGTCGAAAGACAGTCGGATGCAAGTGGATCTTCAAAAAGAAGACTGACATGGATGGAAAAGTGCATACTTATAAAGCTCGGCTGGTTGCGAAGGGATTCACTCAAACCCCGGGGGTTGACTATGATGAAACCTTCTCACCAGTAGCCAAGATTAAGTCAATCAGGATAATGCTTGCATAGCTGCGTTTCATGATTATGAAATCTGGCAGATGGATGTCAAAACCGCTTTCCATAACGGGAAACTGACTGAAGATGTTTACATGAGTCATCCAGAAGGTTTTGTAGACACTAAGCACCCTAATAAAGTATGTAAGCTTGAAAGATCAATCTACGGGTTGAAGCAAGCATCTCGTAGTTGGAATCTTTGCTTCCATGAGAATGTCAAAGAGTTTGGCTTCTCTAGGAGTGAAGATGAGTCCTGTGTATATGTCAAGGCTAGTGGGAGTATAGTCACTTTCCTGGTGTTGTATGTTGATGACATACTGCTCATGGGAAACGACATTTCGACCTTACAGAATGTTAAGGCTTGGCTCAGGAAGTGTTTCGCCATGAAAGACCTAGGGGAAGCTGCTTATATTCTCGGGATAAGAATACTTATAGATAGAAAGAGAAAATTTATAGGCCTAAGCCAGTGTACATATTTGGAAAAGGTGTTAAAGAGGTTTAACATGGAAAGTTCCAAAAGGGGAGAGTTACCAATCCTAAGTGGTGTTAATTTGAGTAAGACTCAAAGCCCGAGTACTGATCAGGAAATAGCTTAAATGAGTCGGGTACCTTATGCTTCGGCAGTAGGGTCGATCATGTATGCTATGAAATGTACTCGTCCCGACGTATCCTATGCACTAAGCATGGTTAGTCCGTACCAGGGTAATCCTGGAAAAGCACATTGGATTGCAGTCAAGAACATACTCAAGTATCTACGAAGGACAAAGAATATGGTATTAGTCCTTGGTGGCAGTGATGAGTTAAAAGTGAGTGAATATACAGATGCCAGTTTCCAGACAGATAGGGACAGTGGATGATCCCAGTCGGGCTGGGTATTTCTTTTGAACGGTGGAGCGGTCACTTGGAAAAGTTCCAAGCAGGAAACGGTGGTTGATTCAACGTGCGAATCAGAGTACATCGCAGCGAGTGAAGCGTCTAAGGAGGCTGCTTGGCTGAAGAATTTCATCGGGGACCTTGGAGTTGTCCCGAGCATTCAGGAGCCGGTGGAACTTTTCTGCGATAATGAAGGAGCGGTCGCCTTGGCAAGGGAACCGTGAGACCATGGAAAGTCCAGGCATATCGAAAGAAAGTACCACTACATTCGACATCAAGTAGAAGAAGGGCACTTACTGGTTAAGCGAGTATCATCCGAGGACAATCCTGCAGATCCTTTGTCTAAGGCTCTGAATAGGATCAAGCACAATCAGCATGCTCGGAGCATTGGATTGAAGGATGATGTTAGTTTTAGTAATTAGATAGATTAGAAACTTGTAACAGTATAAATGTAATTGACTCGGTGATTTTATAATAGAGATTTATAAATGAGTATTGTTACTGCCTTTGTCAATTGTTTATTTTTGTGTTTCTATATTTGCATGTTTAACTTCCTTAATAATTAGATTATTTAAAACTCTACAGTCGATCATACTATTAGGAAGTAAGTATGAACTAAGATTGTCATGAATTGGTTGCAGACTGTCTAAAGAGTTAGACATTGCAGTAAGACTGCTGCAACGTTCATGAGTACTTAGAAATAGAGATTTGAGTATTGGATAAACCCGCGCTTAACAGATTGCTTCATGGATTATATCACGAGCAATGTTAAGACGATAATATCAGGTGATCTTTAAGTGAATAGATATGATCTGTTATTTGCGATACAAGTACTTATTGACAATACGAAATCGCACCAGTAACTCGATGCTATAAAATGCATTGTTGTATGTATTTGGACCCGCAAAAGTTATGGACATATGAGTCGAAACTTATTCGTTCCACGACCCGATAGGAAACAGATATCTGTAGGCCTCTCGATGATTTAGAAGTTGACTGAAAGTGTTGGCCAACCAGAACTAAATTGATGTGTTCAATTAGTAGTTTCTAAAGTCATATGCAAATCAGAAATCGAGAAACAGAGTGTCAGACCAAGATTGATGTTAATCCATGTCTTGAGCCTGAAAATATCCTGTTGGACGGAGGATCATCAGATCACTTATCTTTGGACAGAACTGACTGGGTCAGAGTTCAGACAATTAAAGTCATAGACTTATCCAAGTGGGAGACTGTTGGATTAGGTGTCTAAGCCTTGACTTATAATTGTATTTATCTTATGATTAAAAGCAAAGTCCATTTGGGTTGCCCTCATAGATGGAGGATAGATATATAGTTCAGTAGAGAGAATAGTTGATTTATAAATTGCATAATAAATCAATAGAAATTAAGTATATGGTTTATTAATATATTTAAGTGTTAATATATTAATTAGAAACTATATTAATTAATTGAGATTTAATCTAGAATTAATTGGATTTAATTTAGAGATTAAACTAATTAATTAAAAGGTGCAGGGACTGGTTTGGCATTTATTCAATAATTGAATAACTGGCTAGGTAAAACCAGGGACCAAAAGTGGCGCCAACCTGGAGGCTCCTCCAGGGTTTGGCGAAACCCTAATTAGGGTTTTGGTAAGCCTGGTCCAAGTGGTCAAAAGCCTTGTCCAGTTGGAGGCTCCTTAGGGTTTCAGGTGTAACCCTAGGAGGCTAGAAAAGGGACCCCCTGGCACCTCATATTCACGCCATCTGTCTCTCTGTGTTATTCTGCTGGACTGATTCTTCCATCCCTTGGGTGTGACTTGCATTTGAGGCAGGATACTTTTGCTGCTGCTTGAAATGATCATAAGATCAAAGGTTGGTTTTTCTTAATTCATCTTTAGAATTGAATTGTTTCCTTTAGGTTCTTAGTTCTAATCTTCATAGAAGAAAACATAGATCAATATTAGGGTTGCATCTGAACCTTAGGTATTTTGTGTTCATTGATTGCATAGAAACCCTTCACGATCAACCTGTTGAGTCCGGTTCCCGGCAAGTATTCTCAGAAACCCAATCTATGCCAGTCGGAAATCCCATTTTCGGCACAGATCAAGAAATAGACAAACCCTCCATCTCCAAAGTTCATAGCATCAACCTGAGTGACTCGAACTCCTCTACAGACAAAGCTGACACCAAAATTCCCCCAATCCAACATTCCTCCCCAAACCAACATTCCCCCTGTAGTCGATCAAGCTCTGCATCAGAAGGTCGATACCTTAACTACCTTGATCTCCAAACTAAAGGCCTCTCAGAATCAGGAGGCTTTAGTTAAAGAAATTTTAGAACTCAAGACCAGGGTAGTTGAGTTCGAGAAGAAAGAAGTTTTTCTCCATCTAGACAATGAAGTTCAGTGGGCTCTTTCTGAAGGCCTAGCAACCATTGACACTCATCATCAATCAAATGCTGTAAATATGATGAAGACTGCACAAATGATGTTAGAAGAAGTAGAGAAATGTCAGAAGAAAAGTCCAAAACTCGTTGAAATGGTGGACACCAAACACAACACCCTCCTCGAAAGCTTATCAGGCTATCTTCATGGAGTTGTTTCGAAGAACATATCTCTCCGAAAAACCCACTTCCTTCTCTTACAAATAATCACTCATACCCTCGAGTCGATAACCGGAACAATAGACGGTCCCATTCAGCAACTTAAAATCTGCATAAGTCTGAATGTTCAAGTTATGGAAGAATTCAAAGATCTCACCTCTAAGACTCTTGCTAAGGATCTCAGCAAAATGTTCACCGAAGTGACCTCCAAGCTTGAATCCATTTTAGGCTGCCTGCCTGTGCCCCCTTCAACTTCTGAAGGAGCCCCAGGATGGGGAGAGGCGGATCCAACAAAAGAAACAGATGATATGATAGTGGACACATCTGCTGGTCCAAGTGGATCCAAGAAGATAGATGGAGAAGGTGATGGAGAAGCAAATAACATTCATGAAGAAGAAAGGCCCATGAGGAATCAGAGAAGGAAACTAATGCTGAAACCAATGATGATAAAAACAAGAAGTCAACAGGAAAAGGACCAACCCTGGAAGAGAATCCTGAGGAAACTAAGGTAGAGAATCCAAAAGAAACTACGACACAAAACTCTCCTCCGAAAACTCCTCTAACAATTCAAACTCCGAGCTAATCCGAAGAATAGAATCTTCTGTATTCTCCAATAAAAGAATCAGATCCCCCAGAAGTCAAAGCCAGGAAAAACAAATACTTTGATGCCAAAGCATACCTATATGTTGAAGAATTTAACTGTGAATCTGATCAAGAGACCTCCAATCCAAACAAAGCAGGAACAAGTGTCCCCAAACCCGATTTCTCAAAATGTTTTCTGTTCTGACCCCTAACCGACTCAGATTTCAAACCCCACAAATCATACAACCCTCCTCCAACCCCTGAGCAAAATTGGGATATCCCCTTGACTCCCAACGGGGACAAATATGTTTACACGCTCAAATTCTCTGAGTTATCAAAAATCAACAAAGAATTGGCCATAAGATACAAAAACCAAAAGTTTTTGAACAAATTCACCAAACCCTAATGTGACACCTGGTCAATTGAACCAATAACCTCCGTCATCAGTGTCAAAAGAAGAACATTCGAAAAATCCAACTACTTCGAGTATGAAATTGTCAAAAACCACAACCATGACAACCACTTTTTGATAGCTGAAGCTGATTTTAGAATGATGAACCCATCAGACATCTACTCGATAGTTATGAGGCTGCAGTCAAAATCAGAAAGGCACCAAGACTCAAAAGACGCCTACCTTGCTGCAAAACGATTTCTTCACTGTCTTCTGGAAAAATTCTGCTCAGCAAATGGTGAGCTGTTCGAATATATGAAGAATCATCCTGACGATCAATTCCAAGAACTAGTAGACCTTTCAATGCCAGATAAAAGAAGCAACTGGAAGAAAGGTGTTACTAATGATCCCGTACTTGGAATGGTATACAAGGACACAGCCAGAAAAGGGTCCTTTCTCTTCCTTCGTGCTGAATAAATCAGAAGAGTTCCTAATGCGATGCTACAAGAATACATCAAAGCTATAAAGAAATCATCCCACTCGTAACCAGAACCCAAGAAGGAGATGCTGCTGATAATGGAATGGATGCTAGTGGTGAGGAAATTCTGGTCTTACGCGGTGAAGCAAGGTGTGTTGGAAGGACATTGAAGATATTGACTCAAACCCCTCGATTGGTCACCGAATGGGGAATTGTTAGTGCTAAAATCAAGTCATTGACCAACTCAGTGTTTGAGCGTGTTACTTTTGGTGGTATTTGAAGTTAGTGATTTTGATGGAATGATTGAACAAGTATTTCGTGTTGAATGTTAAGTATTGAACAATTGTTGTGTTTTGAATGATTAGATTGTTTGTTCTGAATGTGTTTAACGAATATACTTATGGTTCTGGATGACTTATGTAATGTTCATCTTAATCTTGTATATGTCTGAAATCCAGTATCGGATTTCGGAACTCCGACTAAGTCAACATCAATCCAGTAAACCAAGTTCATAAGATACAATGCTCGGAAGACACAGTTTGGAAGACCATGTTTTGAACTAACTCAAAAGATCTCTCAAGACCAAGTAGACCAAGTTCCTAAGTTACTCTGATTTAGAAATGCCAGGACTCTGAAATCCACTCAGGATTTCGGATCAACAATATAAGCAACTTCTGTGAACTTTCATACTTAAACATTCAATATTGAAGACTAAAGATCTGAAGACTATCTTGAAGATAAGACAAAGGATAAGCACTTCAACTTATAGGAGATGATTAGACTAGATTAGGCGTGGCCTTTTAGGAGCATCTCGGTTGTACTTAGTGTATTATTTTATTCTAGATAAGCCACCATAGTCTGACATTGTATTAATATATTCAATTTATCCTTCTTATCTGACTGAAGAGAGACGTGTTGTCTACTCTTCAGTCCATAGGTTAATATCCGAAAGTCCTCCCTTAGTTTATAAAAGGGAGATCATATCTATCTTCAGTCCTCATGAGTTTGAGAGACAAATTGTAACACTTTGACATATATCAATATAATCTCTCTCATTCCATCAATTCTCTTGTTCCTATCTGCATTTCTTCATGTCTTTATAATTCTAGCACCTTAATCTTCCTGTCTTTACATTACATGTTATTTAACTATTTATGCACTTTAATTATTGTTGAGCTATCGATCTTTTCTAAGTACCCATGACATTTCTATCATTCCGCAAATCAACTCAAGTCTTCGGACTTGTCCTCTTCCGAAACCTCCCAGTTTCGAAACTTTACTTTCCGCAAATCTTATCTTTCAGCATCTTACTTAGAATATTTGGCGACAACAGAATTTGATTTGAGGATATACATATATATATATATATATATATATATATATATATATATATATATACCATGTATAAACCATATATAACTTACAACCATGTTATAGCATAAAGTCTTAAATTTAAGACATTAGGTACAAACATTAACTGCACAAAATCTTTGAAGCCGGGTTGAGAAACACAAAGCACGTGGATAGACAACATTGACCTGGATTGCCAACCTGTTACCTTTTAAACCGTTGTATTTTTGTATCGTGACCGCTCCATCGCTCTCCCACACCAACATTTCTCCATAAAATCCATCGGTTTCCTCCTCCCTTTCCATCTAACTTCCGATCTAAACCTTCTTCTCTCTATCTCGCCGCCGGACCATCTCCTCTATCGGTAAGCATAATACAGTCTTTCTCCTGCGGTTTAGAATCAACACGCATTATCTGTTGGATTAGGTGTCTAAGCCATGACTTTACATTTATATTTATCTTGTTAATTGAAGCAAAGTCCATTTGGGTTGCCCTCATAGCTGGAGGTCAGGATAGAGTTCAGTAGAGTAAAATGTTGATTTATTAATTGTGTAATAAATCAATATAATTAATTAAATGGTTTATTATTATATTTAAGTGTTAATATATTAATTAGAAACTATAATAATTAATTAAAATTTAATCTAGAATTAATTGGATTTAATTTAGTGATTAAATTAATTAATTAAAAGTGTGAGGACTAGTTTGTATTTATTAAATAGTTGAATAACTGGCAAAGAGAAGTCCAGGGGCCAAAAGTGGTGCCACCCTTGGAGGCTTCTCTAGGGTTGGCGAAAACCCTAATTAGGGTTTAGGGATCTGGTCCAAGTGGTCAACAGGCTTGCCCACTTGGAGGCTCCTTAGGGTTTCAGGTGTAACACTAGGAGGCTATAAAAGGAAACCTCTGGCTCCCCATTATTCACGCCATTTTCTCACTGTGATTACTCTGCTGGACTGTCTTATCCATTGCTTTGGGTGTGACTTGCATCTGAGGCAGGATACTTTTGCTGCTAGCTTCAAGAACAAGATTCAAAGGTTGGTAATTCTTGTTTTGATCTTTAGTAATTATTGTTGGCCTTTAGTTTTAGTTTATTATCTTCATAGAAGAAAACATAGATCTTTCTAGGGTTGCATGTGAACCATAAGAAATTATTTGTTCATTGTTTGCTAGAAAACCCTTCAGTGGTATCAGAGCATAGGCTGTTTTCTTGTGAATTGATATAAACTGTTTGTTTGTTCAAAGAGTTTTCGAAAATTAACCCTTGGGTGGCCTTAATTTCGTGGCCTAGGCTAGGGTTTCCTAACCCTAGCCGCCACCCCCTTTATTTCCCCTTGATTTGATTGATTTGCTGCCCAGATTAGGATTGTTATTTATGGTAATTGCTGATTAATTAAATAACTAGAATCCTTATCCATATCTTGTAGATTTTGAAATCTAGGGGTTAATATAGGTAATTAATTTGATTAATTTTGTGATGCCTATATTTTGATTTAATTAGTTTAATTAATTGTTTAATTAAAAGATCAATTAAATCAGCTTCAAGAATTAATTAAATTTTCAAAAATCCCTTAAAATTTGCGAAAATTAAGAAATAATTAATTCTAAAATATTTTAATAAGATTAAATATATCTTATATATTTATGATTAAAAGTTAATTATTTATATATAAGCAAATTGGTTAGTCTTACCGCAAGTAAGCCTCATTCACAAAACTGTCATATAAAGAGGGTATAAGGCGACTGACTATAAAATGTTAGTCTAATGGGTATCTACTCTTACCCACCGCTCTCCTGGTCAGTCGAGTGTCGTTAGCCGAACGGGTTTGATAGAACCTCTAAGCCTCTTAAAAGTATAATGCTATAATTGAAAGTACTAGAACTTTGAACAAAACCCAATCTAGTTACTTTAGGTTAAAAAATGTAAATTGGTGCTAATCCATGGAATTGCACATTGCACTTTATGGAACGTTGGTGGAGCATGTGTGGTTTACCGGCACGCCAACTGGGGTCCGCAAAGAGTTGCAATGGGTTTCTCGATTTTGTCATTATTAACGGAGCGTGTGTGGTTAACCGACACGTTAATTAGAGATGACAATTGACTTCGAGAGTACCGAGCTAATTTGCATGGTTATTCATACCCGGTTTGTGATCCTCGGAATCCCGTCACAAACAGTGGGGCACATCCGAGACTAAACATGCCATTGAACAGTTCAATGTGTCTCAACAGATCTAGGAATTTCATAAGATGAAATTGATAAGTGTATTATCTACCTTAATGACCATTATGTTGTGATTACGGCATCCCTCTTCACACCATAGTTGGGGTATTTTGGGTCCTAGCCTTAATAAATAATATATTGGGTAATTATTTAAAAGGATTAATTAAACTAATAAAATTCTGTTTATTGTAGATGTCTGAACCAAGTGTCTATTCTCCTCCTTATCCTCTTTCACCCATTTATGAGAGCTTCAGAATGCACCTGCTACATATGGTAAGGCTGACTGGCCTGAACTATATGGTATGGCTTCATAAATAGAGAATAGTTCTCTGTTTTGCTGGCAAGCCATATCTGACTGAGTGTCCGCTCCCCAGAGCATGACATCACACAGTAGCTTGTGATGAGCATGACTCCTTGATTGTTAAGTCAAGGAAAGTTCGTTGCCTAATACTATTAATCATTGACCCCGAGTTCCACAGGAATTTAGAATTCCTGGGGTCAGATAAGTTAACACAGTTAGTTGTGGAAAGGTTCCATGAACTGGTTGAGAAAGGACGAGCTAAGATCTTCAAAGAGTTTGAAGTGTGCAGGAAGTAGCACCAGTTCACATGTTCTCAAGACTGAGAGACACATAGGTGAACTGTATAAATTTGGTTCCCTTTTTTGATCGGGAGTTAAAGCATTAGCTCGACTCGCTGATCCGTTCATCCTGATGTACAGGAAGGGAAACCAGATAAGACAATCATGGATATGCATTCAATGTTGACTCTGTATGAGTCGTTCATAGAGAAGCATAGTTCCATTAATTCAGCTGCTTCAGGATTAAGTCCAGTAATAGGACACATCAAGAAATGATCCAGATCGTCTGGACCGGTTCCTCGATGTTTCATACTGGGAATCCACAGGGTGGGACACAGTCACGGAAAGATTGGAAAATGCTCCAAAGCTGAACAGTTTGGCAACTCAGGAATATCTTAAAACTCAGAACACTTGATCCTTAATTCCTTAATACAAGATTTGTTTCTCACAGTTGCTCTGTATGCATGGATTCTGTAGGATGTGGGATGTTGTTGCATAGGAGCATATTCAGATTGGATCTGAAGCTCATGCAGTTTTAGAGTTTAGTTAGATGTTGAAATCATGTTATTAGCTTATCAGATGCATATGACATTGTCTATCATATAGTACATTGTTCAAGGATTTTGGTTTTAATAAAATTGTCTTTTTTATTTTAACACATATTGTTTGAAATATCCTTGAAATGTTGTATGATTGTGTTGAATGCATAATTAGTGATAACTTGAATATTGAATGCATCCAAAATGTTTGGATTTAGGAATTGTGTTCCTTATGATTGTTAAAGTGAATATTATAAGAATCAATTCAACCAAAAGTCCAGTTAGACAGGACTTCGGAATCATTTGACTTAGAGTCACATGATGAATTGACTTCTTAATGTGTTAAGAAATGAATCAACCAAAGATCCAGTTGGACAGGACTTTGGAATCATTTGACTTAGGGTCAGATGATGATTAAGTTCTTCATAAAGCACATGTGGCAAGAAATGAATCACCCAAAGATCTAAAGGATAGGATTTTGGAATCAGTTGACTTAAAGTCAACTGAAGATTGCAAGTCTTGAACAGAATTAACAAAGTCATAAGTTTACATAGAGATGTAAAAGAGATTGAGATTAGGAGCAACGAACACATCAATTGCTGTGTATTGCTCGAATCCTCGAATAGAACACAATTGTTTGTACTTCACAATATTTGTCAGTCGGTATGACGAATATGATCTCGCTTATCAGAATAGGCGATTGTGTTGAATCTTTGAACAGTTCAAGGACTTCAAAGGAAGTACAAGATCCACAGAACCCGAGTGACAACATAAACTGGGAAAATGCTTCACAGTTTATTTCCTTCCAAGAACATTTATAGTTATAATGTGTCTTAGGGAAGATGATGGAGCGTTGGTCGAAACAGTTCGATCCTCAATGTATGAGATACATTGCAAATTAGTTTCTGATACATTGAATACTAAACCAGTCAGACCATATTCCAACCACATCTTAGACTAAGTAGGTTTTGCAGACACTGTCTGAAATGTAAAGCTGGGATTGTCCCACTTGTACATTAAAGGTCCAGGGTCTTGCAGTGTTCGTCCGAACCTCATGACTGGCCTGAACCTAATCAGAAATGTCATTTCACTGGCTATCCCGCTGTACCTGGAAGAGAAAGAGCTCTTTTAGAAAGAACTCAGTTTCTAAGGAAACAGTGGGAGTTTGGGACAGTCCTGAATGAGTTCAGGATTAGCCAAGTGAAATAACCTTTAGTCATCACTAGGCTTAGGACAGAAATCATATTTTTGTTTTAAAATTCTGATATTATCTTCTCTTGACCAGTAGTACTGATCACCGTCATAAGAAGTTATGATCAGGGTGACATACCGAATAGTGGTAAAACACTATAGTTGGTACGGATTTTCAATCCGACTACTTGGAAGCATTGGTGAGCCCGGTTGCTGCCAATTAAGAAAACTTTAGGACGAGATACAGTCCATGTAACAGTTTGATTGATTTTACAACTGGTCTAAAACCAGTGGGAGTAATCATCAAAAGAAACCAACATGGACAAAAACGTACCTTCAGAACATCTGGTTGAGTGAGACGATACTCAGAGTCAAGTAATTGACTCCGAGAGAAGCACTGTCAATAGAAGATGAAATCTGAAAAGATACTACATAATGTAAGTCGTTAGTGGAGCGCGTGTGGATCACCGGCACACTAATCGGGACTCACAAAGAATATGCCAGTATAAAGGTACATGGGCCCGGGATTTCCCCGCGGGCATCTCGCAAGAAAGGATATTTAGATCTCAGAATATGCCAAAGGATTGGATTTTGAGAAAGGGCTGAATGATTTCCATTAAGATGTCAGAAAGGTTTGGATTCTCAAAATGTGCCATAAGCTCTGGATTTTGTGAATAGTCCATAAGCGTGTCAAAGCCAGTGGGAGTATTGCTGTCATCTATCTCCATATGTGTGTTGCATAATGTTTCTAGGAAACGTCTCTTTTCATTACAAAGTGTAATGACTTGGTGTTAAGAGACGGATCGCTATGAAAGACCTAATAGAGATACGGCATACTCAGGTGGTTGTAAACATCTATGAGATAGATCGAAACTCTGCCAAAATGATCTTGATGAGACTCAAGAATGCATTACCCTATGAAATAGTTTCCTGTCATTACAAAGTGTGATGATTTGGCATGAGATGTATGAAAGGTGCAACGTACTCACATAATCCATTGACATATATCAGATAGATGTTGTCATCAGTATAGAACCGGCCATAGTAAGCATGATCTTGATAAGATTCAAGATGCATGAGGAAAAAGTCTCCGAAAGGATATAGTTATTAAAAGTCATGACACAAGGATTATAAGTAGTCCTGAGATTCCAAAAGATTTTGGAATAGGACTAGATCGAATCCAACAAGTTTCTTGGATCGATCAGAAGTGTCATGAACATGTCTTGATGACTTAATGCTTAGAGCATACTGAGTCAGATTTAGGATATGACCTGGCTGGGAATACTTAATGGATTTTGTACATACATGAGAAATCATTGAAAAATGATTAAGGGTGAATGTTGATAACAATTTGAAAAGAGTTTGTCAAATAAGGACTTAATGGTTAAAGAATTTCGTTGGCATTCCAATGGAGCGCGTGTGGCTCACCGGCACATCGTAACACCTCGAAATAGTCTTAGGGTGCAGTCATGTGAACTAAAGATCCCGAGAACCATGGAAAGTCACAGTACATAGAATGGAGTTGTTAGTGAGAATGACAGTATGACCAAATTGAAATATCATCGGAAAGATATCCGATCGGATAAAGTGTATGACATTTGAATACATAGAAAGAGTGAAAGGTCAAGTGGACATAGATACATAACACGAATTAAATAGTATAATAGGAATCTAGAAACCGATAATAGTTTTATGCAAAATCCGACTTGGTGATTACCTCGTGGAGACTTGGTAATTAGGCACGCGTAGCCACCAGTCAGATTTTAAGTTTCAATTTTGCATGTTTCACTTCCCGAATAATTTGATTATTCAAAAGTCCACTGTCGCTCATACTTTTCGGGAGTAAGTATGAACGAAGACTGTCGTGAATTGGTTTGTAGATTGTCTAAGGAGTTAGACATTGCAGTAAGACTGCTACGACGTTCATGAGTACTTAGAAATAGAGATTTGAGTATTGGATAAACCCGCGCTCAATAGATTGCTTCATGGATTACATCACGAGCAATGTTGAGATGATAATATCGTATGATCTTGAAGTGGAGACATATGAGTTGAAATTTACGAGTCAGTTGTGCATTGATAATGCGAAAACGCATCGGTAACTCGATGTTTCAAACGCATTGTTGTTTACGATTTGATAAGTAAAAGACACAACCATATGAGTCAAAGCTTATTCGTTCCTTGACCCTGATGGGAAACAGATATCTGTAGGCCGCTCGATGATTTTGAAGTTGACTAAAGTGCTGGCCAACCTGGACTAAATTGATGTGTTCAATTAGAAGTCCGAAAGTCATAAGCAGAATCGGAAATCGGGAAACAGAGTATTGGACAGAGATTGATCTCAATCTATGTCTCGTGTCTGGAAATATCTTGTTGGACGAAGGATCATATGATTACTTATCTATGGACAGAACCGACTGGGTCAGAGTTCGGCAGCAGTTTCTAGGAAGCTGCAGGTTGTTTATTAATCAGAAGATAAATTAAAGCCATAGACTAATCCAAGTGGGAGACTGTTGGATTAGGTGTCTAAGCCATGACTTTACATTTATATTTATCTTGTTAATTGAAGCAAAGTCCATTTGGGTTGCCCTCATAGCTAGAGGTCAGGATAGAGTTCAATAAAGTAAAAGGTTGATTTATTAATTGTGTAATAAATCAATAGAATTAATTAAATGGTTTATTATTATATTTAAGTGTTAATATATTAATTAGAAACTATAATAATTAATTGAAATTTAATCTAGAATTAATTGGATTTAATTTAGTGATTAAATTAATTAATTAAAAGTGTGAGGACTAGTTTGTATTTATTAAATAGTTGAATAACTGGCAAAGAGAAGTCCAGGGGCCAAAAGTGGTGCCACCCTTGGAGGATTCTCTAGAGTTGGCGAAAACCCTAATTAGGGTTTAGGGATCTGGTCCAAGTGGTCAACATGCTTGCCCACTTGGAGGCTCCTTAGGGTTTCAGGTGTAACCCTAGGAGGCTATAAAAGGAACCCTCTGGCTCCCCATTATTCACGCCATTTTCTCACTGTGATTACTCTGCTGGACTGTCTTCTCCATTGCTTTGGGTGTGACTTGCATCTGAGGCAAGATAATTTTGCTGCTAGCTTCAAGAACAAGATTCAAAGGTTGGTAATTCTTGTTTTGATCTTTAGTAATTATTGTTGGCCTTTAGTTTTAGTTTATTATCTTCATAGAAGAAAACATAGATCTTTCTAGGGTTGCATGTGAACCATAAGAAATTATTTGTTCACTGTTTGCTAGAAAACCCTTCATTATCATCTCTCCCTCGGTTAAGAAACTAACATACCACTATCCTACCTCCTCCCATACCTTAGCGTCGGCGCCCCTGTTAAGGTTTTTGTGTTTCCTTCTTTGAAGAGAAAGACAAAGTTATATGGATCTAGGCATCTAGGTAATACCACTATTTAGATTTTGCTATTTTTCTAATTTTTGTCTTCCTGATCCGTTGCCTAAATGAGTTTCTTTTCTTGATTTTGAGTTTTCTTCTATTTTATTTTCAAATCTTCCCCGATCATTAAGAACAAAACGAAAACAAAGGAAAGTATGCTCAAAGATAGCTGGTATGCGGCTGGAACAAAGGTTTCATAGGTTTGACTTAGAGAAGGAAAAGAATCGGTCAACAAAGATGAATGACCTGGCTTTGACTTGCCGTCTTATAGAAGGAGCAATGGAATTGTGAAAATATGTTTCCTACTGTTTTGAATCTAAATATATGCATATATTTATAGGGTCATCTTAAAAAAAATTCCTCATAATGAAAATATGATGTCCCATCAATTGGGGTTTCTTTTTATATTAGTTTTAATATATATATATATATATATATATATATATATATATATATATATATATATATATATATATATATATATATATATATATATATATATATATATATATATATATATATATATATATATATTATTTTTATTTAATTAATTAATTTATTTAGATATTTATAATTTAAATAATTATTTAACATTTTGACGTTTAGTTCGAATATATTTTTTAATATGTTTTTTTACGTTTTGTTCGTTTGAATTATTTAACGTTGTAATTTACTATTTTTCTAATTTTTGATGTACTAATTTTCTAATTTTTGACGTTTTGTTTGAATACACTTTTATATGTTTTGTTCGTTTATATTATCAAATGTTGTAATATAGTGTTGTTCTAATTATTCTAATCGAGCTATTTTTTTTTGCATAAATGAAGATAATAAAATACAATATTAAATTACTTAAATAATCATTAATCATCCAATACAACTCTTTCAGTGCTACGATTAGAGCGGAAATGATTCATGTACATATGTAGTTGTCTTTCGTAAGGTGTAGCACATTCAGATGCATTGTCATACTTGAAATAATTCCACTGTCGATAAATTGGAGACATCGGGTATCATTCATTCAATGTAACTTTTACGTAATATATATGATCTGTAGGAAGTTAAAATACCTCTTCCTCTTCAGTTGAATTTCCAAACGACTGATAATGATCTCTCCAACTCGTCATGAAGATATTTTAAATATGTAGGATTTGAATATATAGGATTAGAATTACTCAAGGGAAAATGATGTCATCCAACACACACATATATATGTAAGGGAAAATGATGTTCTCCAACACACATAAAATGATGTTCTCAAACACACATACATATCTAAGGGAAAATGATGTTCTCCAACACACATATATATCTAACGACACATACAATCAATTTGGAAAATGTCTAAGCATCTTATCTTTCTTTTGTAGTGATATGCACACTAATGAATGTCTAAGAATCTTATCTTATCATTCCTTTTATTTATTGACATCTTATATGTGTAAGACATTGTCTTCCACTATATATATATATATATATATATATATATATATATATATATATATATATATATATATATATATATATATATATATATATATATATATATATATGTATATATGTATATATATATATATATATGTATAAATCGAAACCGATTAACCAAACTGAATAAACCTAAACTGATTAACCAAATCGAATAAACTGAAACCGATTTAACCGAATCTTATTTGGTTTGGTTACGATTAATTTGGAAATTTTAAAAAAGCCTACTTAAACCGAAACCCGATTTAATCGACCAAATAACACGCCTATATATATATATATATATATATATATATATATATATATATATATATATATATATATATATATATATATATATCAGTGTTGTAAAAGTCGGTCTAGGCGGCCGCCTAGGCGCTAGGCGGAGGATTTCCTTCTACGATTACTGCTAGGCGGCGAATGTAGGCGGATTAGGTCATAGTCGGTCAAAATCGGTCAAAAACGGTCAAAGTCGGTCAATGAAAGTAAAAAAAATTCAAAATTCCCCCCTTTCTTTAACCTAAACCTAAAGGAATCAAAATTCCACCCGCCTACATCTCATAATTCCTCCCGGTTCCCTTTTTTTCTTCTTCTTCTTCTTCGATTCCTCCTTCCTAAGCCCTCTCTTAATCTCCTTCGTAAGGACGACAGGATCGAGACATGATTCGAGACACGACTCCGCCTCCGCCTGCCTCTGGCTCCCTCCGACTCGTCCTTCGGCTTCATCAGGTTCATTCCTGGTTCAATCTAGTTTGTAATTAGAAGTCAAATTATGATTTTCAATTCGTGATTCTAGGGTTTCGTTTGTATATCTCCATTTGTACCTACTGCAAAATCTTATATTTTTATCACTCTTCTTTTGTGGGTATCAGCAAATTGCTAGTGCTGTAGGCACCTTTGGTCGAATTTTGGAATGTTGGGATCGTCAAACTCGTGGATATGTAGCAATCAAGGTAGTTCGAAGCATAAGAAAATATCGTGATGTAGCAATGATTGAAGTCGATGTACTTGAACAACTTGCTAAGAATCATAAAGGCAGATCACAGTACGTTTCCTTCACTTTTTCTTACTTTCACCACTCATCGAAGATATAATCTCATCAATTATTTGTTCGGCTGTGTCCAGATTCTGAATTGGTTCGATTACCGCAATCTTATATGCATAGTAAGTGTCTGTTTGACTTTATTTTGCTGTTTTATCATCCACGTTGTTGTTTGTTTGTTTCCTATTCTATCTTAAGGTGTTTTAGTATATGTGATGCTTGTTACAATTTCAGTTGAAGCTTTGACCCGATTTCTGTTTAATGTATGCAGGTTTGATTATATATCTCCGATTTTTGTTTAATGCAGGTTTGATTTCTGTTTAATGTATGCAGCTTTGTCCCGATTTCATTTTTATTAACATATTCTTAATCCATGTTTTGACCCGATTTCTGTTTAATGTAGTCGACATTCCATCCTTGGAGGTATCTGTGTTTTGAACAGGTTTGATTTCGTTTTATGTATACAATTTCGGTTGAAGCTTTGTTTGTGTTGAAGCAGGTCTAAAACTTGGTTGCCTATTTCTTTGTCATCATTGGAGGTATCTGTTTTTGTGTTTACAAGATTTTAATGTTTCAGCCTTTCAGGTATGATGAAGGCTTTTTAATGTTTGAGGTATGTGGTCGTGTAGTAATGGGTAAAAAATTTAGATTTTATTACGATTAATACTTCCCGCCTAGGCGCCCGACTAGTCCTCGCCTAGACCGACTAGTCCTAGGCCCCAGTCGACCGCCCGCCTACCGCCTAGCAACTTCTACAACCTTTATATATATATATATATATATATATATATATATATATATATATATATATATATATATATATATAAACAAACCCCAATTGATGGGACATCATATTTTCATTATGAGGGGATTTTTTTTACCAATACCCATATTTATAATTACATAATTGATTGGTTTTTGTAGCTACAGAAAAAGGAAGCAATGATAGCTGCCTCGGAGAATCTGCAGAATGCAAAAGCAGAGGCATCAATCATAAAACTTGAGATGTGTTCCATGGTGTGTATATGTGTATTTGTATGTATAGGTCTGTTTAAATGTATTTGTATTTCTCTCAATGTCTAATTGTGTGTAGGGGTGTATTTGTGTGTCTATTTGTACAGGATACTCAAATATCCAGTTCTATGTTTTCAATTTTTGCATATTTGTTTTTAACTTTTAATATTCATTATGTTACTGTGATATTTCAGAAGGTTTGGTGTTGGGCAATACCTAAGAAATTTTAAAGACCAGTACACTATTATTCAAGGGGAGAGGTTAAAAGGTATGAAGAAACAGAATTACAGATTTGGTCCCTTTTATATAAAAGGATGGTTGCAACTATATTTTTTTTGGGTAAAGAGGACGGTACCTCTGGCAAATTTTATTAATAAAAAAAATAAATACAATTTAAGGCTGGGGACTCCCCACCTAAGAAACAACAAAAAGACCCATTGGGACAGGCCCCAATGGACAACAAGGCTATACTAGGAACCAAAACAGAATTTGGAACCAGATAACATAACAGGAACATAAAAATCAAACATCCTGCAAAGAAACAAACCATACAAGCAGAGAAAAATATAGTAGAAAATATGAGAAAGAAGATAATAAGAGAGAATAATGGACCACAGTGAAAAGTAGGAAATACATCTCTCAACCTTAGGGTATGGACCAGGCCCTTTTAGCTAAAATAACATTAGGGGAAGGTTTCATAGATAGACTCATCAGTCTACAACGGATATCATCAATAATAGTCTTGACAACCGCATGATACGGTCTTCTGTTATTCTTAAAAATCCGGTTATTTCTTTCCTGCCAAATGTGGTAGATAGCTCCCGCAAGCACAAGTCTTCGGATAACCGACCAAACGGTCTTACCCTTAGAGATGGGCTTGAGAAGATTGAGGATATCCAACCAGCAATTTGTGGGGAAGGAAATGTGCATAACATGCTGAAGATCCTGCCAAACCATAGAAGGGAAAGAACATTCAAAAAAAATATGTGGAAGGGAATCGGAACAATCACCGCAGAAGGCACAGATGAGGTTGGCGTTAGTCTCCCAGCTTCTGATTTTATCATGGGTCTTCAATCGATCTTTGAGAGCAACCCAGAGAATGAAGGCATGTTTAGGGATATTCTGGGAGAACCAAACCAGATGATACCAATCGACAGGCTGATCCGAGGGGCGTATAGAGTGCCAAACAGAACTGACCAAAAAAGGAGAGACCTTACCGTCGCAAGATCTCCAGAGGAGTTTATCTAAATTTACAATTTTGGTCCCTGAGTTCATATAAAAGAATGGCTAAATTAATAAAGGATGATTGAAACTATAAAAGGATTATTGATATTATAGTTTTGGTCCTTGATTTTATATAAAATCATGGCTGAATATAATAGAAAAGATAAATAATTAAGATTGAGGACCTTATTTTATTTTATTATTATTTTTTTTGTGCTTATGATATCTGTGCGTGTGGCAAAAAAGCTTTCCCTACCAAGGTTTTTTTTCCGTTTTTTAGTTTTTGTGCTCGGTTTTGGTCATGGCTGGTGATACACCGGGTTTTGATTCAATTCTACAACCTGATGATGAAGACATGGGTATGCAAAACAACGATAATATGATTTTTTCTGCTCAAAGAAGTGAAGATTATGGTCTTTCTTTCATATATTCTGGTAATCAGAAAGTTAGAAAGTTACAAATGGTCTCATATGATAACAAAGCATCAATGTTTAAGAACTATTCGTCTTCGTTGATTGATGCAACTGATGAACGAAGAAACAATGATAAAAGAAAAACTCTTCATAGAAAACGTATCCCCGCTGATGTGATCTCGAGGCCAAGTATTTCTCACGAATATGAAGTTGGCGATACTGACGTTAACGTCCCCCAGGAAGATTCGCTGCCGCCGGAAGCCTCTAACGCCGTCCTTCTCGTTGATTCTGGTGGTAGAATGGTGGACGGCATGGTTGAGGATGGTGATTCGTCGGAGGATGAAGATACAGAAGGAAGCCAAGAAGCAATCGAAGATACCGCCGGTCGAGAGAGGGATGTTGCCGTTGCTGTTGCCGATAACTCTATTTTCGCTGCTGTCACATGCGACCGTGGGAATGCTTCTCCAACGGTCATGCCTTCTAAAGTCGCACACGAAAAAGCTTCTACTTTTGCATCTAAAAAGAAATTGTGCATCCATGGGAAAACAGACTTTGGTCACGCTTGTACAACTGTCGAATCCTCTCCAGATTATATGATCGATGGTACGGCCAACCATATACAAAGGCACACTTCAAACAATAAAGGTCGGACAACTTTTGCCTTTAAGACTTTCAATTCTCCTAATCTGTCTATGTCTACTTTAAATATTCCACCTTGCACTCATGATGTCCCATCTATATTCCCCCAATCGGTTTCTCTTATTGGACAAGGCCCACCCACTTCCATTTCTCTTTTGGGCCATCCTCCTTTGGGCCATCTACCTAAGCCTGTTAAGAAGTTTAGCTCTAAGGCCCATACGTCTTTTTTTCCTAATTATAAAGTTAGTATGAATCCCCTGTGTTCAGCCGAGACTCCTCAAAATCTATTTCTCATGTTAATGATACCATTGATAATCGTTCGTATAAATTGGAAATTGATGGTTTTAAAAATAAAAATGTCAATGCTTGGTCAAAAAAATTACCTTTACTTGTTAATTCACAAGCAAACATTATTACTGGTTCTCAAAAACAAACTAACGCTAATTTTCGACTTATCCCGAACATTAGTAATGATATTAACGTTCCGGTTGATATTCCTATGGCAGCCGTTAATAAAGTCTGTGAAACACATGCTAGGACTATTTGTGGTTATTTTGTTGGAAAAAATATGTGGTATTCGGACGTGCATTATCTTGCTTCCAAGATGTGGTCCCAACATGGCCTTTTGGACGTTTTATTAAACGGTAACGGTGTTTACCTTTTCAAATTTAGTGATGACCAAGGCCTTCAACATGTCATTACTCATGGACCATGGACGTTTAAAGGTGCCCCGATTGTAATTCAAAAATGGAGACCTGGACTTAGTATACATAAGAACAAGCATGACAAACTCCCGCTTTGGATCAAAATCCATGATATTCCCTATGAGGCTTGGAAAGCCCCTTGCCATGGACTCATATACGGCTCATATGTGCACTTATGCGGCGGGCAAAGCCGTTTATGCCCGTGTCCTTCTTGAGGTCCCCACTCGATCTTCATGGGTGGATAAAGTGATGGTTCGTATCCCTGATCCCGATACTTTTGAGTTATCTACTCACACTCTTCGTATTGAGTATGACTGGAAACCTACTATGTGCACTCACTGCATGGTTTACGGTCATGAAACTAACACTTGTTTACATGTCATTTCTAAGACTAATGAAGATAAGTTAAAAGATAAAAGTTCTATTGATCAAGTGCAAGCTACTACTCCTATGGAACAAAATGATGGTTTTACGGTTGTCTCTAAAAAGAAAAATGTTTCTAAACAAGACTCAAAAAATGAAAATAAATCTAATGATATTTTGCTAAGTAATTCAAATAGAAATACCAAATCTTCTTCTAAACAATGTTCAAAAAATGAAAAGAAAACTAATGATAATTCTCAAAGTAATTCTAAAAGCAATACCCAAAGTGCTGTATCGGCTAAAGATGTTTCAAAAAACAGTTCTTATAATAAAAATAAAAACACTATTAACAAGTCCCGATTTGAGTTCCGTCCGGTTTCGATTAAGAACCGCCGCCCCCCTCCCCATTCCCCCCGTTCTCATAATCCCCCCACCTAGTTTCCCTAACCCCATCGTCCGCCTTTCTGCCACCACGCCCCCGAAACAATCTGAGCGCTCCACTCCTATCTTCAATGCCTTCTCCGTTCTTGAGAGTTGTTCCACCGACATCACAAATCATCCCCCTTCAACTTCCCCCCTCCCCACTTCGCGTGCTCCATCCCCCATTATTCCCGATGATTTTGTTACGGATACTGATGACCTCTTCGACGAGGATAACTGCATTAAGGTCGACTTTGATGATGGGGAAACTGCCCAGTTCATTGTCGGAGATATTGGATCCCCTCATAATCACCTTATGATATCTCAGGTGTCCGAGCACATGGACTCCAGCCCCTTCTCGGTTTCCATATGACACACGTCGCTGCGTGGAATTCTCGCGGTCTCTGTAAGCTTTCTCATCAGAAAGCTTTGAGAGAGCTTATCCGCGATCAAAATCTCCAAATTTGTGCCGCCATTGAGACTCGTGGTTCATTCTCTAATCTCCCTCGTATCTGTAGTCATGCCTTTGGCTCCTGGTCTTGGTCTTCCAATCGGCTTTTTTTGCCCTCGGGGGACTAGAATTGTGGTTGCGTGAGACCCGCTGGCTGTTGATATGATGCTTCTCGACTCCAATGATCAGGTTATGCATTTCAGCGTTAAAATTCGTGCTTCTAATAAATCCTTCTTCTGCTCGTTCATCTATGCTCATAATAATCACATGCTGCGCCGCACTCTATAGGATTCTCTTGCGGCTCATAAACATGTTGTTAAAGCTGCCCCTTGGATTGTGTTGGGTGATTTCAATGTTGCTCTTGACATGAAAGATAGCACCACTGGGGCGTCTGGTATCTCTCGTGGCATGGATGATTTCAGGAACTGTGTGAATCGGATTGAGATGGAGGACATTAATTTCAAAGGTCTCTTCTACACCTGGACCAAGTCTCCTAACGGTTCCGGTGGCATTCTCAAGAAGCTTGACCGTGTCATGGGTAATCCGCGCTTCGTTGCTTCTTTCCCCTCTGCTTCTGTCACTTTTCTCCCTTACCGATCGTCCGACCATTCCCCTGTTGTGCTTTCTCTACCCTCAAATCCCCTTTCAAGCCTAAACCGTTCAAGTTCCCTAATTTTCTGACCTATAAGAACGAGTTTAAGCATGTTGTTGCTTCTTCTTGGGATCCCAATATCCCCGGCCATCAGATGTATAAGGTTTTCCAAAACCTGAAAAATCTGAAAGCGCCTTTGCGTAAGCTGCTGCGTAGCTAGGGCAACCTCTTCTCTAAGGTTATCTCTCTTCGTACTGAGCTTGATAGAGTTCAGATTGTTCTAGATCGGGAACCTTTCAATAGGGCTCTCCGTGACAAACAATGCAGGTACCTTCTCTCTTATAACGAGGCTTGCCTGGATGAAGAGAGGTTCCTGAAATAGAAGGCTAAGGTTGACTGGCTTCGTGAGGGTGATAAAAACTCTGCTTTCTTCCACAAGTCTATTAAAAGCCGTAATTCTCGCAATCGTATCGACTCCATCTAGGATGCCCAGGGCAGCTGGATTTCTGGGGATGCCCTCCCCAATCTGTTCGTCTCCCACTTCCAAACTTTCTTAGGCGTTGCCCACCCCTCCATTTCTATTCGTGAACCGTGTTCCCTCTTCTCTAATAAGCTCTCCCCTCTTTCAGTCTGCCGCCATGCTTACTCCTGTTATGGATGAGGAGGTTAAGTGCATCTTGTTCCAGATAGGCGATGATAAAGCGCCCGGCCCAGATGGTTTCTCGGTTAAGTTCTTCAAGTCTGCTTGGGATATCGTGGGACACGATGTTTGTTCGGCGGTTAAGGAGTTCTTCTCTTTCTGGTAAAATCCTTAAGTCGCTCAACAACACCGTGCTTGCTCTCATCCCTAAGGTTGACTCCCCGTCTAAAGTCACTGATTTCCGCCCCATCGCCTGTTGTAACGTTGTTTACAAATGTATCAGCAAGATCATTGCGGATCGTATCAAGAACCACCTCTCTTCTCTGGTTGATGAAAAGCAGTCTGCTTTCATTCCTGGGCGCCTGATCACTGACAATGTTCTTCTTGTCCAGGAGCTCATGCGTGATTATCATTGTCATCGTGGTCCCCCCAGGTGTGCGTTTAAAGTCGATATCCAAAAAGCTTACGATACGGTTGACTGGTTTTTTCTTCGCACCATCTTGGTTGGGTTTGGTTTCCCCATTCGTATGATTGACTGGATCATGATGTATGTCTCTACTGCTGCTTACTCTGTGAGCATCAATGGTAATATGCACGGATTCTTCGACGGTCAAAGGGGTATCCGTCAGGGTGACCCCCTCTCTCCTATCTCTTCACTCTTGTCATGGAGGTGCTTAACCTTATGATCAAGAGAAACATCTCTGACTCCGATTCTTTTAAATTCCATCGCCAATGTGAGGAGCAAAGTATCACCTATCTCTGCTTTGTCGATGACCTTCTTCTCTTCTGTCTTGGCGATAGCTCTTCGGTTCGTGTCATAAATGACTCTCTTGCTGAATTCTCTAGGGTCTCTGGGCTCCACCCTAAAGAAGCGAATGTGACATCTGCCTAAAATGGATTCGAGTCAACCCAACCCAATTGGAAATTTAATAAACCCTACTCAAGATTACTTGACGCTAATAGGATCAAAACCCATACACTACGATATAAATTGACGTTAATAGCAATATAGCATAGTATAACGTTATAACTATAATCAAATTAAATTATGATACCATATTAAAATTAAATCAAAGTATGATACTCAAATTAAATTAAAAGAATCAAACTTGTTGAATAATGTTTTTATGTTTTTATGTGACCATCACTGAAATAAGTCGAAATGTTTTTATTAACAGTTTATTTCAGATTGCATAAATTCGAGATCAACCAAACCGGAGAAAATGACGCTATGTACCAAAGAGCAAAAATGTCACCCAGCGACAGAAATCGCGACCCAACAGCTCATGTGTCACGAAATGAAGAAAATCAAAACAAAAGAAGAAAAAGGCTGGAACAGTGCAGATCGCGACCCGATCTCATCCAGATCGCGACCCGATCTGATAACACACACGTGACGCTTTGCTGACCAAGGATCGCGAGCCTATGGCAACCCGACGAGATCGCGACCCGACCTTCCACCCATCGCGACCCGACCAGGATCACGACCCGATCATATATACATCGCGACCCGATCTCAGCGACCAACTCCACCGAGTCGGCTAGTGGCCAGCACAAAAGCGGGAACCACTCGAGATCGCGACCCGATCCCATAAAGATCGCGACCCGATCTTCGCTGGAACAGACTATAAATAGATGCTTCATCTTGCTGATTTTGAGAGCACAACACACATATCAACCAAGCTCCATACACTCTTGCCCACGACCAGAAACCTCAAGACACTCAAATCTCTGCATTTGGCAACGAGGATCAAACCGCAAAAACCGCAAGAAACAAAACCTCCACCCGACACCAAACCTCAAACCTCCAAACAACCTCTAACCGACACCAAACTCCAAACCTCTAAACAACCTCTACCCGACACCAAAAATCACCAAAACCTCATCTTACCGTGAAGAACAAGAAATCGACATATCAAGAAAAACGCTATCTTCCGCAGCTATCGATAAGTTCTTTTAAAATTATCCGTGTCGTTATTGATTTATTTAAACTGTTATAAATCAACTGTACCAAATCTCAAATACATCCGAATTGAACCGTGACAACCAAAACATATGTGGACTGTAGTTAACCGATACATCTAACTTCTAACTTCTAACTTTTTTACTTATTGTAAAAACACGTTATCGTTGATAATGGCGTTTATTACATTTAACATCTAATTCCTAACTTCTAACTTCTAACTTCTAACCTTTTTATTTATTGTAAAAACACGTTATCATTGATAATGGCGTTTATTACATCTAACCTCTAACTTCTAACTTTTACTTTATTTACCGCTTTCTGTCTATTTAAATACTGTCTAGTTTAGATTTACCGCTTTATTTTATTCCGCAACTCTTATTTATTCCGCATAATATAGATAAAATACATATCTGTCACACGGTAATAGGCTTAAAAACCTTGTTCGTGGAGATCAGTTATCCTATTTTTCAACAATTGGTATCAGAGCTTGTGTGATTTAATCTGAAATTTTTGTCGAGAACTTTTGTGTAGCGTTTTTATAAACCACCAATAAGTTTCCTTTAAAAATTTCATCTTAATATCACTTGTTCAAAAAAAAAAAATTAAAAATCTTAAAATTTTCAAAAAAAAAAAAAAAATAGTATCAACCCAAAAATGTCTTCCACAACCTACTCAAGAGCTCCATATGTCATCGATCAGGTATGGTCTATGATCTCAGATCTCGGTCTTTCAAAAACACCATTTGAGTCCCACATGACTAAGATTGAGAACAGTTTAAAAGTTGATCTCAAACTATATCATGACACAATAGTCAAATCTGATATCTGCAAATCTGAATTACAAACCTTGCAACTCAGATTTGGAGAATCAACAAGGACTAGAGACAAACTTGAAAGAGACGTCGAACGAAAATCAGAAGAATATAATCACGTCTTAGATCAATTAAATGAAGCTCTAAAACAAAAAAAGGACTTAGAAATAAAAAATCAATCTGTTTTTCCATCTGAAATAAAAGATACCTTAGAAATAGAAGTCCTTCAGTTAAAACTAAAAATTCAAGATTTAACTAACACAAACACTAGTTTGATTTTGAAATTAGATGATTCTTCAAAACAAATCAAACTTCTTGAATCCGAGTATCAAAGATTTCAAGGAAAACTGGATTCTATCAATCTTGCTAGAAAGCTAAGTGATGATATTTTCATCAAAGCAACATCCTTAGGATCTGGCAAAATCGATACGAAATACAGACCTGGATTAGGAAGAGAATCCTTCGAAATCGAACAAGCCAAACAAGAAACCAAGACAAACAGTGAAAACTCTGAATCAACTCTAACAGATCTATCCTCATCTGTTAATGAGGAAAATTCAGACGACGAAACAGTTATCAACTGTAACCCAGATGATACTGATTTCACTGTTTCCAAAAGATCTTTCAACCAAAACTCCTTTTACAAGAAAGGAAGTACCTCTAAACCAATTGCTTTTCAAAAAGAACAAGGCAAACCCAAAGTTTTCAAACAAACCCAAGAGAAACCTTTGAAACTAGTCTCTGTGCCACAAAAACAAACTTTTAATTCAAAACAAAAACCTTTTCAAAAACCATTTCAAAGTTGCTTTCAAAAGATAAACTTCAATCTCTCAAGGAACTTTCAGAAACCATCATTTCACCAAATTCCATTCCATCATCATAATGTTTTTCAAAATCATCCAAATCCCAGATACAAAGAAAGGTTATCAAACGGACCTTCACATACAGGATACCTTTCACAAAATCAAAGACCATTTCAACTGACAGGTTTTCAAAAACAAATCTTAAATTGGGAAAATCTGATAAGTCAAATCAAGCCTCAACCACTTCGTCAAATTAACAGAAACCATAATGATTTCAAATCACCGAAAACCATTAACAAGTCAGGACCCACCATGGTTTGGGTACCTAAACTTTCTGTCTAATTGCAGGTACTTTGTGTTGGAGAGCCCAAGGATGATACATGGTATATCAATAGTGGCCGTTCCAAGCATATGACAACAAACCATAGCCTTCTACAAGACTTCAAACCCACACTACCTCCGATGCAGAAACTTCACAATCAAACCAAAATGATGCGGATCCAGTCGAGGGGGAACCACCAAAACCAGAACCCTCCTAAAACACCCCAATCCACCTATCCAAATAATCCCAATGCATCATTTATGGGAGAACCACCAAAACCAAATTCCTCCTAAAACAATCCCAATCTACCTATCCAAAATGATCCCAGTGCATCATTTATGGGGGAACTCTCGTTACCCCATTCTCACCCCCAAACCAAAAATTTACCAAAAACATTCAAATAACCAAAATTTTCAAAAACATCCACATAATCAAAAATCACAAAAAATTAAGATATAGTTTTATCTTTTTATTTACAAAACCATGTGATTAACATCTTCTTGACTAAATTTTCAGATACTTATGCTCGATGAATGTTCTCAGTTATATTGATTCATAATTAAAGAGAAGGTTCAAATCTCAAAATTTTCGTTATGTACATTCTCCTATTCCCTTTGAATTTATTTCAATTATAACGATTTTATCTATTAAGGGACATAAGATCAGGAGATTCAGATGAAAACCAAACCCATGTGAGAATTTGTGCCTCGTCTTTAAATGCTAAGTGGAATTCATTTTTGTGAGCAAAGGTGTTTTCATTATGACTTATAGGATTTATACTCTTATACCATGATGCTAGTCTCACTTTTGCTTAGATATCAAAATGACCAGGGACGATACTTTCATTTTCTTATATATTAGACAAACTGTCTATTATATCACCTATCCCTATCCTCAATCAAACCATTTCAAAGAAAAGACTGATCATCTGGCATAACAAATCTGACAAATGAAGAAACGACAAAGTCATATCTAACAAATGCTGTCAACAAATCACAATTGGTAATCACATCAGATATCTTTTACACAATGTGTATTCGCACAAATCAAGAAAAGATAAAGACAAAGGTGAACACCTCACCAAAGAAAAAGAAGATTTACAACAACAAATCCATCAAGACAGACACCTCTCAAAACAACGAATTTTCAAAATGCTTTATCAAATATAGCTGTCAAAACCAAAGATTTACCGGGATACTGTAGCCTTCATAATTGAATATTCTTAGTTGCAAAATGCACTATGAAAACTTCTAAACCCCTCTACATGTATTTCCCGACGGAGAGAGAGTGAACATCAATGGCATGAATGAAGAAACCCTCTGAGTAATGCCGAAACCAGTCTTATGTGATTGATTATCTAATATGAAGACCAAGTGACTAAAGTATATAGGTATAAATCCACATTAAGCATAAGTCAACACCTTCAAACTGAGAGATATCACTCATCTTTAGTGATTATACACCCGTTCTGCACCCAGAACAAACAAACACATCAGTCAAGTGTGAGCTATACCTATGAGCGTTCATCTGAATCGACCTATTAAGATCACTTGTCGTCTTTATAAATGCTATAAAATCTTAAGGAATATTATGAAAATACATATCCAAAAACCTTTTGATAATCGAACTCGAGACTTTGATTCAGAAACAAATATTCTTGACAAACATTTTTCAAAACATAAGTAAAATCTAGTCACACTCTTTCAAAACAAGTGATATGGTTTTATAAATGTCTTATCCAAATTTCAAGAATTTCAATCAAATTTTTTTTTCTCCTCATTTCATTAATGATCACATAGGGGGAAATTGTTGAATAATGTTTTTATGTTTTTATGTGACCATCACTGAAATAAGTCGAAATGTTTTTATTAACAGTTTATTTCAGATTGCATAAATTCGAGATCAACCAAACCGGAGAAAATGACGCTATGTACCAAAGAGCAAAAATGTCATCCAGCGACAGAAATCGCGACCCAACAGCTCATGTGTCACGAAATGAAGAAAATCAAAACAAAAGAAGAAAAAGGCTGGAACAGTGCAGATCGCGACCCGATCTCATCCAGATCGCGACCCGATCTGATGACACACACGTGACGCTTTGCTGACCAAGGATCGCGAGCCTATGGCAACCCGACGAGATCGCGACCCGACCTTCCACCCATCGCGACCCGACCAGGATCACGACCCGATCATATATACATCGCGACCCGATCTCAGCGACCAACTCCACCGAGTCGGCTAGTGGCCAGCACAAAAGCGGGAACCACTCGAGATCGCGACCCGATCCCATAAAGATCGCGACCCGATCTTCGCTGGAACAGACTATAAATAGATGCTTCATCTTGCTGATTTTGAGAGAACAACACACATATCAACCAAGCTCCATACACTCTTGCCCACGACCAGAAACCTCAAGACACTCAAATCTCTGCATTTGGCAACGAGGATCAAACCGCAAAAACCGCAAGAAACAAAACCTCCACCCGACACCAAACCTCAAACCTCCAAACAACCTCTAACCGACACCAAACTCCAAACCTCTAAACAACCTCTACCCGACACCAAAAATCACCAAAACATCATCTTACCGTGAAGAACAAGAAATCGACATATCAAGAAAAACGCTATCTTCCGCAGCTATCGATAAGTTCTTTTAAAATTATCCGTGTCGTTATTGATTTATTTAAACTGTTATAAATCAACTGTACCAAATCTCAAATACATCCGAATTGAACCGTGACAACCAAAACATATGTGGACTGTAGTTAACCGATACATCTAACTTCTAACTTCTAACTTTTTTACTTATTGTAAAAACACGTTATCGTTGATAATGGCGTTTATTACATTTAACATCTAATTCCTAACTTCTAACTTCTAACTTCTAACCTTTTTATTTATTGTAAAAACACGTTATCATTGATAATGGCGTTTATTACATCTAACCTCTAACTTCTAACTTTTACTTTATTTACCGCTTTCTGTCTATTTAAATACTGTCTAGTTTAGATTTACCGCTTTATTTTATTCCGCAACTCTTATTTATTCCGCATAATATAGATAAAATACATATCTGTCACACGGTAATAGGCTTAAAAACCTTGTTCGTGGAGATCAGTTATCCTATTTTTCAACAAAACTTGAATGCTATAATTAAACTTCAAATTAAAGTAGATTGTTATAATCAAATAATAACCTATTTTGTTTATAAAACTCTATTTTTATAAACTCTACATTAAATTTTATAAAATTCTTATATTAATTAGTGTATTACATAGAGATGCTTGTGCTAGTGGGAAATTATGAAGACCACCAAAAGCCAAAAGTTATTCCTATGGTCTCCCACTCACACCTCCCATCATCTTTCCTTTCATTTTTCTCCCAACACATTATTCTCATCACCACTCAAACCCTCTCTATTCTTTCTCTCTCTCTCAATCTCGAAATTCTTCCAAGAAATATCAATTTTCCAGCCAAGAACAATCCCTCATACTCAAATCTCCATCCCTCTTGAAGCATTCATCAAGGTATGTTGTTAAAAGTTTCAAATTCATTAATGAAACAAATTAAATCCACCAAAATATCTAAAACTCATTTTATATATATACCTGATTTTTCTCAGAATCCCAGCAATAAAATAAGTAGTTCTGGAAATTTTAAGAAAATAACTTATTTTTATTGAATTACTATAATTATTGCAATAAAATAGAGCAATAATTCACATAAAATACTTTTTGCAGTCAATAAATTCTGGGAAAATTTTGGAACAACCCATATATTGAGTAAAGTGGATTTATAATGTTTCATGCATTTATATTACTGTTTGATGCTTATTTTGTATTTTATTTTGTTATAGATAAATAAATTGCAAAATATACTTATGTATATTAAAAACTAGATTTTATATTTGTCGCACCTTATTAACATTTTAAAGACTCCATGACAAAATTTACGGAGTTTTGTAAGAATGTTTGCTTATTTTTCCTGATTTAATGATTATTTAATGGTTTAAATTGATAATAAATAGATACACATGTCCAAAAATTATAAAACCTTATCCTAATATCATATATAACATGTTAATCATAAATAAAAAGTCTAATGAATTTCTCTTAATATTTTCCTATTATTTATGATTTTATTGATTAGTTAATAATGAAAAACATAAGAAATACTTCCCATAGTCCAAAATATCCATAATATTTACAGTAGGCTCAATATAATGTTAGAAAACTATGGTTAATTGTCCAGAATTTTTGGGAATAATTTATTATTTTTCCCGAATTTTGTTGTGGTTTAATTATTAAAATACTAAATAAATACTAAAGCAGTTAAGAAAAATATGAAAATTTTACAGTAATTACTATTTTATGAATCAATGATTTTCGGATAATTTCAGAATGTTTCATTACCGTTTAGTATTTGAAACCATTTTCCTAAATATCTAAGCATTTAAAAATGCATTTTTAATGATTATTTCATATAAATAATTGTTTATAATATATAAAATCTGTAAATACTTATAATTTGACTAGTTATTATTTTAATAAGAAATTATTAAAATCTTGCCTAAAGTGAAAATATAAATTAATTAAGCAAAGTAATTAATTCAATTTAAAATTCATTTAACATATAAATACATTAATATTCAAAACAAAATTTGGATAATTGTTAATTCATCTAATATAAGAATATGTGTCTAATTATTTTTATTAATACTATATTCCCATTTATCGATTCCTAAGCCAAAACTATTAATTATATTAGGTTCTACGACATTTTGACTCGAGCCGTCTATCGTACAAACACGAGTATTCCTTATTGGACTAATGTGAGTAATCTACCCCATATTTTATAATTTTCAATACTTTTGGGGTGTATCATGTGGTCTTAATATGTTCCAACTTCATTTTATTATTTTTTCACCATTGAGACATTGTTGAGACATTTATATGTGAATCATTATTTGTATAATTATTGTTTGTTTACGCTACATGTACTTGTAGTGCATTACCATTTTTAGTCTAATCTCCATGACTATGCCCGTATTCTTGAGGTACGTTATGGACAATAATAGCGCTATTGGGTTGACCACCCCGCCTTGGGACGCTAAGGTAATTGATCGCACGTGGTTGAGTGTGTATGATGATTAGATGCTCCATCCTATATATATACATATATATGTATATATAGGGTGAGGACTTATTGTTGTTGTTATCATTTGTTAATCAATTTTTGATTTATAAACCGTTATCTCAATAATACTTGTTTGTCGACTTCCAAAGAAAACAAGTTTCAAATTATAAATATTTCAAACTCACAAATTTCTTTAATAAAACTAGATTACTCACCAACTCTCGTAGTTGACCTGTTTTTACCCATGATGCAGATTTGAAGAATGAAGTTGATGAAAAGTAGGGTGTACCTTAGAAACCCACAAGACTATTTAAATTTTATGTAATAAATGTTGTTGTATTTGGATTTGTATTTGTACGTTGTGGATTTTGTTTGCATACTTAGTACTTAATTGAATCTAATCATATCATAACATAGTTGTCATGAGACTTTGAACAATATATCACGCCTTGATCGATTCCTCCAAGGATCGGGGTGTGACAGATTGGTATCAGAGCCCTTGACTATAGGGAATTAGGTTAATTGCCTTGACCTAGTCTATAGCCTCTAGGGTCCTCTCGTATGCTAGTTTATAAAATGCACACACAACTGCATGCAATTCGCACTTAGAAAATCCTAGGAATACCTTTGTGTGCTAATTGCTCTCTTATGTGCTTACGTATTATTCCCGACACTTATATGTGTGCATACACTTGTGAATTTTCTTTTCTTTCTCTTAAAATCACACACATACTCAAATGGTTCAAAATAAAAATTTATATACATATATATTCCTTAGAGCTAATAGAAAATTAAAAGTCATCCACTCTAGTTGGGTAGGATCAAAGTAATGGACGCGTAGTAACTGGAAGGGGGAGGTGCCGGTAGCCCGAAAGTCCTGACTAGGTAAGCATTCGTATACATCCCAATCAACCGAGGGACCAGTTTGCTTACCTGGAGACCAAAGGCGAGAGTTCACAAACCTATAGGCCAAAGCGCGTCATTCACATTACTTTTGAGCCATCAAAATACCCGACCTTATCAAACGTATCCGAAAGGATACACTCCAAAATGGCCAACTCATTGGACTATTAAGTTCCCTAATGGGCCTTGAAATGGGAAAAACATGTGAAAACTTAGTATTGTGGGGGCCCACGCAATTGCTACATGCTTCACATTTAGTACCCATGGAAAGCCCAAAAGGTGCCTAACACTCCTAACCATGGCCCAACAAGTGTTTTACAATCATTTTACCCAACAATGTCTACAAACTTAATTTCCATAATCAATTTACAAATAACTCACAAGTCCATATGCGTGTTTCTCATAGATGGCATTACGACCCCCATACGCTGCTCGTAACAAACGAAGGCTAGCCGCCCTTATCGCTAAGGAGGTAGCAAATGTCATCCCAACAATTACAACCCATCTTCATGCTCTTCAGCCGCAAGCTCCAGCAACCACTCATCGTTGCTCGTTTAAGCACTTTCGTAGCTGTAATCCGCTTTACTTCAAAGGCATAGATGGTGCCACCGCACTCCTCACATGGATCGAAGAAATGGAGAGTACTTTCATCCACAGCGAGTGCCCTGAGGACCTGATGGTCCGTCATGCTACAGGGTGCCTCCAAGGTCATGCTCTCTCATGGTGGAACCTATAAAAACGGGCAAAAGGAGAGGTTATTGCCTTGGGAATGACCTGGTCAAAACTAAAGGAACGCATGGTAGAGAAGTTCTGCCCGGACAGCGAATTGCAAACTCTCGAGGAGGAATTCTGGAATCTGAAACAGGTGGGAGGAGACAACGCGACCTACACTAATAGATTCTATGATCTTTCAAGACTCCTACCTCACATGGTTCAACATATGAAAACTGCAATACACCGCTACATCAAAGGGTTACCGTGCCAGATCCATGATTCGGTGACCAGCAGCAGGCCATCTACTCTGGAATCCGCTATTGAAATAGTAGGTCAACTCAACGAGGATAATATGAACGATGGTGTCCTCCCACGCAAGGGTTCAAAGATGACAAATGAAAAGCCGACCCCTGAGACTCTCCTAATTGTCAAGTCCGAGTCCTCACACCGACACGACAAAAAGAAGCGGAAAAGCCATTACCACAACCATGCTGTTATTACCCCTGCTGCTCCTATCACCCAAGTCACCCAACCAAACAAAAAGCCGTATACCGGACCTCACCCCCTCTGTAACCATTGTAACTATCACCATATGTCCACCAGCCCGTGTCGCCTTTGTACAACTTGTTGAAAAATATATTTTTATATGTGACCATCACTGAAATAAGATGAACTGTTTTTATCTAACAAATATTATCAGTTTATTTCAGATTGCATGAATTCGAGATCAAAAACAAAGATGAATCAAGACCCGAGAAACTTTGAGAAAACAACCAAACCTGAGGAAGTAATGCTACGAACCAAAGAGCAAAATACAAAAATGTCACACTGCTACAGCAATCACGACGCGACGGACACCATGGTCGCGACGTGAAGAAGAGCAAAGACAGAAGTCCAAATCGCTACAGCGATCGCGACGCGACGGCAAGGGTGGTCGCGACGCGAAGCCCAGTAAACGCGACACCACCAACTTTTCAATCGCGAGACTACCAACACAACGCACTAACCAGTGGCCGACCAAAAGCAACACGACAAACGCACCCTCGCGACGCGACGGAAGCCCCGGTCGCGACGCGAAGCCTGTTCTCAGCAACTATAAATAAGAAGCTCACCTCTTGCCATTCTTGTGCAAAAAATCATACACCACATCATACCCATTCAAGCACCAATATTACCCTACGTCCAAAGAGCAAAAAAACCTGCCAAAACTCTCAAGAAAACTCTTTTCAAACAAAGAAAATCCACGTCCAAACAAAACCGCTACACCCATAATCTACCCGACACCAAACAAAACCTCTACCCAACACCATACAAAACCTCTACCCGACACCAAACAAAACCTTTACCCGACACCAAACTTCAAACCTCTAAACAACCTCAACCCGAATACCAAACTACAAAACCTACACACCCTCTACCAAATACATACACCAAACTTTAAACCACAAAAACCCCGTGCATCGCAATTAAACCGACACCAAAAACCCATTTCACCAAACACCAAAAACTACCAAACCTCATCCTACCGTAAAGAACAAGAATCGACGCTTCAAAGAAAACGCCATCTTCATTTGCTATCGATAAGTTCTTTTGAAATTATCTGTGTCGTTATTGATTTATTTAAACTGTTATAAATTAACTGTACCAAATATCCAATACATCCGAATTGAACCTTGACAACGAAAACATATGTGGACTGTATTTAACCGAGACATCTAACTTCTAACTTCTAACTTCTAACCTTTTTATTTATTGTAAAAACACTTTATCGTTGATAATGGCGTTTATTACATCTAACCTCTAACTTCTAACATTTACTTTATTTACCGCTTTCTGTCCATTTAAATACTGTCTAGTTTAGATTTACCGTTTTATTTTATTCCGCAACTCTTATTTATTCCGCATATTATAGACAAAATACATATCTGTCACACAGTAATCGGCTTAAAAACCTTATTCGTGGAGATCAGTTATCTTATTTTCAACAATTGGTATCAGAGCTCGTGTGATTTAGTCTGAAATTTTTTCCGAAAACTTTATTTGTGTAGCATTTTTATAACCAACCAATAAGTTTTCCTTAAAAATTTCATTTTAATATCACTTGTTCAAAATCCTTTCAAAAAAAAAAATTTAAAAATTAAAAAAAATTAAAATCTTAAAATTTTCAAAAAAAAAAATACAACCCAAAAATGTCTTCCACAACCTACTCAAGAGCTCCATATGTCATCGATCAGGTATGGTCTATGATCTCAGAAATCGGTCTTTCAAAAACACCATTTGAGTCCCACATGACTAAGATTGAGAACAGTTTGAAAGCTGATCTCAAACTATATCATGACACAATAGTGAAATCTGATATCTGCAAATCTAAATTACAAACCTTGCAACTCAGATTTGGAGAATCAACAAGGACTAGAGACAAACTTGAAAGAGACGTCGAACGAAAATCTGAAGAATATAATCACGTCTTAGATCAATTAAATGAAGCTCTAAAACAAAAAATGGACTTAGAAATAAAAAATCAATCTGTTTTTCCATCTGAAATAAAAGATGCCTTAGAAATAGAAGTCCTTCAGTTAAAACAAAAAATTCAAGATTTAACTGACAAAAACACTAGTTTGATTCTAAAACTAGATGATTCTTCAAAACAAATCAAACTTCTTGAATCCGAGAATCAAAGATTTCAAGGAAAACTGGATTCTATCAATCTTGCTAGAAAGCTAAGTGATGATATTTTCATCAAAGCAACATCCTTAGGATCTGGCAAAATCGATACAAATTACAGACCTGGATTAGGAAGAGAATCCTTAGAAATCGAACAAGCCAAACAAGAAACTAGGACTAACAGTGAAAACTCTGAATCAACTCTAACAGATCTATCCACATCTGTTAATGAGGAAAATTCAGACGACGAAACAGTTATCAACTGTAACCCAGATGATACTGATTTCACTGTTTCCAAAAGATCTTTCACTAATAGGTATTCAACCCACCAAATCCAAATTACCAACCAAAACTCCAAACTTAAAGACTTTTTGAATAGAGCAAACTCCTTTTACAAGAAAAGTAGTACCTCTAAACCAATTGCTCTTCAAAAAGGCGAACCCAAAGTTTTCAAACAAACCCAAAAGAAACCATTGAAACCAGCCTCCTTGCCACAAAAACAAACCTTTAATCCAAAACAAAAACCTTTTCAAAAACCAATTCAAAATCGCTTTCAAGAGATAAACTTCAATCTCTCAGGGAACTTTCAGAAACCATCATTTCACCAAAATCCATTCCATCATCATAATGTTTTTCAAAATCATCAAAATCCCAAAAACAAAGAAAGGTTATCAGACAACTCATTACATAAAGGATACCTTTCACACAATCAGAAATCTTTCCAAATGACAGGTTTTCAAAAACAAATCTTAAATTGGGAAAATCTGATAAGTCAAATCAAGCCTCAACCACTTCGTCCAATTAACAGAAACCATAATGATTTCAAATCACCGAAAACCATTAACAAATCAGGACCCACCATGGTTTGGGTACCTAAACTTTCTGTCTAATTGCAGGCACTTCGTGCTGGAGAGCCCAAGGATGATACATGGTATATCGATAGTGGCCGTTCCAAGTATATGAAAACAAACCATAGCCTTCTACAAGACTTCAAACCCACACTACCTCCGATGCAGAAACTTCACAATCAAACCAAAATGATGCGGATCCAGTCGAGGGGGAACCACCAAAACCAGAACCCTCCTAAAACACCCCAATCTACCTGTCCAAATGATCCCAATGCATCATTTATGGGAGAACCACCAAAATCAAATTCCTCTTTAAACAATCCCAATCTACCTATCCAAAATGATCCCAATGCATCATTTATAGGGGAACTCTCGTTACCCCATTCTCACCCCCAAAATTTTAATCAAAAATCACAAAAAGAAAAATTAAATAAAGTTTTATCCTTTTAAATGTTTTTATAAAACCATGTGATTAACTTCTGTTGACTAAATTTTCAGATACTTATGCTCGATGAATGTTCTCAGTCATATTGATTCTTAAATTAAAGTGAAGGTTCAAATCTCAAAATTTTCGTTATGAACATTCTCCTATTGCCTTTGAATTTATTTCAATTATAACGATTTTATCTATTAAGGGACATAAGATCAGGAGATTCAGATGAAAACCAAAGCCATGTGAGAATTTGTGCCTCGTCTTTAACTGCTAAGTGGAATTCATTTCTGTGAGCAAAGGTGTTTTCATTATGACTTATAGGATTTATACTCTTATATCATGATGCTAGTCTCATTTTTGCTTAGATATCAAAATGACCCGGGACGATACAATCATTTCCTTATATATTAGACAAACTGTCTATTATATCACCTATCCCTATCCTCAATCAAACCACTTCAAAGAAAAGAATCATCATCTGGCATAACGAATCTGACAATTGAAGAAACGACAAAGTCATATCCAAGAAAACCAGAAGAAAACTCAAAATCTCAAAACGCAAAGTCATATCCAACAAATGATGTCAACAAATCACAACCGGTAACCACATCAGATATCTTTTACACAATGTGTATTCACACAAATCAAGAAAAGATAAAGACAAAGGTGAACGCTTCACCAAAGAAAAGGAAGATTTACAACAACAATCCATCAAGACAGACATCTCTCAAATTTTTCCAAACAAACAGATTCTCAAATGCTTTATCAAATTCAACTGTTAAAACCAAAGATTTACCGGGATACTGTAGCCTTCATAATTGAATATTCTCAGTTGCAAACTGCACTATGAATATTTCTAAACCCCTCTACATGTATTTCCCAACGGAGAGAGAGTGAACATCAATGGCATGAATGAAGAAACCCTCTGAGTAATGCCGAAACCAGTCTTATGTGATTGATTATCTAATATGAAGACCAAGTGACTAAAGTATATAGGTATAAATCCATATTAAGCATAAGTCAACACCTTCAAACTGAGAGATATCACTCATCTTTAGTGATTATACACCAGTTCTGCACCCAGAACAACCAAAACACCTCAGTCAAGTGAGAGCCATACGTATGAGAGTTCATCTGAATCGACCTATCAAGATCACTTGTCGTCTTTATAAATGTTATAAAATCTTAAGGAATATTATGAAAGTACATATACAAAAACCCTTTGATTATTGAACATGAAACCTTGATTCAGAAACAAATATTCTTGACAAACATTTTTCAAAACATAAGTAAAATCTAGTCACACTTTTTCAAAACACGTGATATGGTTTTATAAATGTTTTATCCAAACTCCAAGAATTTGCAACCTTAACCTTTTAATCTGTTCTTATTTCAGTAATGATCACATAGGGAGAAATTGTTGAAAAATATATTTTTATATGTGACCATCACTGAAATAAGATGAACTGTTTTTATCTAACAAATATTATCAGTTTATTTCAGATTGCATGAATTCGAGATCAAAAACAAAGATGAATCAAGACCCGAGAAACTTTGAGAAAACAACCAAACCTGAGGAAGTAATGCTACGAACCAAAGAGCAAAATACAAAAATGTCACACTGCTACAGCAATCACGACGCGACGGACACCATGGTCGCGACGTGAAGAAGAGCAAAGACAGAAGTCCAAATCGCTACAGCGATCGCGACGCGACGGCAAGGGTGGTCGCGACGCGAAGCCCAGTAAACGCGACACCACCAACTTTTCAATCGCGAGACTACCAACACAACGCACTAACCAGTGGCCGACCAAAAGCAACACGACAAACGCACCCTCGCGACGCGACGGAAGCCCCGGTCGCGACGCGAAGCCTGTTCTCAGCAACTATAAATAAGAAGCTCACCTCTTGCCATTCTTGTGCAAAAAATCATACACCACATCATACCCATTCAAGCACCAATATTACCCTACGTCCAAAGAGCAAAAAAACCTGCCAAAACTCTCAAGAAAACTCTTTTCAAACAAAGAAAATCCACGTCCAAACAAAACCGCTACACCCATAATCTACCCGACACCAAACAAAACCTCTACCCAACACCATACAAAACCTCTACCCGACACCAAACAAAACCTTTACCCGACACCAAACTTCAAACCTCTAAACAACCTCAACCCGAATACCAAACTACAAAACCTACACACCCTCTACCAAATACATACACCAAACTTTAAACCACAAAAACCCCGTGCATCTCAATTAAACCGACACCAAAAACCCATTTCACCAAACACCAAAAACTACCAAACCTCATCCTACCGTAAAGAACAAGAATCGACGCTTCAAAGAAAACGCCATCTTCATTTGCTATTGATAAGTTCTTTTGAAATTATCTGTGTCGTTATTGATTTATTTAAACTGTTATAAATCAACTGTACCAAATATCCAATACATCCGAATTGAACCTTGACAACGAAAACATATGTGGACTGTATTTAACCGAGACATCTAACTTCTAACTTCTAACTTCTAACCTTTTTATTTATTGTAAAAACACTTTATCGTTGATAATGGCGTTTATTACATCTAACCTCTAACTTCTAACATTTACTTTATTTACCGCTTTCTGTCCATTTAAATACTGTCTAGTTTAGATTTACCGTTTTATTTTATTCCGCAACTCTTATTTATTCCGCATATTATAGACAAAATACATATCTGTCACACAGTAATCGGCTTAAAAACCTTATTCGTGGAGATCAGTTATCTTATTTTCAACACAACTTGTGGTCGCAATGGCCACTTGGCGGACACATGCCGTGCAACAAAAAACTCAGCGACCATTCGCTCTACCCTCAAATCAGCAAACACAAACTCGGTATCCAACTGGAACATGCTTCAACTGTGGTGACCCCACCCATTTCAGAAACGCGTGTCCTAGGCTTGTCAATATCAATAACACTCAAGCCCAGGCAAATCCAACAATGCAGGTTCCAGCTCCCAAAGGCCGAGCATTTGTCATTACCGCTACCCAAGCACAGACCGATAACAAGGTCGTAAATGGTACGTTTCTCATAAATGACTGCTACGCTTCAGTACTTTTTGATTCAGGTGCCGATAAAAGTTTTGTATCTTTGGAATTTGAGCCCATACTTTACACACCTCGCACGATTCTTGATGAGTACTTTACCGTAGAAGTCGCCAATGGAAAATACGTTTCACTCAATGCAGTCATCCAAGATTGCACTTTCGATTTTAGCGATCATAAAATTTCTGTCAATTTAGTTCCTATGGAACTTGGTAGTTTCGACATCATCGTGGGAATAGATTGGCTATCCCAAAACCATGCTGAAATAGTATGTTACGAGAAGTTCATTCGTATTCCTCTTGCCGACGGTCAAAGTCTTCGTATTTATGGCGAGACTCATTCGAAAAAGCTTAGTCTTATGTCATGTACTCAAGCTCGATCATATCTACGTAAAGAATACATGGCTTTCTTATCCCATGTGGTGGAAACAAAGGTCACAGAAAAGAAAATCGAAGATATTCCGATTGTACGAGACTTTCCCGACATCTTTCCCGATGACGTATCTGGACTCCTTCCAGTACGTGAGCTAGAGTTCCGCATCGATCTCGTTCCTGAAGCTGCTCCCATAGCGAAGTCTCCATATCGGTTGGCTCCAACCGAGATGCAAGAATTGGCAAGTCGGCTCCAAGAATTAAATGATAAGGGATTTATCCGCCCTAGTACTTCACCCTGGGGAGCCCCGGTTCTCTTCATCAAAAAGAAAGATGGTTCGTTTCGTATGTGTATCGATTATCGGGAGTTAAATAAATTGACCATCAAGAACCGATATCCGTTACCTCGGATCAACGACCTTTTTTATCAGCTTCAAGGAGCTTCATGCTTCTCAAAAATCGACCTCTGCTCGGGTTATCACCAACTTCGAGTACGGGAAGAAGACATCCCCAAAACTGCTTTCCGAACCCGCTATGGTCATTACGAGTTCACCGTTATGCCTTTCGGCCTAACAAATGCCCCTGCCGCATTCATGGACTTGATAAATCGGGTATTTAAACCTTATCTCAACCGTTTTGTTATCGTCTTTATTGATGACATCCTCATTTACTCCAAGACAAAGGCAGAGTATGAAAGACACCTTCGCCTAACTCTCCAAACGTTGCAAGGAAATCGGCTCTACGCCAAATTTTTGAAATGCGAGTTTTGGTTAAATGAGGTACAATTCCTCGGTCATATAGTAAGTGACAAGGGTATTTTAGTCGACCCCGTAAAAGTTGAAGCAGTCAAGAATTGGAAAGCCCCACGTACCCCGAAGGAAATTCGGTCCTTCCTCGGTTTAGCCGGCTATTACCGGCGTTTCATTTCAAATTTCTCAAAGATCGCTTTACCGCTTACTTCTCTCACTTGCAAGGGTATGCCATTTGATTGGGGACCCAAGCAGGAAGACGCTTTCCAAACCCTTAAACAAAGGTTGTGTGACGCTCCGATTCTTACACTCCCTGAAGGATCCGAAGATTTCGTGGTATATTGCGATGCCTCCAATCTCGGTCTAGGTTGTGTTTTGATGCAAAGGGGAAAGGTTATAGCTTACGCATCGCAACAACTCAAAATCCACGAAAGGAATTATACAACTCATGATTTGGAGCTCGGTGCCGTGGTTTCGCTCTTAAAATTTGGAGGCATTACCTTTACGGCACTAAATGCATAATTTTCACCGACCATAAGAGCTTGCAACATATTCTTAATCAAAAGGAACTCAATATGAGGCAAACACGATGGGTCGAACTCCTAAATGATTACGAGTGTGAAATACGCTATCATCCGGGCAAGGCGAACGTCGTAGCCGACGCGTTAAGCCGAAAAGAACATGCCAAAGCATTTCATTTAATATGTTCTCCTATCTTGTCCAATCTCAGCGACCGAATTCGAGGCGCCCAACACTCGGCAATTACCGAAAATGACATGCCCACGGGAATTGATGGGGAGTTGGAATCTAAATCTGATGGTATTTTCTATTATCAAGATCGCATCTGGATCCCAGATCGCGACAATCTTCGTACATTCCTGATGGAAGAAATCCATAAAACTCGATATTCCATTCATCCGGGCGCTGACAAGATGTATCATGGCTTGAGAACCAATTATTGGTGGTCGGGAATGAAATAGGATATTGCTTTATTTGTAGCCAAATGTCTTACATGTTCCAGGGTCAAAGCAGAACATCAACGACCCTCTGGACTATTGGTCCAACCGATAATCCCCGAGTGGAAATGGGAAGCGATCACCACGGATTTCGTAACCAAACTTCCCCGTACCACAAAGGGACATGACAGCATTTGGGTAATCGTTGACCGTTTGACTAAATCTGGTCACTTCCTTCCCATCCGTGAACATTTCAAGGTCGAACAACTTGCTCGGATTTACATCGACGAGATAGTTAGTCGGCATGGCATCCCTCTCAGCATCATTTCAGATTGTGATGGGAGATTTCTCTCTCGGTTCTGGCAATCACTTCAAGAAGCCATGGGAACCCGCCTCGATCTCAGTACCGCCTATCATCCTCAGACCGATGGTCAATCTGAGAGGACAATTCAAACACTCGAAGATATGTTGAGGGCGTGTGTCTTGGATTTCGGAGGAAACTGGGACTCTCATTTACCGTTGGTGGAATTCTCCTATAATAACAGTTATCATTCTAGCATCGGGATGCCACCATTTGAGGCATTGTATGGCCGTAAATGCCGATCTCCTATTTGCTGGCATGAAATTAGCGAGTCCCACGTAATTCGCGCAACAGTGGATTCTCCAATCGTTGGTCCTGAGCTTATCCAGGAAACAACCGACAAAATCACTCAGATTCGCAATAACCTTCTCACAGCTCGTAGCCGACAAAAGAGTTACGCCGACAAGCGACGCAAACCGCTTGAATTTACCATGGGTGACATGGTCATGTTAAAAGTGTCCCTATGGAAAGGTGTGGTTCGATTTGGACGCAAGGGTAAATTGGCACCCCGCTACGTAGGGCCGTTTAAGATCCTGAAAAGGATCGGACCAGTAGCCTACGAGTTGGATCTACCAATAGAGCTTAATAAAGTTCACCCAGTATTTCATATAGCCAACCTCAAGAAGTGTTTAGCAGACGAGAACCTTCATGTTCCTCTCGAGGATATCCAAATCGACGAGACAATGCAATTTATCGAGAAACCCTTGGAAATTGCCGACCGAAAAGAAAAGCAACTCAAAAGAAGTCACATTCCACTGGTCAAGGTCAGGTGGTAGTCAGCACGTGGAACCGAGTATACATGGGAGCGTGAGGCTCAAATGCGTACCAAATACCCGCAACTTTTCTCTTAAGGTACTCTTTTCTTAAATTTCGAGACGAAATTTCCTAAAGTAGGGGAGACTGTGACATCCGCCTAAAATGGATTCGAGTCAACCCAACCCAATTGGAAATTTAATAAACCCTACTCAAGATTACTTGACGCTAATAGGATCAAAACCCATACACTACGATATAAATTGACGTTAATAGCAATATAACATAGTATAACGTTATAACTATAATCAAATTAAATTATGATACCATATTAAAATTAAATCAAAGTATGATGCTCTAATTAAATTAAAAGAATCAAACTTGAATGCTATAATTAAACTTCAAATCAAAGTAGATTGTTATAATCAAATAATAACCTATTTTTTTTATAAAACTCTATTTTTATAAACTCTACATTAAATTTTATAAAATTCTTATATTAATTAGTGTATTACATAGAGATGCTTGTGCTAGTGGGAAATATGAAGACCACCAAAAGCCAAAAGTTATTCCCATGGTCTCCCACTCACACCTCCCATCATCTTTCCTTTCATTTTTCTCCCAACACATTATTCTCATCACCACTCAAACCCTCTCTATTCTTTCTCTCACTCTCAATCTCGAAATTCTTCCAAGAAATATCAATTTTCCAGCCAAGAACAATCCCTCATACTCAAATCTCCATCCCTCTTGAAGCATTCATCAAGGTATGTTGTTAAAAGTTTCAAATTCATTAATGAAACAAATTAAATCCACCAAAATATCTAAAACTCATTTTATATATATACGTGATTTGTCTCAGAATCCCAGCAATAAAATAAGAAGTTCTGGAAATTTTCAAAAAATAACTTATTTTTATTGAATTACTATAATTATTGCAATAAAATAAGGCAATAATTCACATAAAATACTTTTTGCAGTCAATACATTCTGGGAATATTTTGGAACAACTCATATATTGAGTAAAGTGGATTTATAAAGTTTCATGTATTTATATTACTGTTTGATGCTTATTTTGTATTTTATTTTGTTATAGATAAATAACTTGCAAAATATAGTTATGTATGTTAAAAACTAGATTTTATATTTGTTGCACATTATTAACATTTTAAAGACTCCATGACAAAATTTACAGATTTTTGTAAGAATGTTTGCTTATTTTTCCTGATTTAATGATTATTTAATGGTTTAAATTGATAATAAATAGATACACATGTCCAAAAATTATAAAACCTTATCCGAATATCATATATAACATGTTAATCATAAATAAAAAGTCTAATGAATTTCTCTTAATATTTTCCTATTATTTATGATTTTATTGATTAGTTAATAATGAAAAACATAAGAAATACTTCCCATAGTCCAAAATATCCATAATCTTTACAGTAGGCTCAATATAATGTTAGAAAACTATGGTTAATTTTCCAGAATTTTGGGGAATCATTTATTATTTTTCCCGAATTTTGTTGTGGTTTAATTATTAAAATACTAAATAAATACTAAAGCGGTTAAGCAAAATATGAATATTTTACAGTAATTACTATTTTATGAAATAATGATTTTCGGATAATGTCAGAATGTTTCATTACAGTTTAGTATTTAAAACCATTTTCCTAAATATCTAAGCATGTAAAAATGCATTTTTAATGATTATTTCATATAAATAATTGTTTATAATATATAAAATCTGTAAATACTTATAATTTGACTAGTTATTATTTTAATAAGAAATTATTAAAATCTTGCCTAAAGTGAAAATATAAATTAATTAAGCAAAGTAATTAATTCAATTTAAAATTCATTTAACATATAAATACATTAATATTCAAAACAAAATTTGGATAATTGTTAATTCATCTAATATAAGAATATGTGTCTAATTATTTTTATTAATACTATATTCTCATTTATCGATTCCTAAGCCAAAACTATTAATTATATTAGGTTCTATGACATTTTGACTCAAGCCGTCTATCGTACAAATACGAGCATTCCTTATTGGACTAATGTGAGTAATCTACCCCATATTTTATAATTTTCAATACTTTTGGGGTGTATCATGTGGTTTTAATATGTTCCAACTTCATTTTATTATTTTTTTACCATTGAGACATTGTTGGGACATTTATATGTGAATCATTATTTGTATAATTATTGTTTGTTTACGCTACATGTACTTGTAGTGAATTACCATTTTTAGTCTAATCTCCATGACTATGTCCGTATTCTTGAGGTACGTTATGGACAATAATAGCGCTATTGGGTTGACTACCCCGCCTTGGGATGCTAAGGTGATTGATCGCACGTGGTTGAGTGTGTATGATGATTAGATGCTCCATCCTATATATATACATATATATGTATATATAGGGTGAGGACTTATTGTTGTTGTTATCATTTGTTAATCAATTTTTGATTTATAAACCGTTATCTCAATAATACTTGCTTGTCGACTTCCAAAGAAAACAAGTTTCAAATTATAAATATTTCAAACTCACTATTTTCTTTAATAAAACTAGATTACTCACCAACTCTCGTAGTTAACCTGTTTTTACCCATGATGCAGATTTGAAGAATGAAGTTGATGAAAAGTAGGGTGTACCTTAGAAACCCACAAGACTATTTAAATTTTATGTAATAAATGTTGTTGTATTTGGATTTGTATTTGTATGTTGTGGATTTTGTTTGCATACTTAGTACTTAATTGAATCTAATCATATCATTACATAGTTGTCATGAGACTTTGAACAATATATCACGCCTTGATCGATTCTGCCAAGGATCGGGGTGTGACAGATGTAGATTACTCACCAACTCTCGTAGTTGACCTGTTTTTACCCATGATGCAGATATGAAGAATGAAGTTGATGAAAAGTAGGGTGTACCTTAGAAACCTACAAGACTATTTAAATTTTATGTAATAAATGTTGTTGTATTTGGATTTGTATTTGTATGTTGTGGATTTTGTTTGCATACTTAGTACTTAATTGAATCTAATCATATCATAACATAGTTGTCATGAGACTTTGAACAATATATCAAGCCTTGATCGATTCCGCCAAGGATCGGGGTGTGACAGCGAAGAGTGAAGCCTTCTACTGCAATGTTGGTGAGAGGACCAGAGCTTCCATTGATCGTATTGTTAGGTTTCCGGTGGGATCTCTCCCTGTCCGATACCTTGGTGTCCCTCTCATCACCACTCGTCTTGTCCACAAGGAATGTAAACGCCTAGTTGATAAAGTCAAATGCAGGACTAACGACTGCAAGAACAAGTCTCTCTCTTTTTCCGGTTGTCTCCAACTCATCCTCTCTGTCCTTTCTTCCATGCAAATTTATTGGGCTTCCGTTTTTATTCTTCCCAAATCTATCTCTAACGAGATTGAGAAACTCACTAGGGGTTTCCTCTGGTGCAACGATGAGATGAAGCGTGGTAAAGCTAAACTCTCATGGAAGACTGTATGTCTCCTTAAGACCCATGGTGGTCTGGATATTCGTAACCTTGCTGTTTGGAATATTGCCCTTATGGCTTCCCATACCTGAAGACTCCTTTCTAATAAGGATTCTCTCTGGGTTAGGTGGATCCACTCGTACCGCCTCTCTGGCCGTAACTTCTGGGATGCCCCCAAGAAACAAGGTATGGGCTATGCGTGGCGCAATATCCTTGACATACGGGGTAAGATCAGGGGCTTTATTGTCTCCAAGGTTGGTGATGGCTACTCTACGTCTGCTTGGTTCGATAACTGGCATCCTGCTGGTCCCCTTTCTCAGTTCTTATCCGCCCGTAACATCCATAATGCGGGCTTCACTCCTGATTCTACGGTTGTTGACCTTGTCCTAAATGGGTGTTGGGTGTGCCCCTATTGCTGGAAGGACTCCCATCCCGTTCTGCTTTCTCATAACCCCCTTCTCTTTCCACGTCCGTTCCTGATAAACTCCTCTGGAGATCTTGCGACGGTAAGATCTCTCCTTTTTCTGTCCGTTCTGTCTGGCACTCTATACGCCCCTCGGACCAGCCTGTCGACTGGTATCATCTTGTTTGGTGCTCCCAGAATATCCCTAGACATGCATTCATTCTATGGGTTGCTCTCAAAGATCGACTCAAGACCCATGATAAAATCAGAAACTGGGAGACTAACGCCAACCTTATCTGTGCCTTCTACGGTGATTGTTCCGATTCCCTTCCACATCTTTTCTTTGAGTGTTCTTTCCCTTCTATGGTTTGGCATGATCTTCAGTATGTTATAAACCTCTCCTTCCCCACAAATTGCTGGTCGGATATCATCAATCTCCTCAAGCCCATCACTAAGGGTAAGACCGTTTGGTCCATTATCCGAAGACTTGTGCTTGCGGGAGCTATCTACCACATTTGGCAAGAAAGAAATAATCGGATTTTTAAGAATAAGAGACGATCGTATCATGATGTTGTCAAGACTATTATTGATGATGTACGTTGTAGATTGGTGAGTCTCTCTATGAAACCTTCTCCTAATGTTATTTTGGCTAAAAGAGTTTGGTCACTACCCTAACGTTGAGAGATGTATCTCCTATTTTCCACTGTGGTCTATTATTCTCTCCTATCTCATATTTTCTATTATATATTTCTCTGCTTGTATGGTTTGTTTTTTTGCAGGATGTTTGCTTTTTATGTTCCTGTTATGTTCTCTGGTTCCAAAACTTGTTTTGGTTCCTAGTATTGCCTTGTTGACCATTGGGGCCTGTCCCAATGGGTCTTTTTGTTGTTTATTTGGTGGGGAGTCCCCAGTCTTAAATTGTATTTATTCTTTTTATTAATAAAATTTTCCAAAGGTACCGTCCTCTTTACCCAAAAAAACCTTCCTGTTTTTGGGATAGTTATCGCAAGTGTGCTGCTATATGGGTAAAAGGTGAATAATATTGCCTATATCAGTAAAACATGCAACGTCATTGTTATTTCCTCAACTGACTTTTTAAACAAGAATGATTAAGTTAAAATTACATATTTACCCATTATAATGTTGTAAAACTTTCATGATCATGATATTTAACTTCCCATGATGATCTTTTTTTTTAATATTTGAAACTATTTACTGCATTTGTAGTCATTTACTTTGCGAATATATTTTGCCCACAAAATTGTTTTCATTAAATTCTTTTGGGTTTGATACAGTTTTCATTTTGATTGTGGTCATAAATATTTTTTTGGGTAAAGAGGACGGTACCTCTGGTAAATTTTATTAATAAAAAAAATAAATACAATTTAAGGCTGGGGACTCCCCACCAAAGAAACAACAAAATGACTCATTGAGACAGGCCCCAATGGTCAACAAGACAATACTAGGAAGCAAAACAGCTTTTGGAACCAGAGAACATAACAGGAACATAAAAAGCAAACATCCTGAAAAAAAAAAAACAAACCATACAAGCAGAGAAATATATAATAGAAAATATGAGATAGGAGAGAATAATAGACCATAGTGGAAAATAGGAGATAGATCTCTTAACGTTAGGGAAGGGACCATACTCTTTTAGCCATAATAACATTAGGGGAAGGCTTCATAGAGAGACTCACCAGTCTATAACAGACATCATCAATAATAGTCTTGACAACATCATGATACGATCGTCTCTTATTCTTAAAAATACGGTTATTTCTTTCCTGACAAATGTGGTATATAGCTCCTGCAAGCACAAGTCTTCAGATAACGGACCAAACGGTCTTACCCTTAGTGATGGGCTTGAGGAGATTGATGATATCCGACCAGCAATTTATGGGGAAGGAGAGGTTCATAACATGCTGAAGATCATGCCAAACCATAGAAAGGAAAGAACAATCAAAGAAAAGATGTGGAAGGGAATCGGAACAATCACCGCAGAAGGCACAAATGAGGTTGGTGTTAGTCTCCCAGCTTCTGATTTTATCATGGGTCTTGAGTCGATCTTTGAGAGCAACCCAGAGAATGAACGCATGTCTAGGAATATTCTGGGAGTACCAAACAAGATGATACCAGTCGACAGGCTGATCCGAGGGGCGTATAGAGTGCCAGACAGAACAGACCGAAAAAGGAGAGACCTTACCGTCGCAAGATCTCCAGAGGAGTTTATCAGAAACGGACATGGAAAGAAAAGGGGGGTTATGAGAAAGCCGAACGGGATGGGAGTCCTGCCAGCAATAGGGGCGCACCCAACACCCGTTAAGGACGAGGTCAGCAACCTTAGAATCAAGAGTGAAGCCTACATTATGGATGTTACGGGCAGATAAGAACTGAGATAGGGGACCAGCAGGATGCCAGTTATTAAACCAAGCATACGTAGAGCAGCTATCACCAACCTTGGAGACAATAAAGTCCCTGATCTTACCCCGCATGTCGAGGATATTACGCCAGGCATAGCCGGTACCACGCTTCTTGGGGGCATCCCAGAAGTTACGCCCATAGAGGCGGTACGATTGGATCCACCTGACCCAGAGAGAATCCTTATTAGAAAGGAGTATCTAGGTATGGGAAGTCATAAGGGCAATATTCCAAACAACAAGGTTACGAATACCTAGACCACCATGGGTCTTAGGGAGACATACAGTCTTCCATGAGACTTTAGCTTTACCACGCTTCATCTGACCATTGCACCAGAGGAAACCGCTAGTGAGTTTCTCAATCTCGTTAGAGATAGATTTATGAAGAATAAAAACGGAAGCCCAATAAATTTGCATGGACGAAAGGACAGAGATGATGAGTTGGAGACGACCGGCAAAAGAGAGTGACTTGTTCTTCCAGTCGTTAATTCTACATTTGACTTTATTAACAAGGCGATTACAGTCCTTGTGGACAAGACGAATGGTGATGAGAGGGACGCCAATGTATCGGACAGGGAGAGATCCCTCCGGAAACCTAACAATACGATCAATGGAAGTTCTGGTCCTCTCACCAACATTACAGTAGAAGCCTTCACTCTTCGTTTCGTTAGGGTGGAACCCAGAGACCCTAGAGAATTCAGCAAGAGAGTCAAATATGACACGAACCGAAGAGCTATCGCCATGACAAAAGAGAAGAAGATTATCGGCAAAGCAGAGATGGGTGATACTTTGCTCCTCACATTGCCGATGGAATTTAAAAGAATCGGAGTCAAAAATGTTTCTCTTGATCATAAGGTTAAGCACCTCCATGACAAGAGTGAAGAGATAAGGGGAGAGGGGGTCACCCTGACGGATGCCCCTTTGACCGTCGAAGAAGCCGTGTATATTACCATTGATGCTCACAGAGTAAGCAGCAGTAGAGACACACGTCATGATCCAGTCAATCATACGAATGGGGAAACCAAACCCAACCAAGATGGTGCGAAGAAAAAACCAGTCAACCGTATCGTAAGCTTTTTGGATATCGACTTTAAACGCACACCTTAGGGGACCACGATGACAATGATAATCACGCATGAGCTCCTGGACAAGGAGAACGTTGTCAGTGATCAAGCGCCCTGGAATGAAAGCAGACTGGTTTTCATCAACCAGAGAAGAGAGGTGGTTCTTGATACGATCCACAATGATCTTGCTGATACATTTGTAAACAACGTTACAACAAGCGATGGGGCGAAAATCCGTGACTTTAGATGGGGAGTTAAACTTAGGAATGAGAGCAAGCACGGTGTTATTGAGCGACTTAAGGAGTTTACCAGAAGAGAAGAACTCCTTAACCGCCGAACAGACATCGGGCCCCACGATATCCCAAGCAGACTTGAAGAACTTAACCGAGAACCCATCTGGGCTGGGCGCTTTATCATCGCCCATCTTGAACAAGACGCACTTAACCTCCTCATCCGTAACAGGAGTAAGCATGGCGGCAGACTGAAGAGGGGAGAGCTTATTAGAGAAAAGGGAACACGTGTCACGAATAGCAAGGGAGGGGTGGGCTGTGCCCAAGAAAGTTTGAAAGTGGGAGACGAACAGATTGGGGAGGGCATCCCCAGAAATCCAGTTGCCCTGGGAATCCTGGATGGAGTCGATACGATTGCGAGAATTACGGCTTTTAACAGACTTGTGGAAGAAAGCAGAATTTTTGTTACCCTCACGAAGCCACTCAACCTTATCCTTCTGTTTCAGAACCTCTCTTCATCCAGGCAAGCCTCGTTATAAGCGAGAAGCTACCTGCATTGTTCATCACGGAGAGCCCTATTAAAAGGGTCCCGATCCAGAGCAATCTGAACTCTATCAAGCTCAGTACGAAGAGAGATAACCTTAGAGAAGAGGTAGCCCTGTCTACGGAGCAGGTTACGTAAAGGCGCTTTCAGATTTTTCAGGCTTTGGAAAACTTTATACATCTGATGCCCGGGGATATCGTGATTCCAAGAAGAAGCAACAACATGGTTAAATTCGTTTTTATAGGTCAGAAAATTAGGGAACTTGAATGGTTTAGGCTTGAAAGGGGATCTGAGGGGGAGAGAAAGCACAACAGGGGAATAGTCGGACGATCGGTAAGGGAGAAAAGTGACAGAAGCAGAGGGGAAAGAAGCAACGAAGCGCGGATAACCCATGACACTGTCAAGCTTCTTGAGAATGCCACCGGAACCGTTAGGAGACTTGGTCCAGGTGTAGAAGAGACCTTTGAAATTAAGGTCCTCCATCTCAATCCGATTCACACAGTCCCTGAAATCATCCATGCCACGAGAGATACCAGACACCCCAGCGGTGCTATCTTTCATGTCAAGAGCAACAATGAAATCACCCAACATAATCCTCGGGGACAGCTTTAACCACATGTTTATGAGCCGCAAGAGAATCCCAAAGAGTACGCCGCAGCATGTGATTATTATTAGCATACATGAACGGGCAGAAGAAGGTTTTATTAGAAGCACGAATTTTAACGCTGAAATGCATAACCTGATCATTGGAGTCGAGAAGCATCATATCAACAGCCAGCGGGTCCCAGGCAACCACAATTCTAGTCCCCCAAGGGCAAAAAAGCCCGTTGGAAGACCAAGACCAGGAGCCAAAGACACGACTACAGATACGAGGGAGATTAGAGAAGGAGACACGAGTCTCGATGGCGGCACAAATTTGGAGATTTTGATCACGGATAAGCTCTCTCAAAGCTTTCTGATGAGAAAGCTTACAGAGACCGCGAGAGTTCCACGTAGTGACGTGCGTCATATGGAAACCGATAGGGGTGGAGTCCATCTGCTAGGACGCTGAGCTATCATAAGGTGATCATGACGGGATCCACTATCTCCGACAATAAACTGGGTAGTTTCCCCATCATCAGAGTCGACCTCAATTAGTTATCCTCGACGAATAGGTCATCAGTATCCGTGGGTAAATCATCGTGAATAATGGGGAAGGGAGCATGCGTATAGGGGAGGGTGGAAGTAGAAGTAGGATGATATGTGATGTCGGTGGAACAACCCTCAAGAACAGAGAAAGCATTGAAGATAGGAGTGGAGTGCTTAGACTGTTTCAGGGGCGTGGTGGAAGAAAGGCGGACGATAGGGGTAGGGAAACCGGGTGGGGGATTATCAGAAAGGGGGGGAATGGTGGGGCTGTAATTAATCATAACCGGGCAGAACTCAAATCGCGATTTGTGAATAGTGTTTTTATATTTATTATAAGCTTTGTTTTTAGAAATATCTTTTGCCGATACAACACTTTGGGTATAGCTGTTAGAATTGCTTTGTGACTTATCATTAGTTTTCTTTTCATTTTGTGAACCTTGTTTAGAAGAAGATTTGATATTTCTATTCGAATTACTTAGCAACATATCATTAGATTTATTTTCATTTTTGGAGTTTTGTTTAGAAACATTTTTCTTTTTAGAGACAACCGTAAAACCATCATTTTGTTCCACAGGGGTAGAAGCTTGCACTTGATCAATAGAACTTTTATCTTTTAGCTTATCTTCATTAGTCTTAGAAATTACATGCAAACAAGTGTTAGTTTCATGACCATAAACCAAGCAATGAGTGCACATAGGAGGTTTCCATTCATACTCGATACTTAGACTGTGAGTAGATAACTCAAAAGTATCGGGATCAGGGATACGAACCATCACTTTATCCACCCATGAAGATCGAGTGGGGACCTCAAGAAGGACACGGGCATACACGGCTTTGCCCGCCGCATAAGTGCACATATTAGCCGTATAGGAGTCTATGGCAAGGGGATTTCCAATTTTGGAAGCTATGTGGCTAAGACCGTCATCACTCCAAGCCTCATAGGGAATATCATGGATTTTGATCCAAAGCGGTAGTTTGTCATGGTTGTTCTTATGGATACTAAGTCCAGGTCTCCACTTTTGAATTACAATCGGGGCACCTTTAAACGTCCATGGTCTGTGAGTGATGACATGTTGAAGGCCTTGATCATCACTAAATTTGAAAAGGTAAACACCGTTACCGTTTAACAAAACATCCATAAGGCCATGTTGGGACCACATCTTGGAAGCAAGATAACGGACGTCCGAATACCACATATTTGTACCAACAAAATAACCGCAAATAGTCCTAGAATGGGTAGCACAGACTTTATTAACGGCTGCCATAGGAATATCCACCGGAACATTAATATCATTGCTATGGTTCGGGATAAGAAGAAAATTAGCGCTAGTGTGTTTGTGAGAACCGCTAATAATGTTTGATTGAGAATTAACAAGTAAAGATAATTTTTTTGACCAAGCATTGGCATTTTTATTTTTGAAATCATCAATTTCCAATTTATTCGAAAGATTAGCAATGGTCTCATTAACAAGAGGAATACATTTTGAGGAGTCACGGCTGATCACATGTGGATTCATAGGGGCATTAAAAGTCACATGTGTTTGCTTTGAGTGACCACAAATATCATTAAATTTGGACGATCTATTAAACTTATAATTGCCAGAAAAAGGTTTAGGTGAAGGGCCCAAAAGGGATGGACAAATTGGTGGTTCAAGAATGATTAAAGGAGGGGACATAACCATATTGGATTCCATTGAATTTTCAAATCCATGGAAAAAGTCTTTACCATTTAATTCATTAGAGGATAAAGTGGCTTTATTGGACTCCATGGTGGAAGTCACGAAAGCATGTTCCAGCTTTTGATTATTTTCAACATTAATAGTGTGAGAACCCACCTTATTTAAATGTTTTTTAACCAAATCTTCTTCATCTTTACAGCATATTGGGGGGCAAGTGTGCCAATATTTAACCCCTTTTCAAAGCGTGAAGCTCGAACTTAGAAGCTGGAATGTGGTCGGAAACAGCATGCATGACCGTTGAGAATTCCTTGTCGTCGACAGGAGAGGCTTGGGCGTAGGTGGTATCCTCCATCACGTTACCGGTGACCACATCTTCTCCATCGCAGTCGTCTTTATTCATAGCGTGAACCTCGAACTTAGAAACTGGAATGTGGTCGGAAACAGCATGCATGACCGTTGAGCATTCGTTGCCGTCGACAGGAGAGGCTTGGGCGTAGGTGGCATCCTCCATCACGTTACCGGTGACCACATCTTCTCCATCGCAGTCTTCTTCATCATACTCGTCATCACCATTCTCGCTACCCTCAGAGGAAGTACCGTCCACTACCATTCCGTCAACCCACTTCGTCTGGCCAGTCAGATTCCGATCACAATCTCCAGACACATCATGATTCATCTCAACATCACCATCAATCTCAACAGGCTTCAACACCAAGCTCCGATCACGATGGGACGGATCAACAGAAACAAACGCTGCTTCAAAATCTTTTTCTTGAAAAATCGAGTGAGTAAGCTTGTCGAGTTCTTTAATACGTTTACGATGGATGCATGAATCCCCAGCTTGTAAACATCTGGCATTCGAGTGATCCAAACAGGAAGCTTTGGCAGATGGTTCCTTGAATATACGAATATTTTTTTGCACTTTTGATTTTTTTCGTTCTTCACCGGATGCTTGAGAACATTGAGATGAAAACTCATGAAGTTGATTGTTAGGCACATCAGGACTATCTAACGAAGAATCCAAACCAGGAATCATACCCGGTGACACACCGGTCATGATGAAATCAAGTAAAAAACCCAACAACTCAAGAACTTCTAGAGAGAAAATAATATAAAAACTTAAATAGAGTGGAGTTTAAAGAGATTAGAAATGAAGGGCATTCATATCTTTTGTGCATGTTAGAAATCTAGAGTGGGTCATTGTCTCACTTTGTTCTATCATTTAGGGTTGGAAAATATTAAAATTGTTGGGTCATAAATATTTACTGCGTACAGTGCAACCTTGTGTATCTAAATTTTCCCACATTACAGAGGAGAATTACTCATTACTAGCAGGAATCACACTCAACAGTCAAAAGGAGTTCAAGGCTATGATTGGAGAAATATTATATGATTGGTATAAAAGTCAAAAGGATTGTGGTCATGAATATTCTCATGGCTCCTGTTGTTAGTTGGGAGTAAAGTCTGTCTACCAAGTTTTATAGAAAGAAATGAACTTAGAATGCTAGAATAAAAATATGTACCATAAATTGGCCTATTTTTGATCTGCCATTACCTAAAGGTTTAAAATTTTATGAATATCTACTTATTTTAAAAGCAATTTACTTTCAAAGTTGTAACATATATACACTTAAAAGAAATCGCACCTTTTTTTTGGGTAAAGAGGACGGTACCTCAGGCAAATTTTATTAATAAAAAGAATAAATACAATTAAAGGCTGGGGACTCCCCACCTAAGAAACAACAAATACCCATTAGGACATGCCCCAATGGACAACAAGGCTATACTATGAACCAAAACAGATTTTGGAACCAGAAAACATAACAGGAACATAAAAAGCAAACATCCTGCAAAAAACAAACAATACAAGTAGAGAAATATATAGTGGAAAGGATGGGATAGGAGAGAATAATGGACCACAGTGGAAAATAGGAAGTATAACTCTCAACGTTAGGGGAGGGACCAGATCCTTTTAGCCAAAATAACATTAAGGGAAGGTTTCATAGACAGACTCATCAGTCTACAACGGACATCATCAATAATAGACTTGACAACAGCATGATACGTTCAAATCTTCTTTCCACACATGCAAATTCATCAAAAGAAATAGACCAGATTTGTTTTTTAAATTGGCACTAGAAAAAAACTGGTTTCAAGTTCTATGGTTTTGAAACTGCAAGTTCTCTTGTACAGAATGTTTTCATTTTTTTTTTTGATAACCGAGGACCCCACCCGACGCATCCTTTGAATGACCATGATGAAGCAACCTCGGGGCCCACGCACACCTGGCAGCAGGGTGGTCCGGTCAATCACCTACGGGGGTAGAGAGGTGGCCAGTGGCCATCCCCTGATTGAAACCTAACACTTCCTATGGGGAAAGGGATGGAGTGGGATTAGAACTTGGAACCTCTTTATGGGGGAAGAGAAAGAGTCCAAAGCCTTATCCACTATGCCATCAGGGTGATGGTTAAATGTTTTCATTTAGTTCTAATATAGATGTTATTTTGTTTGCGGGGAACCAGATCTTGAATTTTTGGGTTCATCCAGAGCTTACTATATGCTCAACCCATAAAAATCTTCTCATTATTCTCACGATTGAACCCTAAATGGTACCCATTGATTTATTTATTTTTCTATTTGTACTTATAATCTTAATTTATCAGCGGATCAAGAGTTGCTATTGTTTTACAAAAATGAATCTTGGATTTATGGTGGGTTGTGTGTAGTCTTTTTTGTTGTTTGGCCGAGCACACAACACCCACATATATTATTTGTTTTTGTTTGTTTTTTTCCTTTTGATGATGCACGACACATACACACTAGCACAATCTTCTTCTTTAGTCAAAGGTTGATTGAAAATCACACAAACACACTCATCACACATGCACACAAAGCACAATAAAGACCCATGCCTTGTCCCCATGTCTCCAACTTTTGATTTTTTTTAATTTAAATATTAAATTCGAATTTATTTGAATTTTTATTTAATTTTCGGAATTTAATATATTTGTTTTGAAATTTCGGATTTTTTTATCAAATTATATATGTATATATTATTTAATGGGATAAAAATATAAAAGGTTGAAAAATAAAAGGTTTAAATGGGTTAAAATAAAATAAAAAGCTAAAATACGAAAAAAAATTAAAAAAAACTATAATTAAAATAAAAGTAAAGTTTATAATTAATATAAACTAGAAAGCTAAAAATAAAAATAAGTTTCATAAAAATATAAGAGCTACAAACAATAATCAAAATAAAATAAGAAAATAAACCTAAAACAAATAAAATAAAATGCCAAAATAAAAATAAATAGATTTTAATAAAAATAAAAATAATAAAAACGTTTTTCTAAATATAAAAAAGATAATAATTTTAAAATTAAAATTAAAACTAATGTTGAAAATAATAAAGACTAAAATTCTAAAATAAAATAAAAAATAATTGGTTTTAAATAAAATAAGAAAATGTAAAAGTAAGTGGTAAAATATAAAAAGTAAATGGTTTAATAAAAATAAACTAAGTAAAAGGAAATAAATAAATAATTAAAAACTACTAAATAAAAATCTATATTAAAAATAAAATTAAAAAAACTAAAAATAATTAATTGAATAAATCTATTAAAGAAAATAATTAATTTAAGTTAAAAATAATAATTTTTCGTGTACTGCTGTTTATTATAGCATTGTACTTTCTTTTCGTTTTTTGTCTTTTGTAATTGTGGAATAATTAGATAAATACTGAAAATAGCACTATACTTTTATTTTTCTATTTACAGACCACCTTTTGCCACAATAGAGTTATACAATTCAGCGATTTCTTTTTTTGGGTAAAGAGGACGGTACCTCTGGCAAATTTTATTAATAAAAAGAATAAATACAATTGAAGGCTGGGGATTCCCCACCTAAGAAACAACAAAAACCCATTGAGACATACCCCAATGGACAACAAGGCTATACTAGGAACCAAAACAGATTTTGGAACCAGAGAACATAATAGGAACATAAAAAACAAACATCCTGCAAAAAAACAAACAATACAAGCAGAGAATAAGAAATCGCTGAATTAAAATTGAACTTAAGTTCTTACTTATGTACTACTAAAGGTTTGCAAGTTCTCTCAAGGTTTTTTCCAGGTTTTTTCCGTTTTTAGTTTTTGTGCTCGGTTTTTGTCATGGCCGGTGATACACCGGGTTTTGATTCCGTTCTACACACTGATGATAAAGACATGGGTATGCAAAACAACGACAATGTGATTTTTTCTGCTCAAAGAAGTGAAGATTCTGGTCTTTCATTCATATATTATGGTAATTAGAAAGTTAGAAATTTACAAATGGTCTCACGTGATAACAAAGCATCAATGTTTAAGAACTATTCGTCTTCGTTGATTGATGCAACTGATGAACGAAGAAACAAAGATAAAAGAAAAACTCTTCATAGAAAACGTATCCCCGCTGATGTGATCTCGAGGCCAAGTATTTATCACGAATATGAAGTTGGCGATACTGACGTTAACGTCCCCCAGGAAGAATCGCTGCCGCCGGAAGCCTCTCACGATGTCCTTCTCGTTGATTCCGGTGGTAGAATGGTGGACGGCATGGTTGAGGATGGTGATTCGTCGAAGGATGAAGCTACGGAAGAAAGCGAAGAAGCAATCGAAGATACCGCCAGTCGGGGGAGGGATGTTGCCGTTGTCGTTGTCGATAACTCTATTTTCGCTGCTGTCATATCCGACCGTGGGAATGCTTCTCCAACGGTCATGCCTTTTGAAGTCGCACACGAAAAATCTGTTCACGAGGAAGATGGCCATGCTTGCACAACGGTCCACTTACATGCTTCTAAAAAGAAAGGTTTGACTACTTTTGCTTTTAACAATTTGAATCCTAGATTATCTAATGCCTCCACTTTAGGAAATATGTTAAATAATCACCCACTTGCCACTCCTATTGGCTGTACACGTGAAGGTCAAGATAATGTCTCTACTTTAGGAAATAATCACCCACTTGCCACTCCTATTTGCTCCAATGTGGTGATGTCCCCCTCTAAGATCGGACGTGAAACACCTATTTCTCAATCCCTTTTAGGCCCTCCACCTAAACACTCTCTTGACAATTATAATTGCAATAAATCATCTTAATTTAATGTTATTTGTGGTTCTTCAAAACAAACTCACGTGACTTTTAATTCTCCTATAAATCCCCCTGTGATCAACCGTGACTCCTCAAAATGTATACCTCCTGTTATTGAGATCATTGCTAAACTTTCGGATAAAGTGAAAATTGATGGTTTTAAAAATAAAATTGCTAATGCTTGGTCAAAAAAATTACCTTTACTTGTTAATTCTCAAGCAAACATTATTACCGGTTCTCAAAAACACACTAGCGCTAATTTTCGTCTTATCCCGAACCTTAGCAATGATATTAACATTCCGGTAGATATTCCTATGATGGCAGTTAATAAAGTTTGTGAAACCCATGCTAGGACTATTTGTGGTTATTTTGTTGGAAAAAATATGTGGTATTCGGACGTGCGTTATCTTGCTTCCAAGATGTGGTCCCAACATGGCCTTCTGGACGTTTTGTTAAACGGTAACGGTGTTTACCTTTTCAAATTTAGTGATGACCAAGGCCTTCAACATGTCATCACTCATGGACCATGGACGTTTAAAGGTGCCCCGATTGTAATTCAAAAATAGAGACCTGGACTTAGTATCCATAAGAACAAGCATGACAAACTACCGCTTTGTATCAAAATCCATGATATTCCCTATGAGGCTTGGAGTGATGACGGTCTTAGCCACATAGCTTCCAAAATTGGAAAGCCCCTTGCCATGGACTCTTATACGGCTAATATGTGAACTTATGCGGCTGGCAAAGCCGTTTATGCCCGTGTCCTTCTTGAGGTCCCCACTAAATCTTCATGGGTGGATAAAGTGATGGTTCGTATCCCTGATCCCGATACTTTTGAGTTATCTACTCACACTCTTCGTATCGAGTATGAGTGGAAACCTCCTATGTGCACTCATTGCATGGTTTACGGTCATGAAACTAACACTTGTTTGCATGTCATTTCTAAGACTAATGAAGATAAGCTAAAAGATAAAAGTTCTACTGATCCAATGCAAACTTCTACTCCTATGGAACAAAATGATGGTTTTACAGTTGTCTCTAAAAAGAAAAATGTTTCTAAACAAGACTCAAAAAATGAAAAAAAATCTAATGGTATTTTGCTAAGTAATTCAATTAGAAATATCAAATCTTCTTCCAAACAAGGTTCAAAAAATGAAAAGAAAACTAATGATAATTCACAAAGTTATTCTAACAGAAATAGCCAAAGTGTTGTATCGGCTAAAGATGTTTAAAAAAAGAATGCTTATAATAAAAATAAAAGCATTATTATCAAATCGCGATTTGAGTTCCGCCCGGTTCCAATTAAGAACCGTCCCCCCATTCCCCCCTTTCTCATAATGCCCCACCCGGTTTCCCTTCCCCCTTCGTCAGACTTTCTTCCACCATGCCACCGAAACAGTCTGAGCGCTCAACTCCTATCTTCAATGCCTTCTCCGTTCTTGAGAGTTGTTCCACCTACATGACAGATCATCCCGCTTCTACTCCCCCCTCCCCCATAAACGTGCTCCCCCCGACGAGGATAACTGCATTGAGGTCGACTCTGATGATGGGGAAACTGCCCAGTTCATTGCCGGAGATATTGGATCCCCTCATGATCACCTTATGATAGCTCCGGAGTCCGAGCAGATGGACTCCACCCCCTCTCGGTTTCCATATGACGCACGTCGCTGCGTGGAACACTCGCAGTCTCTGTAAGCTTTCTCATCAGAAAGCTTTGAGAGAGCTTATCCGCGATCAAAATATCCAAATTTGTGCCGTCATTGAGACTCGTGCCTCCTTCTCTAATCTCCCTGGTATCTGTAGTCGTGTCTTTGGCTCAAGGTTTTGGTCTTCCAACGGGCTTTTTTTCCCTCGGGGGACTAGAATTGTGATTGCCTAGGACCCGCTGGCTGTTGATATGATGCTTCTCTACTCCAATGATCAGGTTATGCATTTCAGCGTTAAAATTTGTGCTTCTAATAAATCCTTCTTATGCTCGTTCATCTATGCTCATAATAATCACATGCTGCACCGCACTCTTTGGGATTCTCTTACGGCTCATAAACTTGTTGTTAAAGCTGCCCCCTGGATCGTGTTGGGTGATTTCAATGTTGCTCTTGACATGAAAGATAGCACCGCTGGGGCGTCTGGTATCTCTCGTGGCTTGGATGATTTCAGGAACTGTGTGAATCTGATTGAGATGGAGGACCTTAATTTCAAATGTCTCTTCTACACCTGGACCAAGTCTCCTAACGGTTACGGTGGCATTCTCAAGAAGCTTGACCGTGTCATGGGTAATCCGCGCTACGTTACTTTTTTCCCCTCTGCTTCGGTCACTTTTCTCCCTTACCGATCGTCTGACCATTCCCCTGTTGTGCTTTCTCTCCCCCTCAGATCCCCGTTCAAGCCTAAACCATTCAAGTTCCCTAATTTTCTGACCTATAAGAACGAGTTTAAGCATGTTGTTGCCTCTTCTTGGGATCCTGATATCCCCGTCCATCATATGTATAAGATTTTCCAAAACCTGAAAAATCTGAAAGCGCCTTTGCGTAAGCTGCTCCGTAGTCAGGGCAACCTCTTCTCTAAGGTTATCTCTCTTCGTACTGAGCTTTATAGAGTTCAAATTGATATGGATCGGGACCATTTCAATAGGGCTCTCCGTGACGAACAATGCAGGTACCTTCTCACTTATAATGAGGCTTGCCTGGATGAAGAGAGGTTCCTGAAACAGAAGGCTAAGGTTGACTGGCTTCGTGAGGGTGATAAAAATTCTGCTTTCTTCCACAAGTCTGTTAAAAGCCGTAATTCTCGCAATCGTATAGACTCCATTCAGGATGCCCAGGGCAACTGGATCTCTGGGGATGCCCTCCCCAATCTGTTCGTCTCCCACTTTCAAACTTTCTTGGGTGCAGCCCACGCCTCCCTTGCTATTCGTGACCCGTGTTCCTTCTTCTCTAATAAGCTCTCCCATCTTCAGTCTGCCGCCATGCTTACTCCTGTTACGGATGAGGAGGTTAAGTGCGTCTTGTTCCAAATGGGCGATGATAAAGCGCCCGGCCTAGATGGTTTCACAGTTAAGTTCTTCAAGTCTGCTTGGGATATCGTGGGGCCAGATGTCTGTTCGGCGGTTAAGGAGTTCTTCTCTTCTGGTAAACTCCTTAAATCGTTCAACAATACCGTGCTTGCTCTCATCCCTAAGGTTGACTCACCGTCTAAAGTCACTGATTTCCGCCCCATCGCCTGTTGTAACGTTGTTTACAAATGTATCAGCAAGATCATTGCGGATCGTATCAAGAACCACCTCTCTTCTCTGGTTGATGAAAACCAATCGGCTTTCATTCCAAGGCCCCTTATCACTAACAATGTTCTTCTTATCCAGGAGCTCATGCGTAATTATCATTGTCATCGTGGTCCCCCCAGGTGTGCATTTAAAGTCGATATCCAAAAAGCTTACGATACGGTTGACTGGTTTTTTTCTTCGCACCATCTTGGTTGGGTTTGGTTTCCCCATTCGTATGATTGACTGGATCATGACGTGTGTCTCCACTGCTGCTTACTCTGTGAGCATCAATGGTAATATGCACGGATTCTTCGACGGTCAAAGAGGCATCCGTCAGGGTGACCCCCTCTCTCCCTATCTCTTCACTCTTGTCATGGAAGTGCTTAACCTTCTGATCAAAAGAAACATCTCTGACTCCAATTGTTTTAAATTCTATCGGTAATGTGAGGAGCAAAGTATCACCCATGTATGCTTTGCCGATGAACTTCTTCTCTTCTGTCATGGTGATAGATCTTCGGTTCGTGTCATATTTAACTCCCTTGCTGAATTCTCTAGGGTCTCTGGGCTCCACCCTAACGAAGCGAAGAGTGAAGCCTTCTACTGTAATATTGGTGAGAGGCGCAGAGCTTCCATTGATTGTATTGTTAGGTTTCCGGAGGGATCTTTCCCTGTCCGATACCTTGGCGTCCCTCTCATCACTACTCGTCTTGTCCACAAGGACTGTAACGGCCTTGTTGATAAAGTCAAATGCAGGACTAACGACTGGAAGAACAAGTCTCTCTCTTTTGCCGGTCGTCTCCAGCTCATCCTCTCTGTCCTTTCTTCCATGCAAATATATTGGGCTTCCATTTTTATTCTCCCTAAATCTATCTCTAACGAGATTGAGAAACTCATCAGGGGTTTCCTCTGGTGCAACGGTGAAATGAAGCGTGGTAAAGCCTAAGTCTCATGGAAGACTGTGTGTCTCCCTAAGACCCATGGTGGTCTGGGTATTCGTAACCTTGCTGTTTGGAATATTGCCTTATGGCTTCCCATGCCTGGAGACTCCTTTCTAATAAGGATTCTCTCTGGGTCAGGTGGATCCACTAGTACCGCCTCTGTGGGCGTAACTTCTGGGATGCCCCCAAGAAGCGCGGTACGGGCTATGCCTGGCGCAATATCCTCGACACGCGGGGTAAGACAGGGGCTTTATTGTCTCCAAGGTTGGTGATGGCTGCTCTACGTCTGCTTGGTTCGATAACTGGCATCCTGATGGTCCCCTCTCTCAGTTCTTATCGGCCCGTAACATCCATAATGCAGGCTTCACTCTTGATTCTAAGGTTGCTGACATTGTCCTCAACGGGTGTTGGGTGCTCCCCCATTACTGGCAGGACTCCCACCCCGTTCTCCTTTCTCATAACCCCCCTTCTCTTTCCACGACCGTTCCTGATAAACTCCTCTGGAGATCTTGCGATGGTAAGGTCTATCCTTTTTCGGTCCGTTCTGTCTGGCACTCTATCCGCCCTTAGGATCAGCCTGTCGACTGGTATCATCTTATTTGGTTCTCCCAGAATATCCCTAGACATGCCTTCATTCTCTGGGTTGCTCTCAAAAATCGACTCAATACTCATGATAAAATCAGAAGCTAGGAGTTGTTTGGTTCTCCTAACCTCATCTGTGCCTTCTGCGGTGATTGTTCCGATTCCCTTCCTCGTCTTTTCTTTGAATGTTCTTTCCCTTCTATGGTTTGGCATGATCTTCAGCATGTTATGAACCTCTCCTTCCCCATAAATTGCTGGTCGGATATCATCAATCTTCTCAAGCCCATCTCTAAGGGTAAGAACGTCTGGTCCGTTATCCGAAGACTTGTGCTTGCGGGAGCTATCTACCACATTTGGCAGGAAAGAAATAACCGGATTTTTAAAAATAAGAGAAGATCCTATCATGCTGTTGTCAAGTCTATTATTGATGATGTCCGTTGTAGACCGGTGAGTCTGTCTATGAAACCTTCCCCTAATGTTATTTTGGCTAAAAGGGTCTGGTCCCTCCCCTAATGTTGAGAGATGTACATCCTATTTTCCACTGTGGTCCATTATTCGCTCCTATCTCTTCTTTTCTACTATATATTTCTCTCCTTGTATTGTTTGTTTTTTTGCAGGATGTTTGCTTTTTATGTTCCTGTTATGTTCTCTGGTTTCAAAATCTGTTTTGGTTCCTAGTATAGCCTTGTTATCCATTGGGGCATGTCCCAATGTGTTTTTGTTGTTTCTTTGGTGGGGAGTCCCCAGCCTTCAATTGTATTTATTCTTTTTATTAATAAAATTTGTCAGAGGTACCATCCTCTTTACCCAAAAAGAAATATATAGTACAAAAGAAGAGATAGGAGAGAATAATGGACCACAGAGGAAAATAGGATGTACGTCTCTCAACGTTAGGGGAGGGACCAGACCCTTTTACCCAAAATAACATTAGGGGAAGGTTTCATAGACAGACTCACCAGTCTACAACGGACATCATCAATAATAGACTTGACAACAGCATGATATGATCTTCTCTTATTTTTAAAAATCCGGTTATTTCTTTCCTGCCAAATGTGGTAGATAGCTCCCGCAAGCACAAGTCTTCGGATAACGGACTAGACATTCTTACCCTTAGAGATGGGCTTGAGAAGATTGATGATATCCGACCAGCAATTTGTGGGAAAGGAGAGGTTCATAACATGCTGAAGATCATGCCAAACCATAGAAGGGAAATAACATTCAAAGAAAAGATGAGGAAGGGAATCGGAACAATCACCGCAGAAGGCATAGATGAGGTTGGGAGAACCAAACAACTCCCAGCTTCTGATTTTATCATGGGTATTGAGTCGATCTTTGAGAGCAACCCAGAGAATGAAGGCATGACTAGGGATATTTTGGGAGAACCAAACAAGATGATACCGGTCGACAGGCTGATCCGAAGGGCGGATAGAGTGCCAGACAGAACGGACCGAAAAAGGATAGACCTTACCATTGCAAGATCTCCAGAGGAGTTTATCAGGAACGGTCGTGGAAAGAGAAGGGGGTATGAGAAAGGAGAACGGAGTGGGAGTCCTGCCAGTAATGGGGGCACACCCAACACCCGTTGAGGACAATGTCAGCAACCTTAGAATCAAGAGTGAAGCCTGCATTATGGATGTTACGGGCAGATAAGAACTGAGAGAGGGGACCAGCAACATGCCAGTTATCGAACCAAGCAGACGTAGAGCAGCCATCACCAACCTTGGAGACAATAAAGTCCCTAATCTTACCCCGCGTGTCGAGGATATTGCGCCAGGTATAGCCCGTACCGCGCTTCTTGGGGGCATCCCAGAAGTTACGCCCACAGAGGCGGTATGAGTGGATCCACCTGACCCAGAGAGAATCCTTATTAGAAAGGAGTCTCCAGGCATGGGAAGCCATAAGGGCAATATTCCAAACAGCAAGGTTACGAATACCCAGACCACCATGGGTCTTAGGGAGACACACAGTCTTCCATGAGACTTTGGATTTACCACGCTTCATCTCACCGTTGCACCAGAGGAAACCCCTGATGAGTTTCTCAATCTTGTTAGAGATAGATTTAGGGAGAATAAAAACGGAAGCCCAATATATTTGCATGGAAGAAAGGACAGAGAGGATGAGCTGGAGACGACCGGTAAAAGAGAGAGACTTGTTCTTCCAGTCGTTAATCATGTATTTGACTTTATCAACAAGGCCTTTACAGTCCTTGTGGACAAGACGAGTAGTGATGAGAGGGACGCCAAGGTATCGGACAGGGAAAGATCCCTCCGGAAACCTAACAATACAATCAATGGAAGCTATGCGCCTCTCACCAATATTACAGAATAAGGCTTCACTCTTCGCTTCGTTAGGGTGGAGCCCAGAGACCCTAGAGAATTCAGCAAGGGAGTCAAATATGACACGAACCGAAGATCTATCGCCATGACAGAAGAGAAGAAGATCATCGGCAAAGCATACATGGGTGATACTTTGCTCCTCACATTACCGATGGAATTTAAAACAATCGGAGTCAGAGATGTTTCTTTTGATCATAAGGTTAAGCACCTCCATGACAAGAGTGACGAGATAGGGAGAGAGGGGGTCACCCTGACGGATGCCCCTTTGACCGTCAAAGAATCCGTGCATATTACCATTGATGCTCATAGAGTAAGCAGCAGTGGAGACACACGTCATGATCCAGTCAATCATACGAATGGGGAAACCAAACCCAACCAAGATGGTGCGAAGAAAAAACCAGTCAACCGTATCGTAAGCTTTTTGGATATCGACTTTAAACGCACACCTGGGGGACCACGATGACAATGATAATCACGCATGAGCTCCTGGACAAGAAGAACATTGTCAGTGATAAGGCGCCCAGGAATGAAAGCCGATTGGTTTTCATCAACCAGAGAAGAGAGGTGGTTCTTGATACGATCCGCAATGATCTTGCTGATACATTTGTAAACAACGTTACAACAGGCGATGGGGCGGAAATCAGTGACTTTAGACGGTGAGTCAACCTTAGGGATGAGAGCAAGCGCGGTGTTGTTGAGCGATTTAAGGAGTTTACCAGAAGAAAAGAACTCCTTAACCGCCGAACAGACATCTGGCCCCACGATATCCCAAGCAGACTTGAAGAACTTAACCGTGACACCATCTGGGCCAGGCACTTTATCATCGCCCATCTGGAGCAAGACGCACTTAACCTCCTCATCCGTAACAGGAGTAAGCATGGCGGCAGACTGAAGAGGGGAGAGCTTATTAGAGAAGAGGGAACACGGGTCATGAATAGCAAGGGAGGCGTGGGCTGCACCTAAGAAAGTTCGAAAGTAGGAGACGAACAGATTGGGGAGGGCATCCCCAGAGATCCAGTTGCCCTGGGCATCCTGGATGGAGTCGATACGATTGCGAGAATTACGGCTTTTAACAGACTTGTGCATGAAAGCAGAATTTTTATCACTCTCACGAAGCCAGTCAACCTTAGCCTTTTGTTTCAGGAACCTCTCTTCATCCAGGCAAGCCTCATTATAAGCGAGAAGGTACCTGCATTGTTTGTCACGGAGAGCCCTATTGAAAGGGTCCCGATCCATAGCAATTTGAACTCTATAAAGCTCAGTACGAAGAGAGATAACCTTAGAGAAGAGGTTGCCCTAACTACGGAGCAGCTTACGCAAAGGCGCTTTCAGATTTTTCAGGTTTTGGAAAATCTTATACATATGATGGACGGGGATATCAGGATCCCAAGAAGAGGCAACAACATGCTTAAACTTGTTCTTATAGGTCAGAAATTTAGGGAAATTGAATGGTTTAGGCTTGAACGGGGATCTGAGGGGGAGAGAAAGCACAACAGGGGAATGGTCAGACGATCAGTAAGGGAGAAAAGTGACCGAAGCAGAGGGGAAAGAAGTAACGAAGTGCGGATTACCCATGACACGGTCAAGCTTCTTGAGAATGCCACCGTAACCGTTAGGAGACTTGGTCCAGGTGTAGAAGAGACCTTTGAAATTAAGGTCCTCCATCTCAATCCGATTCACACAGTTCCTGAAATCATCCATGCCACGAGAGATACCAGACGCCTCAGCGGTGCTATCTTTCATGTCAAGAGCAACATTGAAATCACCCAACACGATACAGGGGCAGCTTTAACAACAAGTTTATGAGCCGCAAGAGAATCCCAAAGAGTGCGGCGCAGCAAGTGATTATTATGAGCATAGATGAACGAGCAAAAGAAGGATTTATTAGAAGCACGAATTTTAACGCTGAAATACATAACCTGATCATTGGAGTCGAGAAGCATCATATCAATAGCCAGCGGGTCCCAGGAAGTCACAATTCTAGTCCCCCGAGGGCAAAAAAGCCCGTTGGAATACCAAGACCATGAGCCAAAGACACGACTACAAATACCAGGGAGATTAGAGAAGGAGGCACGAGTCTCGATGGCGGCACAAATTTGGATATTTTAATCGCGGATAAGCTCTCTCAAAGCTTTCTGATGAGAAAGCTTACAGAGACCGCAAGTGTTCCATGCAGCGACGTACGTCATATGGAAACTGAGAGGGGGTGGAGTCCATCTGCTCGGACTCCGGAGCTATCATAAAGTGATCATGAGGGGATCCAATATCTCCGGCAATGAAATGGGCAGTTTCCCCATCATCAGAGTCGACCTCAATACAGTTATCCTCGTCGGGGGAGCATGTTTATAGGGGAGGGGGAAGTATAAGCGGGATGATCTGTCATGTCGGTGGAACAACTCTCAAGTCGGACGAAGGGGGAAGGGAAATCGGGTGGGGCATTATGAGAAAGGGGGGGAATGGGTGGACGGTTCTTAATTGGAACCGGGCGGAACTCAAATCGCGATTTGATAATAGTGTTTTTATTTTTATTATAAGCATTCTTTTTTGAAACATCTTTAGCCGATACAACACTTTGGCTATTTCTGTAAGAATTACTTTGTGAATTATCATTAGTTTTCTTTTCATTTTTTGAACCTTGTTTAGAAGAAGATTTGATATTTCTAATTGAATTACTTAGCAAAATACCATTAGATTTATTTTCATTAGTTGAGTCTTGTTTAGAAACATTTTTCTTTTTAGAGACAACCGTAAAACCATCATTTTGTTCCATAGGAGTAGAAGTTTGCATTGGATCAGTAGAACTTTTATCTTTTAGCTTATCTTCATTAGTCTTAGAAATGACATGCAAACAAGTGTTAGTTTCATGACCGTAAACCATGCAATGAGTGCACATAGGAGGTTTCCACTCATACTCGATACGAAGAGTGTGAGTAGATAACTCAAAAGTATCGGGATCAGGGATACGAACCATCACTTTATCCACCCATGAAGATCTAGTGGGGACCTCAAGAAGGACACGGGCATAAACGGCTTTGCCAGCCGCATAAGTGCACATATTAGCCGTATAAGAGTCCATGGCAAGGGGCTTTCCAATTTTGGAAGCTATGTGGCTAAGACCGTCATCACTCCAAGCCTCATAGGGAATATCATGGATTTTGATCCAAAGCGGTAGTTTGTCATGCTTGTTCTTATGGATACTAAGTCCAGGTCTCCATTTTTGAATTACAATCGGGGCACCTTTAAACGTCCATGGTCCATGAGTGATGACATGTTGAAGGCCTTGGTCATCACTAAATTTGAAAAGGTAAACACCGTTACCGTTTAACAAAACGTCCAGAAGGCTATGTTGGGACCACATCTTGGAAGCAAGATAACGCACGTCCGAATACCACATATTTTTTCCAACAAAATAACCACAAATAGTCCTAGCCTGGGTTTCACAGACTTTATTAACTGCCGTCATAGGAATATCTACCGGAACGTTAATATCATTGCTAAGGTTCGGGATAAGACGAAAATTAGCGCTAGTGTGTTTTTGAGAACCGGTAATAATGTTTGCTTGAGAATTAACAAGTAAAGGTAATTTTTTTGACCAAGTATTAGCAATTTTATTTTTAAAACCATCAATTTTCACTTTATCCGAAAGTTTAGCAATGATCTCATTAACAAGAGGTATACATTTTGAGGAGTCACGGTTGATCACAGGGGGATTTATAGGAGAATTAAAAGTCACGTGAGTTTGTTTTGAAGAACCACAAATAACATTAAATTTGGATGATTTATTGCAATTATAATTGCCAAGAGAATGTTTAGGTGGAGGGCCTAAAAGGGATTGAGAAATAGGTGTTTCACGTCCGATCTTAGAGGGGGACATCACCACAATGGAGCAAATAGGAGTGGCAAGTGGGTGATTATTTCCTAAAGTAGAGACATTATCTTGACCTTCACGTGTACAGCCAATAGGAGTGGCAAATGGGTGATTATTTAACATATTTCCTAAAGTGGAGACATTAGATAATCTAGGATTCAAATTGTTAAAAGCAAAAGTAATCAAACCTTTCTTTTTAGAAGCATGTAAGTGGACCGTTGTGCAAGCATGGCCATCTTCCTCGTGAATAGATTTATCTTGTGCAACTTCAAAAGGCATGACCGTTGGAGAAGCATTCCCACGGTCGGATGTGAGAGCAGCAGAAATAGAGTTATCGGCAACGGCAACGACAACATCCCTCCCCCGACTGGCGGTATCTTCGATTGCTTCTTCGCTTCCTTCCGTAGCTTCATCCTCCGACGAATCACCATCCTCAACCATGCCGTCCACCATTCTACCACCGGAATCAACGAGAAGGACATCGTGAGAGGCTTCCGGCGGCAGCGAATCTTCCTGGGGGACGTTAACGTCAGTATCGCCAACTTCATATTCGTGAGAAATACTTGGCCTCGAGATCACATTAGCGGGGATACGTTTTCTATGAAGAGTTTTTCTTTTATCTTTGTTTCTTCATTCATCAGTTGCATCAATCAACGAAGACGAATAGTTCTTAAACATTGATGCTTTGTTATAACGTGAGACCATTTGTAAATTTCTAACTTTCTGATTACCAGAAAAAATCACATTATCATTGTTTTGCATACCCATGTCTTCATCATCAGGGTGTAGAACGAAATCAAAACCCGGTGTATCACCGGTCATGACAAAAACCGAGCACAAAAACTAAAAAACGGAAAAAACGTGGAAAAAACCTTGAGAGAACTTGCAAACCTTTAGTAGTACATAAGTAAGAACTTAAGTTCAATTTTAATTCAGCGATTTCTTTTGTTGTTTGGCCGAGCACACAACACCCACATATATAATGAAACATTTTACAGTTAGAAACTATTGAGATCAAGATTTTTCATATCTGAACTTTTCCGTTTTTTGGTCTTTCTGTTTTTGGTCTTTCTGGTCAGATTTCTTCATGGCCGGTGATACACCGGGCATCGAATCTGTTCTACAACCTGAAGTTGAAATCGTAGTGGTGGAAAACAACGATAATCTGAACTTTTCTGCTCAAAAATCTGAACATTTATCCATTTATTCTAGTGATCAGAATGTTAAGAAGTTAGATATGGGTTCTCGTAATAACAAAGGTTCAATTTTTATGAATTATTCTTCATCATTGTTTGGTACAACTGATTAGAGAAGGAGCAAAGGCAAAAGTGAAGCTCTTCATAGAAAGCGATACACCTCTGCTGTGATCTCGAGACCAAACGTCCCTCACGAAAATGTCGAAAACAATGATGATGTTCGGTCCTCTGTGGTTGTTCCTTCGGACCATGTGATGGATTTGTCGACTGATGGGTTGGTTGATGGAACGATGGTTGAAGACGGCTTGTCTGAAGGCAGCGATGAGGATGGGATCGATTTTGCTGCTACAGCCGGAATCGATAGGGATTCAGGCGACGGTAAAGCTGGTAGGGATGAAGGCGACGGAATCGATAGTGATCATGGCGGGACTTTAATCTCCTATATGGTTATGGACGACTCCTCCTCCGACGGAAGCGATGGTAAAGACGACGGTGGCTCGTCGGAAAGCTTGCTCAAACATGCAGACGGTGGAGATAAAGCTCAAACGGTAGACTTAGATAAAGCAGGTTCGTCTCTTTTGCCTCACAGCCCTACCCTTTCTACTTTACGAAATATGTCCCCTGCGACTTTTGAGGCAATAATTAATGACAAGATTGTGGGTCTTGGCAATTCTTCCCCTCCTATTTCTATTGACTTGTCTCTTCCTAAGGGTCAAAAGTTAAACTATGTTTTAAATCAAGGGGGTTATGAGACTTTATTTAATGAAAATGTGTTATCTTCTAAGCATCCAATGTTGGATGAAGTTAACCTTGACCATCCAATGTTGGATAAAGTTAATATTGTCCCTGAATATGTCAATCCTTCCCCATGCGCATTCAATATTCCCCATGTGGACCCGGTTACCCTTACACCTCATCCTTCCATCTTTGGACCTAAACCCATCTCCTCGAGTTCCCTTTTGGGCCCCTCCCTAAGCATACTAAGAATAAGGATACGTCCATCCATCCGGTCCATGTCTCCAGTTCTAGTCTTACGCATTTGAAAAAAAAAAAGCATAAACCCCCTGTTAAGCATTATAACCCCCAACCCCCTATTAAGCATTATAACCCCAACCCCCTGTGAACATTTGTAATAAAATCCCTCCCGAGTTAAATCCTAATATTCAAAATGAAGATGGTATTAATTCGAAACCTGGTAAAATCAATATTAATGCATGGTCCCGTAAGTTACCTTTACTTGTTAATTCTCATGTTAATATTATAACCGGCCCTCAAAAACATTCAAACGCTAATTTTCGTCATATCCCTAATATTAGCAATGATATTAATGTTCCGGTTGATATTCCTATCGCGGCCGTTAATAAAATTTGCGAAACACATGCTAGAACTATATGCGGTTATTTTGTTGGGCAAAATATGATGTATTCTGATGTTCGATAGCTTGCTTCCAAAATGTGGTCCCAACATGGTCTTGAGGACGTTTTATTAAACGGTCACGGTGTTTATCTTTTCAAATTTAGTGATGACCAAGGCCTTCAACATGTCATCACTCATGGACCTTGGACGTTTAAAGGTGCCCCGATTGTCATTCAAAAGTGGAGACCTGGACTTAGTATTCACAAGAACAAGCATGACAAACTCCCGCTTTGGATCAAAATCCATGATATTCCCTATGAGGCTTGGAGTGATGATGGTCTTAGCCAAATTGCTTCGAAAATTGGAAAGCCCCTCGCTATGGACTCTTATACGGCAAATATGTGTACTTATGCGGAAGGCAAAGCCGTTTATGCCCGTGTTCTTCTTGAGGTTCCCACTCGGTCGTCGTGGGTGGATAAAGTCTTGGTTCGTATCCCCGATCCTGATACTTTTGAGTTTTCCACTCACACTCTTCGTATCGAATATGAGTGGATACCACCTATGCGCTCTCATTGCATGGTTTATGGACATGAATCTCACACTTGCATACATGTCATCTCTAAGGCTAATGAAGATAGGCTAAAAAATAAAATGCCTATTTATCAAGTGCAAATCACTACTCCTATGGAACAAGATGATGGTTTTATAGTTGTTTCTAAAAAGAAAAATGTTTCTAAACAACGTTCAAAAAATGAAAAGAAAACTAATGATAATTTACAAAGTAATTCTAACAGCAATAACCACAGTGTTGTATTGGCTAAAGATGTTTCAAAAAACAGTGCTTATAATAAAAATAAAAACACTAATAAGAAGTCACGATTTGAGTTTCGCCCGGTTTCGATTAAGAACCGCCCCCCCATTCCCACCCTTTCTAATAATCCTCCACCCGGTTTCCCTAGCCCCATTGTCCGTCTTTTTTCCACTATGCCCCCGAATCAGTCTGAGCGCTCCACTCCTATCTTCAACGCCTTCTCCGTTCTTGAGAGTTGTTCCACCGACATAACAGATCATCCCGCTTCTACTTCCCCCCTCCCCCTGCGTGTGCTCCCTCCCACATTATTCGTGATGATTTTCACTTGGATACTGATGACCTCTTCAACGAGGATAACTGCATTGAGGTCGACTCTGATGATGGGGAAACTGCCCAGTTCATTGCCGGAGATATTGGATCCCCTCATGATCACCTTATGATAGCTCCACCGTCCGAGCAGATGGACTCCACTGTAATACCACGATACTCTGTATATGTAAATATAATAAAAAGGGTAATTTGGTCATTTTACCTTAGAAGGGTAATTTGGTCTTTTGAACAGAAAAGGATTTGATTTGTAATAATATTTTGAGTTTTGGACTTAAAATGTTATAAATATAAGTTTTTGTCATAAAATTTGACAAGTGTGGCAGAAGTTTAAGAAATGGAACTCCAGGGGCTAAACTGTAAATTCTGGAGGTATAAAAAGTGGCTATGAAATAAATGATGAAACTGTTGGTGCGGCCTTAGGGCTATGATTTAAATATTGAAAATGTTATGGTGCGGCTTATATAGCCATGATATATGGTGCGGTCAATTATGACTATGACATATGGTGCGGCTTATATAGCCATGATATATGGTGCGGTCAATTATGACTATGACATATGGGACAAAAACTGTTATGAGAATTTAAATTTTGTTATTCTCTTATTTATGTGAGATTATTTATATGATTACTCATTGGGCTTTATAGCTCACAGTGTTTATTTGATATGTCCCTGCAGGTGAGCGAGATCCCGCTAAAGGGAAAGATAAAGTCCGTGACTAGGGACGTAATAATGTGAAGTAGCAGCCCGGCTTGAAGGATGTATAATATTAGTATGTTGTAATCCTTGATTCACTTGTGCCTGTTTGTATTAACTAATACCCCTTTGAATATGGTTTTAAATGTAAAATATGTGTTTGAAAAATAAAAAATTTTATGAGGTGTTTTGTTAATAAGTCGGGTGTTACAAGTTGATATTAGAGCTGTGGTTTAAGTGAACTAGGTGTCTTTAGATTAGATTCCTGGACTTAAACTTTGAGAGATAATAGATATGATGGACTGTTAGACACATATAAGTTTGTTATTATAAATGTAATCTAATTGTTTGCTGAATTTTCAAGTATGAGAAACACAAGAAGTAATCCTATTGGTATAAATTCAGGGCGTGGAACATCAAGGAGTGGACCAGCCCAAGGCTCAGATGAACGAAGAGCAAGGGAACCAGTAAGGGAACCAGTGAGGGAACCAGTAAGGGAACCAGTAACGGAACCAGTGAGGGAACCAGTGGAGGAAAATCCACCGAATATACGGGCTATTGTGGCAGAAGTGGTTAGGGAAATGATGCCTACAGTAGTGAATAACCAGAGTGAAGAAGCTGCGAAAAGAACTCATGATAGGCAACCCGAAACTGAAAGTCAGGGAGAAAGCCATGCCCGTATAGAAAAAGAAAAGCAAGGCGGGGAAGCTTCTGAAAAGAAGATTGGATGTACTTATAAAGCTTTCCTTAGCTGCAAACCAAAAGAATTTTTGGGGACAGATAATCCAGTCCAGGCAATGGAGTGGATAATACATATTGAAAAGGTGTTCCGAGTCAGTAAATGTGCTGATGGGGACAAAGTAGAGTTTGCTACAAACCAATTGACGAGCAATGCATTACATTGGTGGCAGATTTATAGCAAGTAATTGGGTCCTGATTCATCCCTATCGATACCTTGGGAGCAATTCAAGACCAAGTTTAATGAAGAGTATTGTTCAGAAGTGGCTGTAAAGAAATTGGAAGATGAATTTTTGCACTTGGAACAGGGTTCTAAATCTGTCCAAGAATATACTTTGAGCTTCCTGGAGAAGGCAAGGTTTGCGGAGCATCAAGTAAACACTGAAAAGAGAAAAATTGACAAGTATGCTTGGGGACTGACGACCCGAATCCGTGAGATAGTGCAACCACTTAAATTGTCTAATTTTCAACAAGTGGTGGATAGGGCCACTGAAAGAGAGACAGAACTGATAAGACAAGAAGATGAAAAGAAAGTAACTGAAACCAAAAGAAAGGCGGAAGACCAAGGGTGGACGCCTCAGAAAAAGTCACAACAAGTTGGGTCTAACTTTAAGGGTAAAGGCCAAAAAGATGAAGCAAAATGGTGTGAGAAGTGCAGGAAAAGGCACTCAGGAAGTTGTCGAGCCAACACTGCACCGGCTAGTTGTCGAAATTGTGGAAAACCAGGGCATGATGTTAGCAACCGTCAGGCGGAGCGTAGGTGTTTCCAATGCAGAGCTACAGATCATATTCGCCCAAACTGTCCACAGCTGAAATCTGGGACATTTAGTGAAAGATCCAGAGATGACCAGGGAGGAAAGAAGGAAGAAGTGAAGAACCGGGGAAGACCAGTAGCCTCGCGAGCCTTTCAGATGACTGTTGAAGAAGCTCGTGAAAAGACTGATGTGGTTACAGGTATCTTCACTCTAAATTCCATACCTGTATATGTTATATTTGATCCAAGAGCTACTCATTGTTTTGTATCGGAGTCCCTGATGCCTCGTTTGAATGTACCACTAACTCCTATGGATGAAAGCTTGGAAGTAGCTATAGCAGATGGTAGATATGTTTGGGTTTCCGAACACCTGGAAGGTTGTCAGTTTAAAATCTACGGGACCACTTTCCCTATAGATTTGAAGCCGATGACTACTAATGAATTTGGAGTGATCGTGGGTATGGATTGGTTAGCAACGAATTATGCTAACATGGATTGTAGAAATAAAAGTATTACAGTATTGTCAACGGATGGGGAATGCATAAAGATTCAGGGTGAAAGACCACGGTTGAGGATGCCGGTTATTTCCTTTGCTCAGGCTCGAAGCTGCATTAGCAAAGGGGGAATGTTTTATTTGGCTTATGTAGCAGTAGCTAAGCCAATAAAGGTGGGAGTAGCAAATGTAAATGTTGTAAATGAATTTCCGGATGTATTTCCAGATGAACTTCCAGGGTTACCACCAGATCGACAAGTAGAGTTCACGATTGAACTGGTTCCGGGAGCTGCTCCTGTTGCTCGAGCTCCATATCGTTTGGCACCTTCAGAGATGGTGGAATTGCAAAAGCAACTGGAAGAACTGTTAGATAGAGGTTTTATTAGACCAAGTACATCACCTTGGGGAGCCCCTATCCTGTTTGTTAAGAAGAAAGACGGGTCAATGCGTATGTGTATTGACTACCAGGAACTGAACCAGATCACGGTGAAGAATAAATATCCGCTTCCAAGAATTGTTGACCTGTTTGACCAGCTACAGGGGGCATCTTACTTTTCTAAAATTGACTTAAGATCAGGGTACCATCAGTTGAAGATTCGAGAATCTGATATTCCGAAGACAGCTTTTCGCACGCGATATGCCCATTATGAGTTTTTGGTGATGCCTTTTGGGTTAACCAATGCTCCGACCGTATTCATGGATCTTATGAACCGGGTGTGCCGCCGTTCCTCGATATTTCGGTGATAGTATTTATAGATGATATACTGGTGTATTCGCGAAGCCAAGTCGAGCATGAAGTGCACTTGAGACAAATGTTGGAGTTGCTTCGTCAAGAAAAATTATATGCAAAATTTTCCAAGTGTGAATTCTGGCTAAGAGAAGTTCAATTTCTTGGCCATGTGATTAATGCTGAAGGGGTGAAAGTCGATCCAGCAAAAATTGAAGCCGTGATGAAGTGGGAACCGCCTCGAAGTCCGACTGAAGTACGAAGTTTCCTTGGTTTGGCAGGGTATTATAGAAGATTTGTGGAGAATTTCTCCTCGATAGCTGCCCCGTTGACCAAGTGGACCAGGAAAGGCGAAAAATTTGAATGGTCGGAAAAACAGCAAGAAGCTTTTCAAATGTTGAAACAAGCCCTGTGTGAAGCACCGGTGTTAGCACTACCGCAAAGTAGAGAAGAATATGTAATCTATAGTGATGCTTCTAAAGTCGGCCTCGGATGTGTGTTAATGCAAAAAGGTCGGGTGATAGCTTATGCGTCCCGTCAATTAAAAGAAGCCGAGAAGAAATATCCAGTTCATGATCTGGAATTAGCTGCTGTGATTCTAGCATTGAAGTTGTGGAGACACTACTTGTATGGTGTGATGTTTGTTATTTATACGGATCATAAAAGCTTGAAGTATCTGTTTGACCAAAAAGAGCTTAATATGAGACAACAAAGATGGATGGATCTACTTAAAGATTTTGATTGCGAAATCTTGTACCATCCTGGCAAAGCGAATGTGGTGGCAGATGCTCTAAGTCGGAAAGAAGCTCCTTTGAAAGTTACATCCGCATGTATGGGTGTAGCAAGCCGATTACCCGAACCGATCCGTTTGGCACAGGAAGAAGCGTGCAAGCCTGAACATGTTAAAAGCGAGCGAATGGTCAGGTATTTGAAGCAGTTGGATGAAAACACACAGCGATTGAAAACCTTTAGAGGTCGCGTGTGGGTCCCAAAACAAGGAGAGGCACGGAATTTGCTACTAGAAGATGCACATTATAGTCGATATACAGTTCATCCAGGCAGTACTAAGATGTATCGAACGATGAAATCGTTATATTGGTGGCCTGGAATGAAGAGAGATATTGGAAGATACATGGAAAAGTGTTTGACGTGTCTGCAAGTGAAGTCAAACTGTAACAACCCAATCTTACACAAAAAAAAAATTTCAAGACTTTATAATACAAAATATTTAGTTATACACACGGGGTATTACTCCTCTGTATCATTACCACAATTCAAGCAGCACATATTTTTGCACAACGAAAGCTACCGTCCCCCACTCGACTCTTTTAATCTCTTGTTTGATTACCTGAGTACATAGCATTTAAAAAAAAAACATACGTAAGACATACGTCTCGTGAGTAACATGGGTTTTAGACCCAAAATAATTTCTCATATTTTAAACATTTCAAATTTTCATATTATTCTATTTCCTATGAGCGCACCAATAGGTATTCCTTATTATATGCTGGTACATTCCTACGAGCGCACCCGTAGGTTTTATACGAGACGCATCCGTATAGCTGCTTCCTCAATAGCATCAAACGGACTCATCTATCAAGGTAATTAGACAACTACTTCGCGACGGGAGGTACCATCCCAGTAGTGTCTTTTGACCACCCCTACCGCAGCAGGCCGTGATCTTTATCCGGATACTTCTTTACTCATCAACAGGGCTCAATCACTTTATTACTTCCTTGTATTTCTCATTTATCTTTTGTATACATTAGACTTACTATTTCATAGTATCATTTCCAATTCCACAAAACTATTTTTAGTTCCATAAAACCATTTTCATTTCAATTTCCATAAAACTATTTTCAGTTCCATAAAACCATTTTCATTTCAATTTCTATAAAACCATTTTTGACTCCCAAAACATTGTATATAAAATTCATTTCTTTGTATAAAATCCATTTTGCTATGTACCCAAAAATCCACACATTACTCACCTCAACTAGTTAGAGAAGTCTAACTAGAACTATTCCCTTCCTCGTCCCTCCTATTCATTGATCTTTTACTCGACCAACCGTATTTGAACCACCGCCTATATACGTATTTAGTTCACATATTTGGTTAACAGATATTTACACATTACAACTAATTCCACAGTACTAAAGTCTAATATTATACAGTTAAGGGTCATAACCAAGCTATAACCCTTAATAACTAACTTCTTTTAATTTATAAACTTTCCCAAAAATACACGTATTTTGCTACAGTACCCTCGGGAGGTCGTATTCGGGATTTAAAAATTTTCCACGTAGTTTCACGCTATTTTAAACCTATGTTCAAAGTTTCAGGTCAAACGGACAAGCCTAGCATCGATTTCATACTTCAAATTTTTAACAGAGAACACTTTGCTTCTGCCTCGGCCTCGCGTCGCGACCCAGGGCCTGGTCGCGTCGCGATCGCTGCTGGTACAGACCAGAATGTCCGATTTTTATGCTACAAATTCCCATTTTTCTCATTTTAAGCCCTTAATACACAACTTAATCACTAGGGTTTATTCCAAGACCAAAATCATTCATTTACTTCAGGTTTTTAACCATAAAAATCATAGATTTTAATTATTTTCCAAACATTCCCGTTTTTGCATTTTTTATTCAAAAATCGAAATTGTCCAATATTAAGCATTTCTACTGATTTATTTAAACAATTACCACATACGGAACTCATCAAAACTCCTTAGAATCAATTTGATCATGTAAACTTGAATTCTAAGGTTCTTGAACAAGATTCCAATTTTTCAACAATAGCAACATACTTTGATGATTTTGAGATATGTTCTTTATACACAGCTTAATTGTTTTAGACTTATTCCATGACTAAAACCAACCATTCAAACATGTTTTTAAAACATGGAATCACTGATTCCATTCAAATTTATGAAAATCTCATTTTTAAGGTTTTGATCCCAAAACTGAAATTACTTCTATTTAACAATTAGAAACCATTAACTACTTCTATTAAGACATATTGAACTCATTAAAACCCTTTAAATCAACTGGGTCATATAAACCCGTGATTTAGGGTTCTTGAGCCAAAAACCCAATTTTTCCCAATTTCAACCAATCCTTTGATTTAAACATGTTTTCTTAGTTCATAAGGCGTGTATAATATTAGAAATCATTAAGACCATATGAACTCAAACTGAAATTTCAGTTTCCAACTTATCCCGTGAAGAACACACGAGGAGCTAGGTTGGAAAATTGAATTACTAACCTTATTTGAGCTTGAATCCTTCAATTCCTAACAATTGGTATCATATTTCCGCTTCCAATCTTCAAGAACCCACCAAACCCACGTCCTCTAGCCTTCTCTAGAAACTTCTCCCGTGTTCTAAGAACTGGGAGAAGATTTTTCTCCTTTTTATACCTAGCTACTTTGCCCAATTGACATTTTAGTCCCTCTAGTTACATTTTTCCCAATATGGCACAAAAGTTCATTTTATAGTATTATAAATTTTGTTTTCTTTCATTCTTACCCCAAAATTATATTTTCTTTACATTAAAGTCATTTGTGTGCCAAATTACCATTTTGCCCTTTTTGACCAATTTTTACTATTACGCCCTCGTTTAAACCCAACTTTTCATATGTTCATTTTATGACTTTTACTAAAATTTTCAGGTGCTTACACTCTCCCCTCCTTAAGAGGATTCCATCCCCGGAATCTTTTCGGCTTTTGCATAATACAATTATCTTTTCTTTACTAACACTTTTTATCTTTGAGGAAATAACCTTTTACTCCCTCAACTTTTAAATCTTTTATTTAAGATGCGTAACTTTCTGAATAGTTTTCAGGAATTTTTGTTTTAAAGATTATCCCCACCTCTAATCTTCCTTCTTATAATTGGTATATTCATCCGAATATCCTTTTAGTAATTTACATTTATACACCTAACCAAAATACATTTTTGGTTGTTTTACCCTCTTTTCCTTAAAATTTTCAGAATTTTTTATCATAACATATATAATACCTTTATAAATGACCAAAATACCCTTTTAGTCATCTCATCCATTTTCTCAACTTTTTAGTCGCTCACTCGTATTTCATACTCTATATTTTAATTGTATTCCTTTTTACCTTATTTCATTCATATGTAAATCTCTTAGTGAAACTCATTTTACAAAGTAGTTTCATACTTTCATACTTTTATCAAAAATAACAGTCTACTTTGTAATTCTTCTTATATCTTTACCAAAAATACATGAGATTATACTAATCATATTCTTTACTTATAAATTTTTTTCCAAAATACAATCAAGCAGAATTTGTATTTATATAAAATTCATAAATACACTAAATCTCTTCTTGTAAAATTTTGTCCCTTGGTGGACATTTTACTTAAGCAAATTTATTTTACAACCCTCCTCATTCATTTCACTATTTACTCATAATATTATTCATTTATTTTCACTCTCTTTTTTTTCCTCTACTCCTTCATTATTACATAGATAATTTATTACTATTTTTTTTCTTTCCAGAAGTTTTACAACTTCTTATCTTTTATATATTTTTATTCTTTAAGACTTTTAAACTTCAAGTTTGTTCTTCTTTTTCTTTTTACTAACATTAATTTTCCGGTTCATTACCATTTATAAGGTAGGTATTCTCTTTCTTTTGTTACTCTTTACATCCTCACCTTTCTGTTTGGGATAGAATCTGTCGAAACAGTACACCTCACACGAAAATTTGCATATCTCACTCTAGATAAATCAAAACGAGGTACCGCTTTTTGTTTTAGAAACTAGACATCCGTAGGTTTTTTCTATGTATGATACATACTTTTTAGCCTAGTAGATTTGTACAGTTTTACTGTTGAAGTTGACCTATTGTTGCTGTCAAACTTCATTACTCTTACTTTCATCACCTTTACTATGTAATTATAGGATTTATTTAACTTTATTCTATCTTTCATACATCCTTATCATATTGTTATCTTCCCCCTTTTATATTTCACATGAGTTATTCTCATGAATACTTATCTTGTATCCCGTGGTACTCATAATATCTTTGTATCTTGAGTTATTAATAATTCAAACGTTACTCTCATTCTTATTTCATAGTTTATGAAATTTTACTTTCACATTTCAACATATTAGCAATCTAAATACTTCTTTCATCTTCCTTTATTATTTATGAGATTTCAATCTCATTTACTCATTATACTCACTAACATAATCATGTCTTTTTTTTCATTTCTCTGCTTTCTTACAGTACTCCTATGAGTACACTTCTTATCCTCTATGGTACCCCATGTACCATTCTCATCTTATTACACTTTTATGATGTTATCCTGTTGTTGTGCATTTGGGTTTCACAAATCATATTTGTTAACTTCTTGATCACAAATTTCAATTCTCAAACTTTTTTCCCACTTTAGACTTTTACAAATAAATTTTGTCTTTCTTTTACCTCTTAATTACTTCCTGGTAACCCGACTCTACTATGTTGATTCTTTGATGCTTCTAGTTTATTGCATATAATATTTCATAATTCCAAACTCTGTTTCAGTATAACTTATACATACTTCAAATAGTTTCGTGATTACATTCTAAGTTTGACTCTTATAGAAAGTCAAAGTTGTTAAGAATTTAATCACCAACTTTATACGCTTTTGTCATATCATGATTCCAACTTAACAATGAGAAGCAAACCATTGCCTCAAACCACTTCTTAACACATATTTATAAGTTTTTTTTTATCTCACATACTTTTACTTATAACTTTCTAGGCTTTAGGCCCAAATTTTCTTCCATTATATCTTTTGCCATCTTTTCTATGTGTTATAAGGCTACATGCCTAACACATTACATTACCTTTTCGTTTATACCCCACTCCTTTATACGCTTTATTTCTACATATATTAAAGCTATAAGCTTATTCATTCCTTTACAGTATTATATATCTCGTATTCCACGTCATACTTTCTTCTTATGTGTTTTATGATGAAATACTGATACCATATATTTATTTTATTTTTTTTTTGTATTTTGAGGCTGTATGCCAAATACTTTATCTCATTCTTCCGCCTCTTAATTTATAGTATTCTAATTAGGATACATATTTCATATCCACCTTTACACTTATATATATATATATATATATATATATATATATATATATATATATATATAAGTTTCATACTTACTCATTCTTTCACACTCATACACGTATACATATATACTACATTTCATAAATACTGGCCATGCACTGACCATTTTTCACAGTCATTAATACTTTTACCCGTTATAGTCATTCACATTCGGAAGAAGTAACTTCCTGTCTGTTTATTACAGTTCTAATCTTATCTTTAATTCTTCGTCTACTACTTATTTAGACATTTACTCTTATTCTTTACTTCATATTGATTATGACCTTTAGTCATGTTTCTTTCATGCTTTTTTTTTTCTCAGTTAACATACTCCGGTATACCCTTTTTATTATTTGTATTTCTTTTTATACTTCCTTCATTTGGTTGCGGACTTTAATTCCAAACAACCAATATCTTATCATCATTTTCTTTAATAATTTTTTTTTAAATTCATGTTCTTATGATCACATTATAATAATGCAAAATACTTAAAATATCATAATCCTTAACAGTCTTCCATTTTTCATTTCTTTCTCATTCGGGTATCTTACTTTATCATATTACCCGTTATAGCACCATACTTACGACTTAGTTATTTACTCTAACCATTGGATGTCTTTACTTGTTATATTTCCTTCAGGTTTGGAAGTCACGACTTCCCATTTCTTAATTTTCGTTTTATTCCTTATCTAATACTTGGTTAAGTATTTTACTTTCATTTTATACTAACATATTCTACCATGACTTTTAGTACACATACTTCAATTCCCTGGTTGTCCCTGGGAGACATATCATACTTCCTCTCAATATTTATTCTTTACCCTTTCACACAGCCATTGGGTTTTATTGACATATATGTATTCATATTTTTTCCAATATTTCTTTCTTTGGTCACTATAGTGACATTACATCTATTTTCATTCCAAAATCATGCTTCGTTCCGTTAGACAACGAAACTTTTCAACTATACATTTTCTTTTCATTTCTCTTTTATTATTCTCTCAAGTTTCAACTACATATAATTTACGTCATTTCTCACATTATACGGTGATTATCACAACCATATATGTGAACTTTCCTCACTTATTACCTTTCTCATACTCGTCATCTTATTTTCAATACTCTTCATTCATACTTTCTTATGCTTTATTACATATACTTTATACTGATTCATATAGGGTATGGGGTTTTCCCCACTACATACCTCATATTATTTATTCCATCTTTAACACCCTTCCATTATACTTTAACATTTTCAGTCATACTTGATTTTATTACATAGGTATACCGAACCTATGCCCCTCAAACCTCCTAAACGCGTCCCTTACAGCTTCACATGATTCCTATGTGGTTCCACCAAACTCAAATATATATCCTGTGATTATGATAGTACGGGCCCATATTATTATAACCACCTATACATATTTGCTTCCGGCTTCACCACCAAGGCTCATGTTCCACTATTTCAGGTTAACCCTCACTTCTTTTTACTTTCAACCTTATATTAGAGTAGGTATCCTACTTAACTCTTACACAGTTTAAGTCTAGGTTCAAGTATTGACACCTACTTCGCTTAAACTATGGCTCTGATACCAAATTGTAACACCCCAATCTCACACAAAAAAAAAATTTCAAGACTTTATAATACAAAATATTTAGTTATACACATGGGGTATTACTCCTCTGTATCATTACCACAATTCAAGCAGCACATATTTTTGCACAACGAAAGCTACCGTCCCACACTCGACTCTTTTAATCTCTTGTTTGATTACCTGAGTACATAGCATTTTAAAAAAAACATGCGTAAGACATACGTCTCGTGAGTAACATGGGTTTTAGACCCAAAATAATTTCTCATATTTTAAACATTTCAAATTTTCATATTATTCAATTTCCTATGAGCGCACCCATAGGTATTCCTTATTATATGCTGGTACATTCCTACGAGCGCACCCGTAGGTTTTATACGAGACGCACCCGTATAGCTTCTTCCTCAATAGCATGAAACGGATTCATCTATCAAGGTAATTAGACAACTACTTCGCGACGGGAGGTACCATCCCAGTAGTGTCTTTTGACCTCCCCCGTAGTGTCTTTTACTCATCAACAGGGCTCAATCAATTTATTACTTCCTTGTATTTCTCATTTATCTTTTGTATACATTAGACTTACTATTTCATAGTATCATTTCCAATTCCACAAAACTATTTTTAGTTCCATAAAACCATTTTCATTTCAATTTCCATAAAACTATTTTCAGTTCCATAAAACCATTTTCATTTCAATTTCTATAAAACCATTTTTGACTCCCAAAACATTGTATATAAAATTCATTTCTTTGTATAAAATCCATTTTGCTATGTACCCAAAAATCCACACATTACTCACCTCAACTAGTTAGAGAAGTCTAACTAGAACTATTCCCTTCCTCGTCCCTCCTATTCATTGATCTTTTACTCGACCAACCGTATTTGAACCACCGCCTATATACGCATTTAGTTCACATATTTGGTTAACACATATTTACACATTACAACTAATTCCACAGTACTAAAGTCTAATATTATACAGTTAAGGGTCATAACCAAGCTATAACCCTTAATAACTAACTTCTTTTAATTTATAAACTTTCCCAAAAATACACGTATTTTGCTACAGTACCCTCGGGAGGTCGTATCCGGGATTTAAAAATTTTCCACGTAGTTTCACGCTATTTTAAACCTATGTTCAAAGTTTCAGGTCAAACGGACAAGCCTAGCATCGATTTCATACTTCAAATTTTTAACAGAGAACACTTTGCTTCTGCCTCGGCCTCGCGTCGCGACCCAGGGCCTGGTCGCGTCGCGATCGCTGCTGGTACAGACCAGAATGTCCGATTTTTATGCTACAAATTCCCATTTTTCTCATTTTAAGCCCTTAATACACAACTTAATCACTAGGGTTTATTCCAAGACCAAAATCATTCATTTACTTCAGGTTTTTAACCATAAAAATCATAGATTTTAATTATTTTCCAAACATTCCCGTTTTTGCATTTTTTATTCAAAAATCGAAATTGTCCAATATTAAGCATTTCTACTGATTTATTTCAACAATTACCACATATGGAACTCATCAAAACTCCTTAGAATCAATATGATCATGTAAACTTGAATTCTAAGGTTCTTGGACAAGATTCCAATTTTTCAACAATAGCAACATACTTTGATGATTTTGAGATATGTTCTTTATACATAACTTAATTGTTTTAGACTTATTCCTTGAGTAAAACCCACCATTCAAACATGTTTTTAAAACATGGAATCACTTATTCCATTCAAATTTAGGAAAATCTCATTTTTAAGGTTTTGATCCCAAAATTGAAATTACTTCGATTTAACAATTAGAAACCATTAACTACTTTTATTAAGACATATTGAACTCATTAAAACACTTTAAATCAACTGGGTCATATAAACCCGTGATTTAGGGTTATTGAGCCAAAAAACCCAATTTTTCCCAATTTCAACCAATCCTTTGATTTAAACATGTTTTCTTAGTTCATAAGGCGTGTATAATATTAGAAATCATTAAGACCATATGAACTCCAACTGAAATTTCAGTTTCCAACTTATCCCGTGAAGAACACACGAGGAGCTAGGTTGGAAAATTGAATTACTAACCTTATTTGAGCTTGAATCCTTCAATTCCTAACAATTGGTATCATATTTCCGCTTCCAATCTTCAAGAACCCACCAAACCCACGTCCTCTAGCCTTCTCCAGAAAATTCTCCCGTGTTCTAAGAACTGGGAGAAGATTTTTCTCCTTTTTATACCTAGCTACTTTGCCCAATTGACATTTTAGTCCCTCTAGTTCCATTTTTCCCAATATGGCACAAAAGTTCACTTTATAGTATTATAAATTTTGTTTTCTTTCATTCTTACCCCAAAATTATATTTTCTTTACATTAAAGTCATTTGTGTGCCAAATGACCATTTTGCCATTTTTGACCAATTTTTACTATTACGCCCTCGTTCAAACCGAACTTTTCATATGTTCATTTTATGACTTTTACTAAAATTTTCAGGTGCTTACACAAACCACCAGAAACCGTACAGAGAAATACAGCCGTTGCTAATTCCAGAGAAGAAATGGGACAATATTACTATGGATTTTGTGACAAAGTTGCCGCGGACACCGCGAGGTCACGATGTGGTATGGGTAATTGTTGACCGTCTGACGAAATCGGCACAATTTATACCAATTAGCGAGAAGTTCAAAATTGATAAGTTGGCGAAAATCTACGTAGATGAAGTGATTTGCCGACATGGGTTACCGGTATCGATCGTGTCAGATCGAGATAGCAGATTTACTTCCCGATTCTGGCAAAGTCTTCAAGAGCAATTGGGTTCAAAAGTACTTATGAGTACTGCATACCATCCGCAGAACGATGGTCAAAGTGAAAGAACTATCCAAACTTTGGAAGACATGCTGAGCAGGGCCGGCCCTAGGCAAGTGCGGGGTGTGCGACCGCACAGGGCCCATGTCGTCAGGGGGCCCGAAATTTTATATTTATACAATATAAATATTGTATATTAATTAAATTTACGTCTTTGTTGAACAAAAGGCTGACGGATTGAATGGCTAAAGCGCTGAAACATTGAAGTTGACGTTATGGGTTCGAAGCTCTGGAGTTGCAATTATCTTTTAACTTTTTAGCGTATTTTGCGTATTGCCTTTTGTAGGGGTGCGAGAAAAAACCGTAACCGAATAACCCGCCCGAACCAAATAAGAAATGGGTTAAACGGTTCGGGTTATTCGAGTTTCGAGAATCTTAATCGGGTATACCCGAACCATTTAAGGTTATGTAGTTCGGTTATCGGTTAAGGTAGTGGATTTTCGGGTTACCCGAATAACCCGAATAAGAATTTTAATTTAAAAAAATAAATAAATATATTTACATATTAAGTTTGAATCAGCTTGAAGTTTGTTTGACCAAGGGGCAAGGGTAGTATTGTCCAAATCAGTCCACAGACCACATTCCATTTCCACCCTAATTCTAAATGCGTAAAACACTAAAATTCATCTCTCTTTCAAACTTTCAAGTCGCCGTTCGTTCCCGTTTATCTCTCTCGATAGTCGACTCTCGCAAGTCGGAACTCGACGCCATCACGCCAAGCCTCCGGCGACTAGCTCCACCGGAGTACCGGACCTCCGCTCCACCCTCCTCTCCACCCTCCACTTCACCCAAGCCTCCGGCAGTAGCAATCGATGTAGGTTGCGACTTGCGAGACTACTCGATTTCGGTTCATACGCCCAAGCCCAAGTGCCCAACTACTCGATTTTTAGTTCAGAAATCGAACCAATCTCCCAACTCAGTTACTCAGCAACTCCCAAACCAAAAAGGTAACTCGAAATTTGATTTTATAGTCTCAATTTCACAGTTCAGTTTATACACTCGATTTCAGGGTCACGATTTTCATACGACAACAAGTCGATTTAACTTTCAACAATCGAACCAGAAGTCCCAAACCAAGGTAAGTAATCGATTTTTTTGTTGTGTATGTCGATTTTGCAATCGATTTTGCTGTTTTTGCAATCGGTTTTCTAACTCAATTTTGATTTTGAAACTCGAATATGTTATGGAATTGGTTTCTGACTTTCTTGCTGTAATGGAATTTGATTTGTAATGGTTGATATTTTGTTGTAATGGAATTTTAGAAGAATCTGTAATGGAATTGTATAATCTCGAGTATGGAACCAAATAACCCAAACAACCCAAACCGAATTACCCGTAACCGTATAACCCGAAAACCGAATAACCCGAACCTTATACGGTTCGTTTTTGGTCGGTTAACCCACCACTTAAATACCCGAATAACCCGAACCGTATAACCCGAAAACCATATAACCCGCCCGAATAACACCCCTAGCCTTTTGTAATTGGGCTTCTCATTCCATCAGCCTATATTGTTTCCAAGCGATTTATATAAGATTTCACTAATTACCTACCTAAAATTAGGGCAATTTTAATTACCCCTAAAAAAACTATAATTACGTCCTATTCACATTGTACATCTTTTTTTTGTGCTTTGTCAACTGATGTGCTTTTAATTAAATATTCATATGTTGCTCTCGCTTTTAATATTTCTAATACTCACACATCTATTTTTATTAATAACGGAACTAATCCCTCGGTTTTACATTTTATATATATAAACTAATAATTAAAAAATCATATTGATAGGAGAATGATGACGTTGTGAAAAATGAAAACTGATTAACCCTATATTATAGGGTACGTTTAATAGCACCCGTAAAATTAACCTACAGCAATGTCACATAGGTTTTGGTCGATTTCAAGTTTTCAAAGATATTAATTAAAGCTTTTAGTCTTCTAAACTTTTTGTTATCGTCTTAATTTTTGGTTTTTATTCAATTATTATTGAATTGTTATATGATTTATCTATTTTCAGAAATTATGCCTATTAAATATTTATCTAGTAGTAAAAAACATAAAAAAAGAGCTACGGAGGGGCCTATTTTTTAATCTCCACAAAGGGCCCTTAAAATTAAAGGACCGGCCCTGATGCTGAGAACCTGTGTAATAGATTTTGGTGGAAGCTGGGAAGATCATTTACCTTTGGTAGAATTTGCGTATAATAATAGTTACCATTCCAGCATTCAGATGGCCCCGTATGAAGCATTGTATGGAGCACCGTGTCGTACTCCGACTTGCTGGACTGAAGTTGGGGAAAAGCCGTTAGCTGGGCCCGAGATTGTAGCACAGACTGAGGAAAAGATTAGACAAATTCGAGAAAATTTGAAAGTGGCCCAGAATCGACAGAAGCAGTATGCAGATAAATGAGTAAAACCGCTGGAATTCCAAGTGGGGGACATGGTGATGCTTAAGGTATCCCCTTGGAAAGGCTTAATTCGTTTTGGGAAGAAAGGAAAGTTGAGTCCTCGTTTTATTGGACCTTTCCGCATATCCCAAAGGGTTGGAGCTGTAGCGTATAGGCTGGAATTACCCAATGAACTCCATGGTATACATGATGTATTTCATGTGTCCCATTTGAGGAAGACTTTGTTTGACGAGTCTCAGCAAGTACCTCTCGCTGAAATTGAGGTAGATGAGAAGTTGAGATATCCAGAACAACCCGAGAGGGTGTTAGATTGAAAGGTAAGACAGCTGTGGAACAAGAAAATTAGCATGGTTAAAGTACTTTGGCGACATCACAGAGGTTCCGACATGACGTGGGAAACCGAAAGCGAAATGAGGGAGAAATACCCTCAACTCTTTGTATGATTCCGAGGACGGAACCTCTTGAAGGAGGGGAGAATTTGTAATACCAAGATACTATGTATATGTAAATATAATAAAAAGGGTAATTTGGTCATTTTACCTTAGAAGGGTAATTTGGTCTTTTGGACAGAAAAGGATTTGATTTGTAATAATATTTTGAGTTTTGGACTTAAAATGTTATAAATATAAGTTTTTGCCATAAAATTTGACAAGTGTGGCAGAAGTTTTAGAAATGGAACTCCAGGGGCTAAACTGTAAATTATGGAGGTATAAAAAGTGGAAAAGCCTCTCCACATGTGCAGAAGCTTGGAGAAGCATCGGGAGAGGGTTTCCTTGTACGATTTCTGCAGAAACTTGGAAGTTTTCTTGAAGATCAAAGCTAGAAATTCGATTTTAGGCTTTGAATTGAAGTTATCAAGATCAAAGGTTAGTAATTGTCTCCTAGTCAAGTTCTTGAACATGTTTCTTCACGGGAGGAACTGGAAATCTATTTCCAATAATGATCTAATATGATTTATATGATTTCTGGGTTTCAAACATGTTTACAAGTTAAGAACATAACTCAAGAATATGAAAGTATGTTGCTATTGTTGAAATTTGGGACTTTGCTCAAGAACCCTAGATTATGAGTTCTTATGGTCAAGCTTGATTTTAAATTGTTTTGTTAAGTCCTAAAGATCACCTAGGATGTATTAAGACATTCCTAAGTGGTTGTTTTCAAAGAAATTGCATTTTGGTGAAAAATGGACCAAACGGGAATTTCTTGAAATGTTTGAAATTTGTGATTTCCATGGCTTAAATTCAGAGATTAATTGATGGTTGTTTAGTCATAAATTAAGATTGAGTCAAATATGCTGATCGGATTTGTTGCCAGATTTTATGCCTATAATTTTGCTATCAGTTATGGAATGGGTATGTCCTTCCATACTTAGTTTTTGTTTAAATAACATGTTCGTACCCTTGTTAGGGTTAACTTTTGTAATCTTTTCACGGCACTCAAACAGAATAGTTCACGTCGAATTGTTCTTGAGTTGCATTTTAATCATTAGACATCAGTTCTTTATATTGTTTGTTCTTGATCTTGTTTATTTATATTATTCCGCATTTTTGAATCTCGATCCAACTCTTCTATTTCATCAATTGGTATCAGAGCAGGAGTTTGTGTTATTCACGGATCCGTTTTGATTATCTTCATCGTTTCAATCGATTTTGGATATCAAACTTTGATCTTTTACGTTCGATTCTTCTTTTGATTTGAACCTACACTTCTGATTCATACAAGTAAACAAGTATCAATGGCTTTTGACGACTCACATACTCAGTCTTTCAATCTTTCAAGTAGCATTGGATCCACTACCAGGACTCCAATTCTGTTTACTCAAGAGTATGAGGTCTGGGCGTTGCACTTTGAAGATTATGTTCTTGGCATTGAAGAACATGGATCAACGATCTGGAAAGCTATTACTGAAGAAACTCATGTCCACACAGATACAAGGAGTGTTATCAAAACCCTAAAAGAATACAACAACTTGCTCGTCACTCACACGAACATTCCTCAAGACGAAAAAGATAAACTAATGTGCAATATTAAAGCATTTAGAATTATCAGGTTCGCTCTCCAAGCAGATACTCTTCGTCTGGTTAGTTCGTGCGAAACAGCTAAAGAGATCTGGGATAGACTTAAAGAATTATATTCCGGAGATGCTGACCTTGAGCACTCCATTCAGACCACTCTTCTTTCTGATTTCGGATCTTTTGCACAAGGTTCAGAAGAAACTCTAACCCAGACTTTCAATCGATACAATCATCTTCTCAGTCGATTATTAAAATACAATCTGGCTCGGACTGTCATTGAGCAAAAGGTTACCTTTCTTGATGGTCTTCGTTCCGAATGGAAGGCTATCGTTTCAACCATAAAAGCGCATGAACAGTTCAAAACTTACACTTTGGCTAAAGTTGTGGGAATCCTCAAATCTCATGAAAAGGAAATCATTTCGGAAGCCAAAGCGACTATCGGTCTTGGTTCTCTTGCACTGATTGCTGCCGGAAAGAAATCGGCTGAAATCGATTCCGACTCAGACTTTTCCGACGATAATTTGACCAGAGAAGACAAAGCTTTGATGGTATCAAATCCCAAGAAGTTTTTCAAGAAAAACTTTTCCAAATTCAAAAACCGAAATCGACAAGGAGGTTTCAATGCTGAAAAGACTGTGGAAGAAAGTCAGAAAAAGAAGAATGATGAGGAGAAGAAACTTGCTGGCGACTCAGGATATGACTGCCATTATTGTAACGGCAAGAACCACTTTGTGAAAGACTGTTTGCTCCAAAAACAAGCTGAGAAGAAGGAGCAGGTGAAAGATGAAGCTTATTACGCAAAGAAGATTGCGGAACTAAAAAAGAATGATGTTTCATCTACCAAGGCAGCCTTTGTGGTGAAAGAGGACAGCGAGTTTGGAGCTATTGAGGTCTGGTCAACGGACTCGGAAGATGAGGAGGTGAGGAATCCAACACATGGTCGATGTCTGATGGTGAAAGCTGATCATTCCGACAGCAGAGGTTACTCTACCGATGGGTGTCAAGCCTCAGCAAGTTGTTTTGCTGCGAAGCCTGTCTATGAACAAGTTGAGGAATGTGAGGCTGTGGTCAAAAAGGTACGCTCTATCCTTAAATCTTTAAATATTTGCTCTTCTAGTTATGATACTGAATTAGATGATCTTACATTTACTGTCTCCAGTTTGAGTGATAGCTTAAAAAGGACACGTCTAAGCAATTCTAACCTAAATGATCAATTGAGCAGGATATCGAATAAGAATGAGGAGAGACGAATGAGAATCGAGGCGTTGGATAGTGAGTTAGTTAAGGCACGAGATGATATTATTTATGTCAAAAGGGATAATTTAGTTCTTGTCAAACAGAGAAACATTTTTTGTTTAATTGCTAAGCGTCTTTACAATAATATTACTCAATTGCATCTTGATTGTGACATAGGCAGGGGTTTACACAAAATGATTTTGCCCTTTCTTGAGTTGAAAGAGGATGAAATCGATGCAGAATGTCATAGGTGTGAAACCATTGTTTCATCTGATGAGGTTTCGGAAGCTTATCGAATCGGACTTGATAAAATTGAAAGCTATATACAGTCCAAAGAACATAAAAGTATGGTCAAAGAATATTTTTCAGAAATTGATCACGAGGAAATTAAATCAGCAACTCTAAAGAATTTTCATTCACTATGCTCTAAACTAAATTCCGATAATATTCCCATTAATGAGAATATTTCAGATTTTGATGAAAGTGATATGAGTGAAATATCTGTTGAGGATGAAATTGATTGTTCGGAATTCGTATCAAACTCTACTGAAACTAAGAAAAATCTCATTTCTGAAAATTCAGTTGCTTTTGCGAGAATTGTTAAAAATGAAGGATCACACACTTTAAACGAACAAGCTACTGTTTTTCCAAAGATTCACACTGTACCAAATCAAGTTTTCGTTAAACCAGGCCTAAATACAAAAGATGTAACTGAACTTAAAGTCCTAGTCGATAACGATAACTCCGATGTATGTGATTCTTTCTTTTGGTCGGAACCAATTGACAACTCAGATGAGACTAAAGGCCTTTCTGAAATGACCTCATGGAAGTCTCGTGGTAACTACATTTCTGGATCATTGAACTGTAAAAATTCTGTCTCTCAAAATGGTTCATGGGGTAAAGAGAATTTGAAATCTAATTCTTCAAACCCTAAGACGAGTACTTTCAAGTCTGATTTTAATCACAGCTCGACATGTTGTATTCATAAGTCTCCTGAAGAGCTCATTGCCAAAAGGAAACAAATGAATGCCAGGTATAAAAAGAATCTGAAAGAGAGAAAACAATTCTGGAGAAACAAACACGACTCAAACCTAACCCAGAAAGTCAACCCAATTCCCACTCGGAAAGTTGAGCTTACTTCAAAACCAAAACCAACATCTGAACCCTCTGTCTCAACAACAACAAATCCCACTCGTGTTCTCGGTTCAACGGATTCAAAAGGGAAGGCAAAACTCTATCCTGAAACCACTCAGGATCTTAAAACCAGCAAAATTCACCCAACAGTTACTATCAAACCAAAACTCTCTTCTCAATCGGTTAAAAATCAAAATCCCACTTATCTTTCTCACAATCAGAAAACCCACTATTATCAAGTTTCGAACACGTTCACTCCAAAGAAATCTCGTTTTGCTAAAGAACAATGGCAATCCACAAAAATGAAAGTGTTCCGAATTGAAAATAAGAAAAATCAGTCATCTGTGAGAAAATCCTTTTGGGTTGAAAGATCATGCATTTTTCCTATCTCACGTAAATTCTCACATGGGCCCACACTGGTTTGGGTTCCTAAATCTCTCTAACTTGTGCAGGTTCTACGTGACGAACAGTATGATCCGGAATGGTATATTGACAGTGGCTGTTCACGTCACATGACTGGAAGGAAGGAAGAATTACGAGAATATCGCTCGCTGACGAATGGAGGAAAAGTCAGTTATGGAAACAATGCAACAGGCAACATCAAAGGCTATGGCATGATCACAAATGGTGAAATTTCGATACGGAAAGTGGCATATGTTGAAGGACTTCAGCACAACTTGATCAGTGTTTCACAACTAGTAGTCGGAACTGGTCTTAAAGTCTCGTTTGATGAAGATGGCTCCGAGCTGGTTGAGAAGGAATCCAAGAAGATAATTTTAAAGTCAAAAAGAAAAGGAGAGATGTTTCCTTTGGACATGCGACCTATCCATGGAAAACCTGTCATCTGCCTACTCACTAAAGCTACGAACGATGATAGTTGGCTATGGCACAGACGGTTGTCTCACATGAACTTTCGTGATATCAATAAACTAGTACTTGGTGATCTTGTGTGAGGATTACCGCTACTCAAGTACGACAAAGACCGACTCTGTGATGCATGTGAACTAGGAAAACAAAGTCAGAAGAGTCATTCTACAATCATCAACACAAAGATCATCGAACCATTGGAACTTCTGCATATTGATCTTTGTGGTCCATCTGCCATCGAAAGCATTGCTCACAACAAATACATCCTGGTTGTGGTAGATGACTTATCTCGTTTCACATGGGTATTCTTTCTCAAGCAAAAATCTGAAGCGGCGATCAACATGATTAACTTCATCAAGCAGATAGAAATTCTTCTCCGAAAACAAGTTCGAATGATAAGAAGTGATAATGGGACAGAATTCAAAAATAAAGTTCTAGATGATTTTCTTGTCAATAATGGAATCACGCATAACTTCTCTGCCCCGTACACTCCTCAACAAAATGGAGTTGTAGAAAGACGAAATCGTTCTCTTTGTGAAGCTGCTCGCACAATGCTCTCTTTTGCAAAACTTCCTTTATACTTCTGGGCCGATGCCATCGCAACTGCTTGTTACACTCAGAATCGATCAAACACCACAAAACGATTCAATCTCACTCCCTATGAGATCATCAACAAGAGAAAACCGAACGTAAAATTCTTCCATGTTTTCGGATCCAAGTGTTTCATTTTTAACTCCAAAGAAAAACGAGTTAAATGGGATGAAAAAGCTGATGAAGGTATCTTTCTGGGCTACTCTCTTACCTCAAAGGCCTATCGTGTTCTGAACAAAAGATCTCGAAAGATTGAAGAAACATACTACATCACCTTTGATGATAGATACAATTCCAGAGCAAAGCACGTTAGTACAAAGACTGAAGACATCTTTCCCGAATCCAATAAATCTGCAATTCCTCTTCTAGATCTATATGAGGAATTCTTGAATTTGTTCGATGACCAAGAAACCGCAAAAACATCAGAAGCAAATGCACAGGATAACCAAGAAGATGAGTTATTAAAGCTTATAGAAAGTACAGCCAGTGAAAATGCATCTTCACAAGAAAATTCTACTGATGTTCCGATTTCGAACAATACCCCAACTTCGGTTACTGATGCTCCTATCCAGGGGGAGGGTTCAGCACCTGTTCAGGGGGAGAGTATGGCTCCTGAATCCGAATCCAGCACTCTACCAGTTGAACAAGATCACTCTGATGATAGAAACGATGCAAACTTCCAGGGGGAGAATGAAGTTGAAAATAATGACCTTGACACACAGTCAGAGGTACATTCGGAAGCAGAAGAAATCATTTCAGAAATTAATCCTGAATATGATCCAAATTATCCTCCAATGATAAAATGGACGAGAGATCATCCAAAATCTCAAATCATCGGAACGACTTCTGCTGGTGTTCTCACTCGAGCTCTAGCTAAAGAAAAGCAAGCCGCATTATTTTCAAAAGTGGAATTCTGCATGTTTCATTCGTTCATCTCCAAGATTGAACCTAAAACAGTTAAAGTAGCACTTGATCATGCTGACTGGGTCCAAGCAATGCAAGATGAGCTAAATGAATTTGAACGCAACAGGGTGTGGCGATTGGTTCCAACTTCGGAAAAAGCATCTGTTCTCGGAATGAAATGGGTTTTTCGAAACAAGTTAGACAAAGAAGGGAATGTCATTCGGAACAAAGCAAGACTTGTTGTTAAAGGTTACTGTCAAGAAGAAGGAATTGATTATGAAGAAACATTCGCACCAGTAGCCAGACTGGAGTCCGTTCAGATTTTTCTTGCTTATGCAGCACACAAAGGTTTCGATGTCTATCAGATGGATGTCAAGTGTGCATTTCTGAATGGAGAATTAGAAGAAACAGTCTACGTCGAACAACCACCAGGCTTTGTGAGCAGTAAACATCCTGATCATTGCTATGTGTTAGACAAAGCTGTTTATGGCCTAAAACAAGCTCCAAGAGCTTGGTATGAAATTTTAACTCGGTTTCTCAAGCAATCCAGGTTCAAGCAAGGATCTGTTGACCCAACTTTCTTTCGCAAAAAGGAAGGAAGTCACCTGATGATTGTTCAAATCTATGTCGATGACATCATTTTTGGATCTACTCACCTTAGCCTAACGGATGAATTCCGAAAACTGATGGAGACAAAATTTGAAATGAGCTCGATGGGTAAAATCAATTTCTTTCTCGGACTTAACATCAGACAAAGCTCAGAAGGCATATTCATCAATCAGAAAGCTTATACCAAGTCTCTCTTAGAGAAATTCGGAATGAAGGGAGATTCTAAAGTCAAAATTCCGATGGCTTTCGGAACAAAACTCACTCCTTCACTAGACAAACCTGCAGCAGATATCACTCTTTATCGCCAACTAAAGATAGCCACATACATATAGATAGACCAACTTTACAGTTCAGCTATCTCACTTCAAGCAGACCTGACATTATGTTTGCTGTTTGTTACTGCGCAAGATTTCAGGCAAATCCCAGAGAGCCACATCACAATGCTGTGAAGAATATATTCCGATATCTCAAAAGAACAACCTCTCTTGGACTATGGTATCCATCAGGATCTGGCTTCTTTGTTCAAGCATTTTCCGATGCTGATCTTGGTGGTTGTGGATTGGATCGCAAAAGCACTTCAGGTGGTTGTGAACTTCTCGATGGAAAACTCGTAAGCTGGCAATCAAGAAAACAGACTTGCGTGTCACTCTCAACAGCTGAAGCTGAGTACATTGCTGCTGCCTGATGTACCTCTCAAATAATATGGATTCAAAATCAACTGAGAGATTATGGAGTCAATATGAAACGTATTCCTCTTTACTGTGATTCCGAAAGTGCGATTCGGATCTGTCACAATCCAGTGCAACACTCAAAGACTAAACACATTGCACTCAGATATCATTTTATCAAAGATAATGTTGAAGACGGCAACATTGAGGTTCATTTCGTACGCTCAAATGATCAACTAGCTGACATCTTCACAAAGGCCCTTCCTGAACTAGCATTCAACAGAATTCTTCAAGGTCTCGGAATCATGGAAGCTGAATCCGTTCCGATATCTAACTGAGATTCCGATTGATTCCGAAAATCGGAATGCTTCGGAATCGGATTTTAGACTTGGAAGATTCGGAATGCATGTATCCTTTCTTCGTTTATGTTTGTTTTAATTTTTTTTTGTCGTTTTCTTTGTTTTTTTATTTTATTTTCTTTATTTTACTATTTTACTTATTTCAGCTATTTATTTTCTTTATTTTTTTATATATCAAAAATATTTTTTTTGTTTGTTTGATTTGTTTATTTTTGATCCTTAAATTTCTAATTCCTGTGTTGTGTATTTTATTTTCTTTTTCCTCTTTGTATTGTTCTTCTTGCTGATATCCATGCGAATGCAGAAACAGAATTCGAACAGAAAACAAAAGAAAACTACATTTCATTCAAGCTACAGGAACAAAGGTCATTACATCAAAAGGCAAAACAAAAACAACTTCAACCTATAGCTTGTAATAATGCCACATGGGGGGATCACCGGGATGGAAAGCTTGGTAGAGGCGCAGCTCACTCTCATCAATAAAGAGGCGACTTCCATCAGCCAGTCCCACATGGAACTGGTTGTGGGGAGTGGTACGAATGATCACTGTCGGCCACCACCCCCTCCTGTGCCAGACCTCAACGAGGTCAAACTGTTTGAACTCCACCAAGATTCTTGGTGGGACAGGCTGCAGAAAGGGGTAGATTGTTGGAACGATCAGTGGTCCACCACCCTCGCCATTGTTGAGAGTGGTCATCCTCACCTCATATTGGTGATTCCAAACTCTCGTGACAACCCCGCCATAGATGCCGCCTGATTATTGTCCTTCTTGCATCTTAACCTCGACCTTATCAAAGCGATTATACGGACGATGGGCCATTTGATATCTTTTTGATGGAAATTTTTTTTGGGTGTTTTGCTACTAACGATGGTTCCTTTTTGTAGGCAGAAATGACACCGGTTAAACTTCCAATTGTGGATATTTAATTAATTTTTGAAGTAATGATGCAGCCTGCTGCCATTATTATGTGTCATAAACGCGGAGACGGCTGATTAGCAACTGATTGGACGTTTTCCTTCCTTTTCGCCTAAGCATTAAATGTTTTCTCATGATAGCCAAGTCCTTGTCAGCATTCTTCAGCAAGAATACAATTTTTTTTTTGTAACTATTTTGAATTGATGGACTTCTTCTTCTCATATTTTCTAAGTACCAAAAACGAATAACCATGATTATTGAAATCTCAACCAATTTCAATATATGATTTCGGAAATTCTAGTCAAAGATCGCAACTCATTTTCACCATGGGGCGCTGTGAGACTCATCATCCTCTCTTGACCTTTCTATCACTTCTCCATATTCAATACATTTCCATATAACTGTAACCCTTATGAAGGTCTTCAGCAATACCACTGAAAACTGATGGTTACACAAATTCTGTGTTCATGATTTCGGAATTGTTTTTACCACTATGCCGAATGAAACCCAAAAATCCGACCCCACTAAGGAATTGACGAAAACTTTAAAGGGAATCTCAATCTTTCGCTTTTGCGTGTTCTTTATGAAATCTACTCCACCCAAGTAATTTCTATCCAAAAATATCCAGTTTTGAATGTTTTTTTTTTTTTAGATTTCCAAACATTTTACAAGTCAGACAAAATTCTCCTAACCTTCACTTGTTTTCATGACTACTCTGGTCAGACAAGTACTGTCTTCCGATTTCAAGCATTTCTCACGTTTTCGGAATCCGGAAGATAGTTAAACCCAACCCATTCAGCTAACATCTTAAAAGAAACCTTTCAATGATTCTCATCAATCTATTGATCGTAATTCAACGGGATACCACAAAACCACTTTTGAATCTCTCTTGATTCCAAAGGAAGAGATCATTGCCCGGGATCCATCAGTTTTATGTCATTTCGACATCACAGACTACCAAATAAATCTTGATTTTCTTCTTTATCTTTGGCACACTCTTGCACGAAAATCATTATTTGATTTTTCTAACTCTGGTTGATTTTCTTTTGTTAAGGATTCAGATTGATGACCTGGCAATTTTTCTTTTACTTATCAAAATTTTAAAAATTTTGGATGAGGTAATCAAGTCGTGGCCGTTATAACGTCCTCTCCACAACAGCTACTTTATCGCTTTTCACGCGCCTGCAATGCGACTTTTGGGGGTTACTCATGATGATACGGCGTGATTCTAGGGAAACGTAATCGACTGAAGCAGGATTTCCTTTTCCAAACCTCTTCAAAGGATATTTAAAAGGTTTTTGGCTCATTATTTCTTTTCTCCGCTCTTCATCTCTCACGCAAGAACTCTTCTTCTTCAAAGCCCTCTTTCTCTCACAAACATTCAAGAACTCTTAAATGGCTGGTTCATCCTCAGCAAACAAAAATACTTCCTCATCTCTAATGTTGAAGATTAAACAAAATCAGAACATGATTATTGATCTTCACTCTTCGAAGTACAATGAAGCTCTTCAACCGATGATCGAATGTCTCAAATTCTCCCGGATCTGCAAAGCCCTAACTGCTTCAGAAGAGGTTCCAATCGTGTATCTCTCATCTGCATACTCATCCGCATTCTACAACAAGGCTGATGATGTGGTTACTTTTGAAGTTGGATCCATCAAGACGCGCATTTGCAAGTCTCGATTTGGAAAATTGCTAGGGTTTGCTGATCAAACCGATATTGTCGATCCTGATTCCCTTCCGCCTTCTACTCTTCCACGGTTTTTCTACCAACTAGGCTACAAGGGTGATATAACACAACTTTCCAAGTTCACGAAGAAGAGCCTACCGCCTTTGTGGAACTTTCTTTTCACAATCTTGTTCAAAAGCTTCTCCGAACGCACGACTGGCACTGACAGTGCAAGTAAGCTCTTTTACTCTTTATTTTATGGCCTCTATCATGACATCAACCTTGATTACGGGTCAATTCTTTGGAGCCAATTTGTCGAGAGCGTGAACTACAAAAATCGACACTCCGAAATCTCTTGTGCTCGATTTTGGTCCATTGTGGTAAAAAGGGCTATTGAGCAACATCATCTTCATATCATGACTGATTCCGTCTTAGCGGTCATTCCGACACTGTCAACCACACAGTTTGCAACCACTAAATCGGAGGATTTCGATTTCATTGGGTCCATTCCGATCCCGATGTTGGACCGCGTTCCGAAGGACGTGCAATGCATTGGTGCGTATCGACAACTACCTCCATCAGGAATTCGTGCTGTTGATCAAGCTCATCAAGTCGCTTTTGACAGACTTGAAAATCCGAAGAAAATTATCAAACGAAAAGGTAGAGCTGCAGCATCTGACACCGAAAAACAGCCCAAACGTCCAAGGAGACTCCGAAAGCTTGTCCAGTCTTATGATTCCGAAAACGAACTCTCCGATACTCATCAAATTCCGACTTCACCGCATGACGTTCCGATTACCGACAACCTTGAAGATGTTCCACCTACCAAGCCTTCTCCACCTCCCGCATCACCACCTCATGACCCCACACCAAAAACCACTCCTCATTCTAGTCCGCAATCCACACCTGAACGTTCACCCCTCCGACCCACTAACACTCAAAAGTCTCCATCTTTATCACCCAAACAAACTACAACTCCTGATTCCCCTCATAACAACCCCCCTACCGACGTTGATGAAGAGGAAGATATACTGGTTAATGATGACCAGGATGATCTTTCCGATTTCCTTGAATCTCCATCTAATGTTAAACTAAAGACACCCAGCTCTTCTGTTCCGATGTCATCTGATCAGCTCTCGGAAATCTCTGCCAAACTGGATTTACTTCTCCAATCCACGGTGCATCCCTCTGTCTCCGATTGGCAATCCCAGTTGGATGCTCACAAGGACTCGGTGGACACATTGATCACCGAAAATATTAACCTCATGCGTCAATTCACCTCCCTCATCGAGAAATCTGAAGCACAAATGCGAGACTCTGCCACCTCTATTGGCAGACTGGAAAAAGATGTTCTTAAATTTACTCAAGATTTCCGTGACTCTCATGTTCGGAACAATGAAAATATGCATCAGGTTATCTCCAACTTCAGCAACTCTTTGAAGAACGAAAAAGAGGCACTTTCTACCTTACGTTCGGAATTGAAGCAGCAATATTCCGAATGGGTATCTTCTATGAATACAAAGGTTGATCAACTGAGGACAGATTTGGCCACGGAAAATTATTTGATGGATAAATTAGCAGCCAAAGAAACTAAAATCCAGGTCTTCAAGTCCGATATCCGTCACAAGTCTGCCATTCTTACCTCGGCTTTGTCTCAGAACAAAGCTATTCGAAGTGGTGTATCGGAAATTGACTCCTTCCTTCATCGGATTGTTGAAGATACTGATCCAATTCTCAATCCTCAGGTGCGTAGACATCTGACACTTAAGCTTCATCCCGTATTCAATCTTCTTGCTGCCTTAAATGGTGTTTCGGAAGGTGTTGCCTCTCCGAAACAAGGGGGAGACGAAACAAATGAAGAAAGTACATTTAATCAGGAGACTCCGAAGAAAGACACTCCGATTAAATCCAATGAAAATGCTGAAGGAGGTGCTGGTCCATCAAAAGACAAAGGCAAGAAGATAGTAGAAGAACAAGAATCCGATAAGGATGCTGCCAAATCGACCAGGGAGAGGGAAATTGATGAAATTCTCAACCTTACTCGGAAACTTGATGCTGAGGAAGCTGCCAAAAGAGAGGCTGAGTTACTCCTGAAAACTCAAATGTCTTTGTTTCCTCCATGGCACTATAAAAGAATGACAATGGAAGCAATTACTGAGCCTGTGGAGAACTGGCTTCAACCAATAGCCTCGTACAACACAAGCAATGATGTAAACTCGCAGTTTGACTTTCCGATGACTCCAAAAGCTCTCCTGTTCCGAGGGTTTGAGGAACTCAAAGACACCCGTCTCTCTAGTTTGGAAGTGAATGATTTGTTGTTCACTTTCTATTTGAAGAACGTGCGTCCTCAACATTTAACGTGGAGTTTGAAGAAGATTGTGCAGCTGACTCCCCGTCTTCCTGAGGTCAATGTTCCTTTTAAAAATGCAAGGTTTTTGGCTTTAAGAGGAGATGATAAAGAGAAGATGGAATTTTCTCTTGCTGACCTTCCATTTCTGAATCCATTCGACTGGATATCTCTGTTCAATATCTTGTCGAGAGAACAAAAGTATCAACCCATTTTTGATCATATCAAAAGAATGATTGGATACTACATTCTTGAAGTGGCAAAGCTGGATGTTGAAGTTTCTGGTGTTCTGGATAAAGTTCCCTTAACTGTAAGACGTCCTCCTCCCAAAAATCTGAGCAAGCGTAAAATCGGAAAAATTGTCAACTCAAACTGGAGTGTGGCATACAATTCAAAGGAATGCCTCGAGAATATTAAAAGGATATTCTTTCTTTTGGACAAACATCTTTACAGGACTCCAGTGTTGGAACACATTCTTCACATTATCAATAAACTCCCATCCAACACCGCTGATGATAAAACTTGTGTCAACGACATGTTGAAGTGGTACATTGAATTTCGAAAAAGGATCCTGGCAATCATTCCGAAGGTGTTTGGCAGACAAACAAGTGTAGTAAAACCTGAAGAATGCAGGAAAGTCGCATTTTTGACTCAAAGGGGGAGATTGTTGAGTCATAAATTAAGATTGAGTCAAATATGCTGATTGGATTTGTTGCCAGATTTTATGCCTATAATTTTGCTATCAGTTATGGAATGGGTCTGTCCTTCCATACTTAGTTTTTGTTTAAATAACATGTTCGTACCCTTGTTAGGGTTAACTTTTGTAATCTTTTCACGGCACTCAAACAGAATAGTTCACGTCGAATTGTTCTTGAGTTGCATTTTAATCATTAGACATCAGTTCTTTATATTGTTTGTTCTTGATCTTGTTTATTTATATTATTCCGCATTTTTGAATCTCGATCCAACTCTTCTATTTCATCAATGGTTTTTGTTCTGGAACAATCCCCCATCGATTAAGTAGTGTATTAATGACTTAATGGGAGAAAATATGGATTTGCAGCTTAAAAATAGTGAATTTGGGCTGTACAGATGAGATAGAGGAGCTATCTCTGGAGATAGAGGCGCTATCTCTAGAGATAGGGGCGCTATCTTCGCAGAATGTCAAAAATTGGCCAAAACCTCCTGCATTCTGTTAAGAGCAAATTTGGTTTGGTTCAATTTTGGGATTTGATGCTAAACTTGTCCGTTTGACCTCAAATTTTGAACATAGGTCTAATATGGTATGAAACTTCATAGAAAATTGTTGGAATGAGAATACGACCTCCCTAGGGTACTGTAGCAGAATACGAGTATTTCGGGAAAATGTATTTTTTTTAAAAAGATAGTAAAGGCAAGTTATCATCTAAAAATGATTGGAAATGGTCTTATATTAGACTCTTATGCACTAGAGTCAATTGAAATGGTAAATTAACCTATAATCATTGTGAAATGAATGAATTTATAGGTACGGGACAAAATCTTGTGGAATACATTGAAAGGCAAGAAATAACTAACGCTAGTGGTAGCAAGCATCAAGGTGAGTAATCTTAACTATATCTAGTATGATATGATATTGGATTGAGAATCCAAATGGTGCAACCTTTTTGGCTATGATATACAAATCTTGAATCTAAATGGTGCGGTCTTATGACCATGATATCGGGTTATTGAACCCAGCTGGTGCGGCCTTTGGGCTATGAAATAAATGATGAAACTGTTGGTGCGGCCTTAGGGCTATGACTTAAATATTGAAAATGTTATGGTGCGGCTTATGTAGCCATGATATATGGTGCGGTCAATTATGACTATGACATATGGTGCGGCTTATATAGCCATGATATATGGTGCGGTCAATTATGACTATGACATATGGGACAGAAACTGTTATGAGAATTTAAATGTTGTTATTCTCTTATTTATGTGAGATTATTTATATGATTACTCATTGGGCTTTATAGCTCACAGTGTTTATTTGATATGTCCCTGCAGGTGAGCGAGATCCCACTAAGGGGAAATATAAAGTCCGTGACTAGGGACGTAATAATGTGAAGTAGCAGCCCGGCTTGAAGGATGTATAATATTAGTATGTTGTAATCCTTGATACACTTATGCCTGTTTGTATTAACTAATACCCCTTTGAATATGGTTTTGAATGTAAAATATGTGTTTGAAAAATAAAAATTTTTATGGGGTGTTTTGTTAATAAGTCGGGTGTTACATCCACCCCCCTCTCGGTTTCCATATGACGCACGTCGCTGCGTCGAACTCTCACAGACTCTGTAAGCTTTCTCATCAGAAAGCTTTGAGAGAGCTTATCCGCGATCAAACTCTCCAAATTTGTGCCGCCATCGAGACTCGTGCCTCCTTCTCTAATCTCCCTCGTATCTGTAGTCGTGTCTTTGGCTCCTGGTCTTAGTCTTCCAACAGGCTTTTTTGCCCTCAGGGGACTAGAATTGTGGTTGCCTGGACTCGCTGGCTGTTGATATGATGCTTCTCGACTCCAATGATCAGGTTATGCATTTCAGCGTTAAAATTCGTGCTTCTAATAAATCCTTCTTCTGCTCGATCATCTATGCACATAATAACCACATGCTGCGCCGCACTCTTTGGGATTCTCTAGCGGCTCATAAACATGTTGTTAAAGCTGCCCCCTGGATCGTGTTGGGTGATTTCAATGTTGCTCTTGACATGAAAGATAGCACCGCTAGGGCGTCTAGTATATCTCGTGGCATGGATGATTTCAGGGACTGTGTGAATCGGATTGAGATGGAGGACCTTAATTTCAAAGGTCTCTTCTACACCTGGACCAAGTCTCTTAATGGTTCCGGTGGCATTCTCAGGAAGCTTGACCGTGTCATGGGTAATCCGTGCTTCGTTGCTTCTTTCCCCTCTGCTTCTGTCACTTTTCTCCCTTACCGATCCTCCGACCATTCCCCTGTTGTGCTTTCTCTCCCCCTCAGATCCCCGTTCAAGCCTAAACCGTTCAAGTTCACTAATTTTCTGACCTATAAGAACGAGTTTAAGCATGTTGTTGCTTCTTCTTGGGATCCTGAAATCCCCGACCATCAGATGTATAAGGTTTTCCAAAACCTGAAAAATCTAAAAGCGCCTTTGCGTAAGCTTCTACGTAGCCAGGGCAACCTCTTCTCTAAGGTTATCTCTCTTCGTACTGAGCTTGATAGAATTCAGATTACTCTGGATCGGGACCCTTTCAATAGGGCTCTCCGTGATGAACAATGCAGGTACCTTCTCGCCTATAACGAGGCTTTCCTGGATGAAGAGAGGTTCCTGAAACAGAAGGCTAAGGTTGTCTGGCTTCGTGAGGGTGATAAAAATTATGCTTTCTTCCACAAGTCTGTTAAAAGCCGTAATTCGCGCAATCGTATTGAATCCATCCAGGATGCCCAGGGTAGCTGGATATCTGGGGATGCCCTCCCTAATCTGTTTGTCTCCCACTTTCAAACTTTCTTGGGCGCAGCCCACCCTTCCCTTGCTATTCGTGACCCGTGTTCCCTCTTCTCTAAAAGGCTCTCCCCTCTTCAGTCTGCCACCATGCTTACTCCTGTTACGAATGAGGAGGTTAAGTGCGTCTTGTTCCAGATGGGCGATGATAAAGCGCCCGGCCCAGATGGTTTCTCGGTTAAGTTCTTCAAGTCTGCTTGGGATATCGTGGGGCCCGATGTCTGTTCGGCGGTTAAGGAATTCTTCTCTTCTGGTAAACTCCTTAAGTCGCTCAACAACACCGTGCTTGCTCTCATCCCTAAGGTTGACTCCCCGTCTAAAGTCACTGATTTCCGCCCCATCGCCTGTTGTAACGTTGTTTACAAATGTATCAGCAAGATTATTGCGGATCGTATCAAGAACCACCTCTCTTCTCTGGTTGATGAAAACCAGTCTGCTTTCATTCCAGGGCACCTTATCACTGATAATGTTCTTCTTGTCCAGGAGCTCATGCGTGATTATCATTGTCATCGTGGTCCCCCCAGGTGTCCGTTTAAAGTCGATATCCAAAAAGCTTACGATACGGTTGACTGGTATTTTCTTCGCACCATCTTGGTTGGGTTTGGTTTCCCCATTCGTATGATTGACTGGATCATGACGTGTGTCTCCACTGCTGCTTACTCTGCCAGCATCAATGGTAATACGCACGGATTCTTCAACGGTCAAAGGGGCATCCGTCAGGGTGACCCCCTCTCTCCCTATCTCTTCACTCTTGTCATGGAGGTGCTTAACCTTATGATCACGAGAAACATCTCTGACTCCGATTCTTTTAAATTCCATCGGCAATGTGAGGAGCAAAGTATCACCCATCTCTACTTTGCCGATGACATTCTTCTCTTCTGTCATGGCGATAGCTCGTTGGTTGATGTCATAAATGACTCTCTTGCTGAATTCTCTAGGGTCTCTGGGCACCACCCTAACGAAGCGAAGAGTGAAGCCTTCTACTGCAATGTTGGTGAGAGGACCAGAGCTTCCATTGATCGTATTGTTAGGTTTCCGGAGGGATCTCTCCCTGTCCGATACTTAGGTGTCCCTCTCATCACCACTCGGCTTGTCCACAAGGACTGTAAACGCCTAGTTGATAAAGTCAAATGCAGGATTAACGACTGGAAGAACAAGTCTCTCTCTTTTGCCGGTCGTCTCCAACTCATCCTCTCTGTCCTTTCTTCCATGCAAATTTATTGGGCTTCCGTTTTTATTCTTCCGAAATCTATCTCTAAAGAAATTGAGAAACTCACTAGGGGTTTCCTCTGGTGCAACGGTGAGATGAAGCGTGGTAAAGCCAAAGTCTCATGGAAGACTGTATGTCTCCCTAAGACCCATGGTGGTCTGGGTATTCGTAACCTTGCTGTTTGGAATATTGCCCTTATGGCTTCCTATACCTGGAGACTCCTTTCTAATAAGGATTCTCTCTGGGTCATGTGGATCCACTCGTACCGCCTCTGTGGGTGTAACTTCTGGGATGCCCCCAAGAAGCGTGGTACGGGCTATGCGTGGCGCAATAAACTCGACATGAGGGGTAAGATTAGGGGCTTTATTGTCTCCAAGGTTGGTGATGGCTGCTCTACGTCTGCTTGGTTCGATAACTGGCATCCTGCTGGTCCCCTCTCTCAGTTCTTATCCTCCCGTAACATCCATACTGCGGGCTTCACTGCTGATTCTAAGGTTGCTGACCTTGTCCTCAACGGGTGTTGGGTGCGCCCCTATTGCTGGCAGGACTCCCATCCCGTTCTGCTTTCTCATAACCCCCCTTCTCTTTCCACGTCCGTTCCTGATAAACTCCTCTGGAGATCTTGCGACGGTAAGGTCTCTCCTTTTTCGGTCCGTTCTGTCTGGCACTCTATACGCCCCTCGGACCAGCCTGTCGACTGGTATCATCTTGTTTGGTACTCCCAGAATATCCCTAGACATGCCTTCATTCTCTGGGTTGCTCTCAAAGATCGACTCAAGACCCATGATAAAATCAGAAGCTTGGAGACTAACGCCAACCTTATCTGTGCCTTCTGCGGTGATTGTTCCGATTCCCTTCCACACCTTTTCTTTGAGTGTTCTTTCCCTTCTATGGTTTGGCATGATCTTCAGCATGTTATGAACCTCTCCTTCCCCACAAATTGCTGGTCGGATATCATCAATCTCCTCAAGCCCATCACTAAGGGTAAGACCGTTTGGTCCATTATCCGAAGACTTGTGCTTGCGGGAGCTATCTACCACATTTGGCAGGAAAGAAATAACCGGATTTTTAAGAATAAGAGACGATCGTATCATGATGTTGTCAAGACTATTATTAATGATGTCCGTTGTAGATTGGTGAGTCTCTCTATGAAACCTTCTCCTAATGTTATTTTGGTTAAAAGAGTATGGTCCCTACCCTAACGTTGAGAGATGTATCTCCTATTTTCCACTGTGGTCTATTATTCTCTCCTATCTCATCTTTTCTATTATATATTTCTGTGCTTGTATGGTTTGTTTTTTTGCAGGATGTTTGATTTTTATGTTCCTGTTATGTTCTCTGTTTCCAAAACCTGTTTTGGTTCCTAGTATTGCCTTGTTGACCATTGGGGCATGTCCCAATGGGTCTTTTTGTTGTTTATTTGGTGGGGAGTCCCCAGCCTTAAATTATATTTATTCTTTTTATTAATAAAATTTGCCAGAGGTACCGTCATCTTTACCCAAAAAAAAAACACCCACATATATTATTTGTTTTTGTTTGTTTTTTTTCCTTTTGATGATGCACGACACATACACACTAGCACAATATTCTCCTTTAGTCAAAGGTTGATTGGAAATCACACAAATACACTCATCACACATGCACACAAAGCACAATAAAGACCCATGTCTTGTCCCCATGTCTCCAACTTTTGATTTTTTTTAATTTAATTATTAAATTCTAATTTATTTGAATTTTTTATTTCATTTTCGGAATTTAATATATTTATTTTGAAATTTCGGATTTTTTTTATCAAATTATATATGTATATATTATTTAATGGGATAAAAATATAAAAGGTTGAAAAATAAAAGGTTTAAATGGGTTAAAATAAACTAAAAAGCTAAAATACGAAAAAAATTACAAAAAAAACTATAATTAAAATAAAAGTAAAGTTTATAATTAATATAAACTAGAAAGCTAAAAATAAAAATAAGTTTCATAAAAATATAAGAGCTACAAACAATTATCAAAATAAAATAAGAAAATAAACCTAAAACAAATAAAATAAAATGTCAAAATAAAAATAAATAGGTTTTTATTAAAATAAAAATAATAAAAACGTTTTTCTAAAAATATAAAAGATAATAATTTTTTTTGGGTAAAGAGGACGGTACCTCTGGCAAATTTTATTAATAAAAAGAATAAATATAATTTAAGGTTGGGGACTCCCCACCTATGAAACAACAAAAATACCCATTGGGACAGGCCCCAAAGGACAACAAGGCTATACTAGGAACCAAAACAGGATTTGGAACCAGAGAACATAACATGAACATAAAAAGCAAACATCCTGCAAAAAACAAACCAAAAAAAGCAGAGAAATATATAGAAGAGAAGATGATAATGGAGAGAAAAAGAGAGAATAATAGACCACAGTGGAAAGTAGGAAATATATCTGTCAACCTTAGGGTAGGGACCAGACCCTTTTAGCCAAATTCACATTAGGGGAAGGTTTCATAGACAGACTCATCAGTCTACAACGGACATCAGCAATAATAGTCTTGACAACCGCATGATACGATCTTCTGTTATTCTTAAAAATCCGGTTATTTCTTTCCTGCCAAATGTGGTAGATAGCTCCCGCAAGCACAAGTCTTTGGATAACGGACCAGACGGTCTTACCCTTAGAAATGGGCTTGAGAAGATTGATGATATGTGTCCAGCAATTAGTGGGGAAGGAAAGGTGCATAACATGCTGAAGATAATGCCAAACCATAGAAGGGAAAGAACACTCAAAGAAAAGATGTGGAAGGGAATCGGAACAATCACCACAGAAGGCACAGATTAGGTTGGCGTTAGTCTCCCAGCTTTTGATTTTATCATGGGTCTTGAGTCGATCTTTGAGAGCAACCCAGAGAATGAATGCATGTCTAGGGATATTCTTGGAGAACCAAACAAGATGATACCAGTCGACAGGATGATCCGAGGGGCGTATAGAGTGTCAGACAGAACGGACCGAAAAAGGAGAGACCTTATCATCGCAAGATCTTCAGAGGAGTTTATCAGGAACGGACGTGGATAGAGAAGGGGGGTTATGAGAAAGCAGAGCGGGATGGGAGTTTAGCGAGAAATAGGGGCGCACCCAACACCCATTGAGGACAAGGTCAGCAACCTTAGAATCAGGAGTGAAGCCTGCAGTATGGATGTTACGGGCGGTCAAGAACTAAGAGAGGGGACCAACAGGATGCCAGTTATCGAACCAAGCAGACGTAGAGCAGCCATCACCAATCTTGGAGACAATAAAGTCCCTGATCTTACCCCGCATGTCGAGGATATTGCGCCAGGCATAGCCCGTACCGCGTTTCTTGGGTGCATCCCAGAAGTTACGTCCACAGAGGCGGTACGAGTGGATCCATCTGACCCAGAGATAATCCTTATTAGAAAGGAGTCTCCAGGTATGGGAAGCCATAAGGGCAATATTCCAAACAGCAAGGTTACGAATACCCAGACCACCATGGGTCTTAGGGAGACATACAGTCTTCCAAGAGACTTTGGCTTTACCACGCTTCATCTCACCATTGCACCAGAGGAAACCCCTAGTGAGTTTCTCAATCTCGTTAGAGATTGATTTAGGAAGAATAAAAACGGATGCCCAATATATTTGCATGGAAGAAAGGACAGAGAGGATGAGTTGGAGACGACCGGAAAAAGAGAGACACTTGTTCTTCCAGTCGTTAATCCTGCATTTGACTTTATCAACAAGGCCTTTACAGTCCTTGTGGACAAGACGAGTGGTGATGATAGGGACACCAAGGTATCGGATAGGGAAAGATCCCTTCGGAAACCTAACAATACGATCAATGGAAGCTCTGGGCCTCTCACCAACATTGCAATAGAAGGCTTCACTCTTTGCTTCGTTAGGGTGTAGCCGAGAGACCCTAGAGAATTCAGCAAGAGAGTCAAAAATGAGACCAACTGAAGAGCTATCGCCATGACAGAAGAGAAGAAGATCATCGGCAAAGAAGAGGTGGGTGATACTTTGCTCCTCACGTTGCCGATGGAATTTAAAAGAATCGGAGACAGAGATGTTTCTCTTGATCATAAGGTTAAGGACCTCCATGACAAGAGTGAAGAGATAGGGAGAGAGGGGGTCACCCTGACGGATGCCCCTTTCCCCTTTGAAGAATCCGTGCATATTACCATTGATGCTGACAGAGTAAGCAGCAGTGGAGACACACGTCATTATCCAGTCAATCATACGAATGGGGAAACCAAACCCAACCAAGATGGTGCAAAGAAAAAACCAGTCAACCGTATCGTAAGCTTTTTGGATATCGATTTTAAACGCACACCTAAAGGGACCACGATGACAATGATAATCACGCATGATCACCTGGACAAGAAGAACGTTGTCAGTGATCATGCGCCCTGGAATGAAAGCAGACTGGTTTTCATCGACCAGAGAAGAGAGGTGGTTCTTGATACGATCTGCAATGATCTTGCTGATACATTTGTAAACAACGTTACAACAGGCGATGGGGCGAAAATCAGAGACTTTAGACAGGGAGTCAACCTTGGGGATGAAAGCAAGCACGGTGTTGTTGAGCGACTTAAGGAGTTTACCAGAAGAGAAGAATTCCTTAACCGCCGAACAGACATCGTGCCCCACGATATCCCATGCAGACTTGAAGAATTTAACCGAGAAACCATCCGGGCCGGGCGCTTTATCGTCGGCCATCTAGAACAAGACGCACTTAACCTCCTCATCCGTAACAGGAGTAAGCATGGCGACAGATTGAAGAGGGGAGAGCTTATTAGAGAAGAGGGAACACGGGTCACGAATAGCAAGGGAGGGGTGGGCCGAACCCAAGAAATTTTGAAAGTAGGAGACGAACAGTTTGGAGAGGGCATCCCCAGAAATCCATTGGCCCTGGGCATCCTGGATGGAGTCGATACGATTGCGAGAATTACGGCTTTTAACAGACTTGTGGAAAAAAGCAGAATTTTTATCACCCTCACGTAGCCAGTAAACCTTAGCCTTCTGTTTCAGGAACCTCTCTTCATCCAGGCAAACCTCGTTATAAGCGAGAAGGTACCTACAATGTTCGCCACGGAGAGCCCTATTGAAAGGGTCCCGATCCAGAGCAATCTGAACTCTATCAAGCTTAGTACGAAGAGAGATAACCTTAGAGAAGAGGTTGCCCTGGCTGCGGAGCAGCTTACGCAAAGGCGCTTTCGGATTTTTCAAGTTTTGGAAAACCTTATACATCTGATGGCCGGGGATATCGGGGTCCCAAGAAGAAGCAACAACATGTTTAAACTCGTTCTTATATGTCATAAAATTAGGGAACTTGAACGGTTTAGGCTTGAACGAGGATCTGAAAGGGGAGAGAAAGCACAACAGGGGAATGGTCGGACGATCGGTAAGGGAGAAAAGTGACCTTTGAAGTTAATGTCACCGAAACCGTTAGGAGACTTGGTCCAGGTGTAGAAGAGACCTTTGAAGTTAATGTCCTCCATCTCAATCCGATTCACACAGTCCCTGAAATCATCCATGCCACGAGAGATACCAGACGCCCCAGCAGTGCTATCTTTCATTTCAAGAGCAACATTGAAATCACCCAACACGATCCAGGGGCAGCTTTTACAAAATGTTTATGAGTCGCAAGCGAATCCCAAAGAGTGCGGCGCAGCATGTGATTATTATGAGCATAGATCAAAGAGCAGAAGAAGGATTTTTTAGATTCACGAATTTTAATGCTGAAATGCATAACCTGATCATTGGAGTCGAGAAGCATCATATCAATAGCCAGCGGGTCCCAGGCAACCATAATTCTCGTCCCCCGAGTGCAAAAAAGCCCGTTTGAAGAGCAAGACCAGGAGCCAAAGACACGACTACAAATATGGGGGAGATTATGGAAGGAGGCACGAGTCTCGATGGCGGCACAAATTTGAAGATTTTGATCGCGGATAAGCTCTCTCAAAGCTTTCTGATGAGAAAGCTTACAGAGACCGCGAGAGTTCCACGCAGCGACGTGCGTCATATGGAAGCTGAGAGGGGGGTGGAGTCCATCTGGTCAGACGCCGTAGCTATCATAAGGTGATCATGAGGGGATCCAATATCTCCTGCTATAAACTGGGCAGTTTCCCCATCATCAGAGTCGACCTCAATGCAGTTATCATCGTCGAAGATGTCAACAGTATCCATTGCTAAATCATCGTGAGTAGTGGGGGAGGGAGCATGCGCATGGGGGAGGGGGGAAGTAGAAGCTGGATGATCTGTGATGTCAGTTGAACAACTCTCAAGAACAAAGAAAGCATTGAAGATAGGTGTGGGGCGCTTAGACTATTTCGGAGGTGTGGTGGAGGAAAGGCGTACGATGGGGGTAGGTAAACCGGGTGGGGGATTATCAGAAAGGTGGGTAATGGGGGGGAGGTTCTTTTTAGGAACCGGGCGGAACTCAAATCGCGACTTATTTCTATTATTTTTAATATTATTATATTTTTTGGATAAATATTTTTCTTGCGAATTGTTTTGGTATTTTCCACTCGGATTACTTTTTTGAAACCGTAATAAAATCATAACTTTTATCTATAATGGTAGAAAAGTGAGGTTGTTCTAGGTTATCCGTAGTTGTGGTAGAAGTAATATTATCTTTAGCAATAACTTGCATACACACATGTGTTTCATGACCAAACACCTTACAATGGGAGCGCATAGGCGGTTTCCATTCATATTCAACTCTAAGAGTATGAGTAGAAAACTCAAGAGTATCGGGATCGGGGATTCGGATCATCACTTTGTCAACCCATGTAGGACGCGTTGGAACTTCTAGGAGTACACGTGCATAAACGGCTTTACCGCAGCATAAGTGCACATGTTTGCCGTATAAGAGTCCATGGCAAGCGGCTTTCCAATTTTAGAAGAAATGTGACTTAATCCTTCCTCACTCCAAGTCTCATAAGGGATGTCATGGATTTTAATCCATAGAGGAAGTTTGTCATGGTTGTTTCTATGAATGCTAAGTTCAGGTCTCCATTTTTGCATTACAATGGGTGCACCCCTAAAAGTCCATGGGCCGTGGGTTATAACATGTTGGAGACCTTGGTCGTTGTTAAATTTAAATAAATAAACTCCATTACCATTTAACAAAACGTCCTCAAGACCATGTTGGGACCACATCTTAGAAGCGGAAACATCGTTACTTAAGTTAGGAATGAAGCGAAAATTGATATCCCGTTATCGGGATATCAACGGGCACGTCAACATCGTTACTTAAGTTAGGAATGAAGCGAAAATTGTCGCTTGAGTGTTTGTGCGAACCACTCAAAATGTTTGCTTGCGAGTTAACGAGTAACGGTAGTTTACGGGACCAAGCGTTATTATTTATGTTTTAATTACCAAAATTGGAATTAACAACATTGGAATTAGCGGGCTTGGATATCAAAAGATCTTTATTACTAAGAGGTCTAATAACCTTTGCCCATTTAGAGTTAATAGATAAGTTGGGCTTAAGAGGGCTTATAGAATTGAAACCTAAGGTGTGCTTAGGATTAGGATGGCCCAAGATGGAATAAGGCTTAAGTTGACCCAAGAGGGTAGGAGGATGGGAGGGGTTTGGTCCAAGAATCGACTTGTTCAATCGGGTGGAGTATATGCCGCCAACCTCATTTGGAAAAGGAATTTTTTCAATGTCACATGGGCTAGAAAGGTTATTATGAGAAAAGGAAAAGTTGGTGGAAGAGTTTGTCTCTTTGTCTGCCATAGTAGTGTCATAATGTTGGTCAAACTTTTCCTTAGCATGAATATTTAATTGAGAGTTTGAATTATTACCACCCATGTTATCATTATCAACACCACTTTCATAATTTAAAAGAGAAGGAGCGGATATACCTTCCTCGATGATAGAGGTGGAGTTGGTGACCGTTTGATCGTTATCTTCAAGCGTTGAAGATACTAGAGCTCCCTTTCCGTTATCCGATAAACACATACCTCCACCATCGGATGTGAAGTGTGCCACCATGCAGTCACCAACTTTGGTAGCTATGTCAACCATTGGATCACCGTTGGTTTCATCATCTTCACCATCTTTACCTTCAGAAGACGAGTAGTCCGTGATCATACTGTCAATCTTCTCATCGGGTTTAGCAGACTTCTCCAACATGTCACTAAATTTAGTTGAAGCAGCAACAGACATTCCATTTTCTTTTTCTTTTCCGAGATCATTTTCAGTTTGTTCTTCCCCTTGTTTTCCATCTACAATTTTCGCAATCCTTTTTTTGCGAAGAATAACATTTTTGTCTTGGAATCTTCGCTTATCAGCCGAATCAGCAGACGAATTCTTAGGACAGGAAATCTTGTAACCACGAGAACGATATTGATTCCTTTTTTCTTGTAAATCTTCACCATCTTTAAATGAATTAGAAGAATTAATATGTTCATCATAGTTTCTGATCGAAATCTCAGAATCTAATATCGGCTGAGCAGAAAAAACTTGAACTGGTTGTACAATAACAACATCTAGAGGAGGATTAGAACATAAGATCTTGCCCGGAGTATCACCAGCCATTGGAAACAAATGGTCTAGGGATAGCAAGAACTTGACTCCTTCTAAGCACAACTCTCTTGAACACCTTGCTACCTTCTTCTACCTCCAAGAAGTAGAAGAAGTAAATGAATTACTCGGATGTTCTAAAATAAAATAAAAAAATAATTGGTTTTAAATAAAATAAGAAAATGTAAAAGTAAGTGGTAAAATATAAGAAGTAAATGGTTTAATAAAAAGAAACTAAGTAAAAGGAAATAAATAAATAATTAAAAACTACTAAATAAAAATATATATTAAAAAGTAAAATTAAAAAAACTAAAAATAATTAATTGAATAAATCTATTAAAGAAAATAATTAATTTATGCTAAAAATAATAATTTTTCTTGTACTGTTGTTTATTATAGCATTGTACTTTCTTTTCGTTTTTTGTCTTTTGTAATTGTCGAATAATTAGATAAATACTGAAAATAGCATTGTACTTTTATTTTTCTGTTTACAGACCACCTTTTGCCTCAATAGAGTTAAACGATTCAGCGATTTAAAAAAACTTTCTCTCAAGCTAAACTCTCATCTTCACCCTTGATTCCAAAAGCCCCATCGTTGCTATGGACACTCGTCCACCGGACTTACCTCAAGAAAAGGAGCCGCCGCCTCTGTCAAACCCTTCACCTTCGATTCTTCGAAGGGCGAGAAGAGAGAAGTCGTTAAATGTGTCTGCAATCAAACTCAATGCTCGATCCGTGGTCAAGAAGCCAATTAGTGCTAGGAATCGTAAAATTGGATCCAAGAAATCAACTAAGAAACAAAGGGACGAGATTATGAGCGAAATCACTGAGTCCTTTGAAGATTTTCAGTCATTAGATGGTGACTTGAGCCAGTTAGGTACATCAAACACTGCTGCAATCCCAAAGCACACCCAAACGATTCATGGCCTTGAATCCCAATCGATTCCTTGCCTTGAATCCCCTGTAGAATTCCCTATCCTGATTTCGCATCTGAAAGAAAGAAATATACAAGAAAGAAAGCTATACATTCAAAGCAAAAGATCCTATGAAAATGTTACTGAAAACGAATTCGTGAAAGAGCAATATCGTTCAGTAATATCGATCGGTTCTAGTGGTGATGGGCTTTTTGATTCGGCATTGCAGACGGATGCTGATGATGAGGTCGCGTCTTTGTCTGATGATCCTCCTGATGGTGCTGGCTCTCCTAGATCCGGCATCCGACAACCGACCATGTTACCTAAGATGGTGGACGGTATGGTGGAGGACGTCGATTCTTCAGATGACAGCGACTCTGAAGATGATGTTAGTGATGGTGATGATGACGTTATTGCTGAAATCAAAATGGATGCTGCTCCTTCTCTTGCCGGCGATGACCGCTTGATGATCAATTCAGCATCTCGCGGTCGAGAGACGGTGCCAACAGTAACCTGTGACAGTTCAATACCCGACATAGGTGACTCAGGTTCGGACCTCAGCCCTACTCTACCTAATTTCTCCTTTTTAAGTAACCTAACTATTAAACCCATGTTGTCGACTATTATGGAAAAAAATTCTGAATCTGTCAAATTAAACCCTATGACTTCTAATAATTTGTCATCTTTTGAGGGTTTAATTGGTAATTCCACATTAAATAGAGGGGATAAAGATGTTGTTGATATTGGAAATTATGGGAATGTTGACTTTCATTTGCCTGTGAATGGAATTTGTGTCCTACGTGATGCCTTTTGTCCCCCATATGCATTTAATGTGCATGAGGCTGGAGGGAGTGGGTAGCATGTTCAGCATGTGCTAAACTATGCCACGTCAGCATTCAGCAAGTTTAGCACATGCTGACCAAAAATGGTGGTAGTGGTAAGCACATGCTGAACTTCATGCTAAACTATTTTATTAATTTTTTTTTTTGTAAATTATTTATATTATTAACACCAAATATAAAATAAAAAGTACCATCTCATTAAAATTAAAATGCATTACATTAAAATTAAAAACATAAATTAAAACTTAAAACAAACAAATTCAAACTACAAACTAGTCATCGAAGTGATATCCCAATTGCCTCGCTGCATCCTTCTTCATTTCCATCGCGATTTGGTACTCGAACCCCGTCTTCCCTGTTATGTCTTCTTGTAGGATTTTCCGTAGCTGCGTAGTGTGTTTGAGCTTCAAGTTAGCTTGCTTGATCAATTGAGCTTCCTTGAACGTGTCAACATTGCCGGCCAAAGCCACTATATCTTCATGCACACTACTATTTGTGCTAGTGCTAGTGGCTTGACTTTTGCCCCTTATCTTTCTCTTTGCTTCATCACGTCCCATGGGACGTGGCAGATCATTATTAAGGTTGAAGTCGGAGGAAGGGGATTGTGTGGATTCGGAGGCTTTGTGCCTCTTTGATAAGTGGACAACAAATTCGTCAAAGGACTCTAGCTCTCTCCACTTCTCGTAGTCTTTGACCGCACGCCAAAAGACCTCTTGGTTAAAGTGAGTACCATATTAGGCATGGTACAAGAGCCTCGCTTGAGCCATAACATCGTCACCAATGGCTCCACTTTGTCTTTGTCTCTCAACTTCGGCATGGCACCCTTGGAACTCCATTGCACATTTGTTGCAAGTGCGCCACTTTGAGTACAGTGAATTGGGATTGCGGTAGCTGGAACCCATTCGTCGACACCAACTATTCCACACCTTCATGTTGAAGGCGTTTGTAGTTTGGTTGATTCCTGTCTCGGCTTCTTGCGAACAATCCACCCAAGCTTCGCCCAAAGCTCGGACCTCGTCATCAAGCCAGTTGATCCTAGGGGCTTTGCCTTTGTTAGTTGGCCCGGTGTCTTCTTCTTCTTCTTCTTCTTCTTCTTCTTGTTCTTCAGCTTGTTCGGGTTCTTCATATTCATCGTCTGAGTTGTCTTGTTCTAGGCGGCGGGGTGCATTTCTTAAAAATTGGGAGTTGGGAGTGAATTGGGAAAGTGATTCTAGCGGTGGAGACATTTGTTGTGAAAACATTTGTGGTGGTGTTGGTTGTGTTGGAGATGGTTGTGGTGAAGAAGCTTGTTGTAACCAATTGTTTACATATTGGTGTTGCATACTCCAATATTGACCATATCCCATCGAAGGGTCAACCGGTTGAGGTACATAACATCCGGTCGGAGGGGTTGCAATTGAAGTAGGGGCGGATTTCTTTTTGCTAGCTTTGGATGCTTTGGATGATTTGGTGTTTTTGTTTTGGCTTGAAGACATGTTGAATGAACTTTGAGAGTGATTTTGGAAGAAGAGATGGGATGATTGTGTGAATAAAAGAGTAAAAGGGTTGTGTTTATATAGGGGAAGATGTAACGGCTAGTTTTTTTTTTTTTTAAAAACGGCTAGTTTTTTTTTTAAAAACGGCTAGTTTTTTTTATAAAAATTTTTGAATTTTATAAGGGTTTTTGTAAAGGTTTTAAAAGATTTTGGTTTGGAAAATGGAAAATGGGAAAGTAGCCGTTGGAAATTGATTTTGGCGAGCTCGTCGAATCCTTGGCGAGGAGGTCTTCAGCGAGATGGTCAGCGAGGGTGGTGGTGTGGTTTAGCATTGTTGCCGAGGGGGATGGCGAGGGGTTTGGCGAAGCCACTCCCCTAGCCTGATTCCCCTTCCCTTTTTGCCGGCTCTTCCTGTTCTTCTCCCAAAAAGGTATTGTCGTCCCACCCGATCCCATCAATTCTTGGTCCAGCCCTTTTAACGTCCACATCCCTTATGGGCCCTCATCCTAAGCCCATTTCTCTTCAAAAGATTGCTTCTAAATCCTCTATCTCAAAGCCCACTAAAGTTAATTTACCCAAAAACCATCAGTTTAATGATACACGCATGAAGTTAGGAAACAAATCATTTCTTTCTAACTCTTCACCTCAAGCCCCTGTTAACAATGTTCACGGCTTGCTTTTGAAAGCTTCTCCGCCTATACTTAATGCTAATGAGCAAATTAATGTTGATTTTAATTCAAAGGTCGAAAAACAAAATTTTAATGCTTGGACAAAAAAATTTCCGTTACTTGTTAATTCTCAAGCTAATATTATTACCGGTTCTCAAAAACACACTAGTGCCAATTTTCGTCATATCCCAAATATTAGTAATGATATTAACGTTCCGGTTGATATCTCTATGGCGGCCGTTAATAAAATTTGTGAAACTCATGCTAGGACTATTTGCGGATATTTTGTTGGGAAAAATATGTTGTATTCGGACGTCCGTTATATTGCTTCCAAGATGTGGTCCAAACATGGTCTTCTCGACGTTTTATTAAACGGTCACGGTTTTTACCTTTTCAAATTTAGTGATGACCAAGGCCTTCATCATGTCATCACCCATGGTCCTTGGACATTTAAAGGTGTCCCGATTGTCATTCAAAAATGGAGACCGGGACTTAGTATCCATAAGAACAAGCATGACAAACTTCCGCTTTGGATCAAAATACATGATATTCCATATGAGGCTTGGAGTGATGATGGTCTTAGCCACATTGTTTCCAAAATAGGAAAGCCCCTTGCCATGGACTCCTATACAGCGAACATGTGTACTTATGCGGCGGGCAAAGCCGTGTATGCCCGTGTCCTTCTTGAGGTCCCCACTCGGAGTTCTTGGGTGGATAAAGTGATGGTCCGTATCCCTGATCCCGATACGTTTGAGTTTTCCACTCATACTCTACGTATCGAGTATGAATGGAAACCTCCAATGTGCTCTCATTGCATGGTTTACGGTCATGAAACTCATACTTGTTTGCATGTCATCTCTAAAGCTAATGATGCTAATCAAAAAAAAATTGCCTATTGATCAAATGCATGTCTCTACTCCTATGGAACAAGATGATGGTTTTACGGTTGTCTCTAAAAAGAAAAATGTCCCTAAACAAGGTTCAAAAAATGAAAAGAAAATTAATGATAATTCACAAAGTAATTCTAACAGCAATACCCAAAATGTTGTATAGGCTAAAGATGTTTCAAAAAACAACGCTTATAATAAAAATAATAACACTAATAAGAAGACGCAATTTGAGTTCCGTCGGGTTCCGATTAAGAACCGCCCCCCCCCCCCCCAATTCCCCCCCTTTCTCATAATCCCCCACCTGGTTTCCCCAGTCCCATCGCCCGCCTTTCTTCCACCACGCCCCCGAAAAAGTCTGAGCACTCCACTCCTATCTTCAATGCTTTCTCCGTTCTTGAGATTTGTTCCACCGATAACACAGATCATCCCGCTTCAACTTCCCCATTCCCCACTACGGGAGCCCCCTCCC